>CAEFZP010002456.1:52500-377500 GCA_903064625.1 Mallotus villosus | reverse complement strand
GACTTACACCCTGTGTAAACAGTGTAGGTGGCCAACTCACCTCCGTCCTTGCTGGCTGTGTGTGTGTGCGTTAGGGGGGTGTGAGCGCGGGTTAATAAGTCAGACATGATAACTAGACGGAGCTGATGTCCACTGCAGATGGTCTGGCCCTGCAGCAGCTCCCCCCCCCGCGCCCCCCGGTCCTCCTCCTGCTCTTGTGCATCGACCTGCTCCCGGTGTGGAGAAACGCCTGCCCAGCAAACAAAATCAATGCTGTTTCTTTCTCTCTCTTTTTTTTTCTTCTTTTCTCTCTCTCTGTCCTCCAACTGGCTCTCGTTATCTGCAATGAATACAAAGCACATACTGTCGAGCAGAGCAGGACACACACTCCACCCCTCCCCCCCCCATCCTCTCCCTACGGTAGAGGCTGAGCAGCCCACCTCGGGAGAGGAGAGAGATTTGGTGGGACGCGGCTTCGATCGAGACGGAAAACGCGAACACGCCAGCGAGCACCGGCACACTCTCTCTTCCGCGTTCGTTTCACACCGAGCGCTCGGCATTCCCACTTTTCCATTTAACAGGCCCGCAGAGCACAGTCCCTGCTTCTGGCTGTCAGTGGAAGAGTGTAATACTGCCTCTACTGTGTCCTCGACTTTGCTGGGCCCATCCCGTGAATAGAGGGCGTGAATGGAACATGATCTGTGTTCCAGTGTGCGTCCATCGGCCCGGCCCCTCACTGTTTATTTAGCTAGTGGGCCGTCCACCTCGGTCCAGTCCCAGGGATAAGATCAAGACCTATTTTCAGCATTATGCAAGCGTTCCCGAGCTCGCTCGCCCTCGCTCTCTCTCTCTCTCTTTCTCTCTCTCTCTCTCTCTCTCTCTCTCTCTCTCTCTCTCTCTCGCATGCTCTTTCTCTCCCTTCCCCTCCCTCCTTCTCTCTCTCTCTGTCTCTCTCTCTCGCTCCCTGTCCCTCCATCTCTATCTTGCTCTGACACACTCTCACTCCCCCCCTTATCTCTCGTTCACTGACCCCCCCTCCCTCCCCCCCCTCCCTCCCTCCCAGGGTTTGGACAGGGCTTACGAGAGCGCTAGATTAGCAGGGGTCGGACAGTGGGGTCCGTCTGTCCGCCGTCAGAAAATAGATTTTCATTTTGGTGTCGTCCAGATGCTTCACGTCTGCGTCCCGGGATTGGCTCACTGTCAGTCTCGGGGTGGGGGGGGGTAGGGGGGTCTTTTAGCCACTCACACGGCTGCAGCCTCCGCTCGCTGTCTACAGAGTCTGGCCGGCTTGCCCCGGCTGTTCCATCTACGCCTTGCTGCTTTTACACGTGCGTGTACAAAGCACACACACACACGCACGCACACACAGGCCGCGGTGGGAGAGGAACACGGCGCGCGCTCCTATCGTGAGACGTCTTATCGAGGACCAGGAGGAGGCGGGTACGGGATAGATAGGCCGGAGTTTGGCTCGTCTTGTCGAGGGAAAAGGCAAGGAGGGGTTGGTCTGGTGCGGGGCTGTCCGGGGTTGAATTAGGAGTGGAGCGCTCGTTAATTCAAGTCAAACCGTCCTCGATCCCTCTTTGAAATCTTCCCTCTCTCTGTTCTTCTGCCCGTTGACACCCCCCCCCCTCTCTGTCCAGTTGTCTCCCTCCACTGGAGGTATGGATGGTTTTGGAGCTTCGGTTTACACACACACACACACACACACAAACAGTGAGTGCAAACGCACCCTGTGAGGTGTTTAACGTGTAATACTATTACAACGCGGCACAGTCTTAGCATTTCACCCTCCGACAACAGGAAGCTGACTTGTGTAGCGGGTGCAGGGGGGCTTAACTGGACTTACATGTCTTAATTCAGTTAACCTGCTGCCCCATGTTACTCACCCAACCCTAGCTTACTTTAAGGGTCAGAGGACTCGACTTCAGGCCTTCACCCCCAGCCTCACTCCCCCCCCCCAGCCACTACTCACCACAGCCCTGTTGAGAGTGAAATGATTCAGGGGTTCTGGAGCAGGGTGGATGTTCGTGTTCTGGGACGTTCCGGGTTGTTTTGGCGATTCGGCCTCCCGTTATTCGAACGACGGTTGCTCCGTTCTCCTTTTTCTCTCTCTGTCTCTGTGTCTCTCTCTCTCTTTTCCCGTCTCTCCGTTCGTTTCGGATCATGCCACGTTTGAGTGTTTGATCGCGGCAGTGACAGACCACGGGAAACCCCCCCCGCGCGGTGACCTCCGTGACCTCAGTTTGAGACGTATGAAACATGCACGCCGCGTATCGAGCTGAGGAAGGCCATTCACCCAGGCTAGCACCTTTTTAGAGGCATTAGCAATAGCTCAAGCAGTGTCCCCGACCCCCGTGCCCCCCCCTCCCCCCAGCCTCACTCGCCCCCCCCAGCTCCATCCCACTCCTGTCTGTCGTCTTCACACTGAATGATCGGTAAACAGGCTTTTCTCTGGGTTTTATGGAGTGTAGCCTTTTGATCTGCTAGGATGTGTGTGTGCGTGTGTGTGTGTGTGTGTTGGGGTCAGGTTTTTGGCGCTGGGTCTTTTGTGTGCGGGTCTGTGCTTCTTTCCATGACATGGAGCTCTCTGCAGGTGGCCAGGGCTAATGTATTGGTGTGAAAGGCAGCATAAACACACTCGCTCCCTCTCACACCCACTCACACACACACAGACTAGGCGGATAACGCGGCGTGCGTGCGCCATCATGTTGTCTGACACAAATGTGTTGGGGAGATCAGAGAGCTCGCTGTCGAGACGGCATCCAGCCTCACGCTGTACATCAAATATGGATGCGTGTGGGAAGCATCAACATAACTGGAGTGCTTACAAGCCCTCCCCCCCCTCCCTCCCCACCCCCCCCATACAGAGGAGCTCATCAAAGCTCTGTCGACACCGCGGCATGTTTGCACGTCATGTCCGCCCCTTTGTGCGCGGGCGCGCGTGCGATCTGTTTGCGCCCTGTCACACACACGCATCACGGTTTGGTATAGCCACTTAACCGCAATACGCGGGGCCCGGGGGGGGGCATGTCTTCCTTCAGGAGAGCCAAGCTTGGTCTCTCCCGGTAGGTGTCGTTAAATCAGACCAGCTTCGTGAATAGTCTGATCTGGTTGTAATTAAGGAGGAGGCTGGGGTGGGGGATGGGGGGGGGGAGGCAAGCAGGGAGAGGGGGGGGGGAGAAGAGAGGGGGAGAGATGGAGAGAGACATCTCGGAGCTCATCTCAAGTCGCCGTTTAAAATCACGTCATCGCGCAGCCTCGTCACGCCGCGCAGACGGAGCAGGCCCGAGGACGACGACGATCCAGGACGACGCTGACATCCCTGCCGATGATGTCACGGCCGTCCCATCGTAGCTCTCTCTCTCTCTCTCTCTCTCTCCCCTCTCTTGCATGACAAAGACCTATTAGGCCCCAGTAAACACATGGCACAAGAATGTCCGCTTTTCCCCCCTCGCAGGAAGGCGGTGCCTCCGCGCTCGGCTTCGTGCGTTTTGGCCAACCGCGTCTCCGATACGACGCGCACGCTCGCGTTCCGCATACACACGCGCACACACACACACACACACCAGCGCAGGCTCTGGTGCTGGTGTTTACGGGGGCTGGGTGGAAAACATAAATTGGAGACAGAGCGTTCTCCGTCTGGAGGGCTTGGATGGGGTTTGGGCTCGGAAAGCTGGCTTTCCTCTCAGGAAGTGTTGTTCCTCACCGCCTCTCCATAAACAGTGGAAAAGAGAGACCCAAAGAAAATGTCTCCGACTCACTATTTCCACTGTAAACACACACATTACACATGCACAGGGCCCTGTCGCTTTCAGTTTTTTCTCCCCCTTTTTTTTCTGTTTTCTCTCTCCTCAGCCTCCCCCGGTCAGGGAGTTTGGAAGAGAGGGATGTTTGTTTGTGTTTGCGTTAGGGGGTGTAGGGGAAAGGTTATCCTTCCAAACCCAACCCTAACCTTGGCTTTGACATTCGTGACGGAGCAGGCTAAAGCCCCGCCTCCTCTAGCTCACAGAGTGGAGTTTGTCTCGGGGCCAGGGGGAAGCCCACTCATAATCCACAGGTTGTGTGTGTGTGTGTGTGTGTGTGTGGTGACGGCCTCAGAAGTGGGCCTGGTTTGTCAGCGCTCACACGGACGTGCCAACCCTGCCAGGGCAGCATCTCACTGTTCCAATGTTCATTACACTGCGTCGCTTACCTGTCAGCTGGGAGATGAACGCATTGTTTTTTACATTCATATATATATATAATATATACGTTGAAATAACGTTGTCTGTTGTCACTAGTGGTTTTGACAGCGGTGTACAGAGCACGTTGTTCTGCCGCTCATCACGTCTGCAGCTATCTGGTACCAGGTTATTTAGATGGAAGTTTCCCGTGTTTCTTTCTGTGATGGATCCTCTGCACCGTTAGACAGCTGCAGTTTTCTGTGTGTTTCCCCCTGCACATTGACTGCATTGGCTTCGTTGGCAGATTGTCCTCTCCTCTGTCACTCTAGCTTTTACCTGCTCCCCTCTACCTGTTCCCCTCTACCTGCTCCCCTCTACCTGCTCCTCTACCTGCTCCCCTCTCCCTTCTACCTGCTCCCCTCTACCTGCTCCCTTCTACCTTCTCACCTCTACCTGCTCACCTCTACCTGCTCCTCTACCTCTCCCTTCTACCTGCTCCCCTCTCCCTTCTACCTGCTCCCCTCTACCTTCTCCCCTCTACCTGCTCCTCTACCTGCTCACCTCTACCTGCTCCTCTCTACCTCTCACCTCTACCTGCTCCTCTCTACCTTCTCACTATACCTGCTCCCCTTTACCTTCTCACCTCTACCTGCTCCTCTACCTGCTCCCCTCTCCCCTCTACATGCTCCCCTCTACCTGCTCCCCTTTACCTTCTCACCTCTACCTGCTCCCCTTTACCTTCTCACCTCTACCTGCTCCCCCTCTACCTGCTCCCTTCTACCTGCTCACCTCTACCTGCTCCTCTCTACCTGCTCCCCTCTACCTTCTCCCCTCTACCTTCTCACCTCTACCTTCTCACCTCTACCTGCTCCCCCCTACCTGCTCCCCTACCTGCTCCTTTACCTGCTCCCCTCTACCTGCTCCTCTACCTGCTTCATTACCTGCTCCCCATCTACCTGCTCTCCTCTACCCTTTACCTGCTCTCCTCTACCTGCTCCACTGCGATAGAGGGAGAAAGAAAAGCTGAATAAACCACCCACCTGGCTTACAAAGCATAACCCTCACCTGTGTGTGTGTGTGTGTGTGTGTGTGTGGCATGCGAGAGGGAGAGAGAAAGAAAGGGAGAGGGAGAGAGACCAATTTTTATTACATTTCCTCTGCAGTGAAAGACGAGACAAGATGGACACTCCATATCGCTCCTCCGCGCCAGAAAACTCATCTAAATGGAAAACACATTGTCTTCATTATTTTGTGAGGACTGAAAGACCGGCGTTGTCATGGTAACAGCCATCTGAGTGAGCGCGAGCGGGCAGCCGAGGGGCTGATTTTAGGGCCAGAGGAATGGAGAGAGAGAGGGAGAGAGAGAGAGAGGGAGAGGAGAGAGAGAGAGAGAGAGGAGAGAGGAGAGAGGAGAGAGGAGAGAGAGGAGAGAGGGAGAGAGGGAGGAGAGAGAGAGAGGAGGAGAGAGGAGAGAGAGAGAGGGGGGGGTGGTGAGGAGGAGTGAGGGAAAAAGAAAAGAGGATTGGAGACAAAATGGAGAGGAGAGGGATGGAGGGAGGAATGAGGAAGAGAGCAGGAGGGAGAAAAGGGAAACGGGAGGGATTTAAAGGGAGAGACAAAATGTAAAGAGAGGGACAGAGAAAGAGAGGGAGGGAGAAAGAGAGAGAGGGGGGAGGGGGCGGGGGGGGGTAAGAGTTGAGAGTGCATTGGCAGAACAGCGTTTCCATCGGTGCCAGACAGTGAAAACGAGCGGTTAGTAGCTCTCTGACAGCAGTTCAGAGGCTTCATTAATTTCAAGGGTGCATGAGATGATACGTTTAACATCTCAGAAAACCATACCCCAGTGTCCTGCCTTTTAACACCCCCAGACCAGACCTGTGTGTGTGTGTGTGTGTGTGTGCGCGCGCGTGTGCGTGCGCGCGAGCAGCTACAAAGAAGCCACGAGGGCCTTGTTGTTGGGTAGGCACAGATGATCTAGGATCACATCTTTATCCACACACACACACACACACACACGCACACGCACACACACACAATCCTCCGGTCCTCATGGTAATACCCTCCTGAGCTTCGGTAGTGAACACAAGGCAAGCTGTCTTTACGAGACGCTCTCCGCGAGAAGTGACACGCGGCGCCGCGCCGATTCATCTCATATTTACCCCGAGCTGGGTCACACCGCCAGAAAACAGGACCCAAGTGCCAGAGCCGTATAATCCAGTCAAATCCCTCTCTCCTTGTCAACTTCATTCTCCCTCCTCTCCGAGGCAGGGGAGGATTTCCGTGACACACTGTCAGTTTAACATCAACCCCAGGATTAGGAACATAACCAGCCTCTCCAGAGAGACCTCTGATTGTTTATTTACGTGTGTGTGTGTGTGCGTGTGGCCCGTAGCATCGACTGAATCCCGACTCCGTGCTCAGAACATTGTTTTGACAGCCGCGAGTGATTAAAGAAATTCGAGTAATTGCTCATGTCATTGTCATGTAAATAGTAGCGCTCATCCCACTCACTTCGCCACTCTCTCTGCCCCCGGAAAGCCCCGGAAAGCCCCGGCGCATCCTTAGGTGTCGCCATGACGAAGCGCCCGCGTTGGATGGGATCAAGGCGTTAGCGGCCATTAGCACCATGTTGATTATTGATATCAGGAGGAGAAGGGATCTACATAAAGAAGTAGCATGTGGAACAATGCATGTTGTCTGGAAGCTGAGCTCTCATTGGCTGTCGGGGGGCTCGTGGTCAGGGCTGGTTGTGTCGCCCGGCTGGCTGGTTTGTGTGAGGCTGGCTTCGTGGCGGGTTGCCTTGGCTGGCTGGTTGGCTGTAGATCTTGGCGATTCATGTCACATTGTAATTGGTTTACCTGCTCCCTGTGTGTCTGTGTCTGAGAGGAGCAAAACAAATTACCCAGAGATGACCCTTCCCACACACACACACACACACACACACCCTCCCCCACTCCTTTCTCTCTCTCTCTCCTGCAGAACATGCATGTTCTGTGTCTGTGTTGAGGATAAGCTGAAAGTTTGGCAGTGTCCCCGTGTATGCTGACTCTCCCTCTTTAAGTACATGCTCGCACACGCACACACACACGGATAGATGGACGGCGGACGCATGTACCACACATACAAATGATCTCTATTCATTAAAGCAATGTTTTTCTCTTTCGTTCCTCTCTCTCTCTCTCTCTCTCGCTCTCTCTCGCTCTCCCTCCCTCTCCCTCTCCCTCTCTCGCTCTCTCTCCCTCTCCCAAACTGCATTAAAGCCACGGGTGTTGTGCGAAAGGGACACATGTGCCACACACACGCGCGCGCACACAAAGTGCCACAGGTGAGGCCGCCAGCTTTATCGAATGCAGCAGCGGCGTCGTTACTCCATTAGGCCGTTCCGTTTTTCACCGCCGAGGACGTTCGGTATGCCGTACGGCCTCTCTCCCTCCCGCTCTCCGTACGGCTATTAACTCGAGCTGGAGAGTGGACCCGGGGAGTCTGGCGGGTCGGGGCTCGGAGAGGTCGCCACGGAGAGGCCCGGGCTTCGTCTCCGACCGGCGCCGACTCTGCGCTGGAGGGGAAACGTCTGTGGGCGTATCCAGCTTGGGGGTCAGCAGGCCACAGTACACCTCTGGGCCCTGGTAATGTAGTTATGAGAGGCAGAGCAGAGCAGACACTCTGGCCCCAGCACTGGAAGGAGCTGTCTGGTGTCATTACCCTTGACGGCTTGCCAATGAAAAACGCACACACACACACGGAAACGCACACACACACGGAAACGCGCACACACACATGGACAGTGTTTGTGTTCGGCGCAAACGAAGGAGCAAGGCAGTTTTGCGTGGGCTACGCGCGTGTTTGTGTTTGTGTGTGTGCGTGTGGACCGGTCCAGTTGTGATTTCCGGTTGGACAGAGCGGTTTATTGGGCTAATTAGATTGATCCTGCGTAAGATCAAACGAGGAGAGGAACGCGCCCCAGCAGGAGGCTCGGCGCGGGGAGGAAGAGGACGGGCCGTCGCCAGTGCTTCGACTTCAGAAAACCGCTCCTGTCGGGAGATTCCCGCGCCGACGCGCCTGCCGCCGTTTCCCGAGAAGCCGGAATTCCGGCGCAGACACCATCATGTCCTGTAGCGTGGGCAGAACGAGACACACGCGTTCCCCTCCATCCCCGGCCTCTCGATCACACGCGCTCCTGCGGGCTTGCGGAGGGGGTGTGGGGGGATGGGGAGTGGTGTTGGTTTGGGGGGGGGAAGGGGGGGGGGACATGATAGCATCTGGGTCAGCAGTTTTGGGGCGGGCGCTGAAACCGAAGGCCCGTGGAATTTCTCAGCTTACCCGCGCAGCGATCACACGGGCTGCGGAGCGCAAGCTCACGTCGGCCCAGCTGGAGCCGAGCCCACCGAGGTCCGCTTTCCACCGACCCGTCAGCCTGAGCCGTCCGTCACCCTCGCCGTCTCCTTCTGCTGTCTCCCCGCGAACGGACGCGCTCCAGCCCGAGAGCCCCCCTGCTCTGCGTCTGTTGCCCTTCATCCCGGCTGGCCTCGGGGAAGACTACCCACTTTACCCCGGTCCTCATCTGTTCACCGATGACCTGGTTTGGAGTGTCACACACTAAACGGGCTGACAAACATGAGCAACATTGGCCCGCATTGTGTTCCAGCCTCACAGCACGGTCGTCGTCTCGACGGGATCACATGAGCGATGGAATCTTGCCTTTTTGCGTGACTGCAGATCGTAGGGTGCAGGAGCACACACACGGTCTCTCCCCGGCTCTGGTATTTATAGTCGAGAGACTGGAACATTCTATGGAATAAGGGATTCATTCAACATCATGTGAGGCTCGGCTCAAGTACTGTTCCAACTCATGAGTGACCTGATTTAGTAACTCATGGATAGATAGGGCCTGTCTCATTCAGAGAGGTGCCAGCGAGCGAGGGGCAGCTTAACAGACTCCTGCACGTTCCTCTGGATTTGCACAGATACGCTCTCGCACTCGCACTTGGATGCAAACATACACAAATACAGGCACACGCAAATATACAGAGACGAATGCACACACTCTTACACACACAGACAAATACTCTCTCTAACCACACCTCTCTCTCTCTCGATCTATCTCTCTCTCTACCCCCCCCTTCTCTCTCTCTCTCTCTCTCTCTCTCTCTCTCTCTCTCACAAGCACAAACACACACACTTCATACACCATACACACACATCAGGGCGCTCTCTCTCTCTCACACCACAGAAAAACACCCCAGTACAGCGTCCCGTCCCCGGTTGACCTTTAGTCCCTGGGTACATTCTGGCCTGTTCCGCAGCAGGTCGTGGTGGAATGAGCATTCTAGTCCCGGGGTATCTGGTGGCACATATCTGTAACGCCCCACGCCGAGGCACCGTATTTATAGACCCGCCAGACGGGCTCACATGGTCTCTCCTATAGCAGCTGTTAGCGTCGCCGGTTCCGGGGTGTCGCGTGGCCGCCCGCGTCGGCTGCGGTCGTCGCATGAGGCGCGACGAGGTAAACGAAACGAGCGGCGCGAGCATTGCCGTCGGCCGCGCGAGTGACGGGAGGGGGAGAGCCTGCGAAAGGTGGAAACGAAACCCGCGTTCGAGATGGGCGCAGGAGTGTGTGTGTGTGTTCACGACTCTAGTGGACAGAGGGAGTAGATGCGCGCACGGGCAACATCAGCCCCACGGACAGAGAGACAGAGGGAGAAAAGAGAGAGAGGGAGAGAAAAGAGAGTTGGCAGGGAGGGAAAGAGGCCAGCTCAACTGAGTGCTCTTGATTGGCCTGTTTGAAAACACACGAACGGCAGAGAGTGAGCGTGCGTGCGGGGAGAGGGAGAGGGGGGGGGGAGGGTAGAGGGTGAAAGCTGTGTGTGAGAGGGAGAGAGAGGTGGGGGCATGTGTGTGTGTGTGAGAGAGAGGAAGAGAGAGAGAGAGAGACACTGCTGTGGGAGTGTGTCTTGCTGTGCCGTGCCGCCCTGCAGCCCAAACCACATTAGAGCAAATGAATCCATTCCACCTTCCGTTATGGCAGCTCCCTCACAGGATGGGGGGGAAGTAAGGAGGGAGGGACGGAGCGATGATAAGAAAGGAGAGGGAGGAGGGAGCGTGGCAGGGTGCAGATGAAGGCTGGAAAGAAAAAGGAGAGAGGAAATGGGAGAGAGAAGTGAGTGGGTGGGGCGTTGCGAGTGGCCAGAGCTGGTGTTTTGGCGGTGGCGGTGGGGGGGGCGGGGGGGAGGATGAGCGCAGGAGAAAAGGACCAGAGCGGCGGCCCCCGGCGGCTGTTGTTCTCTGCCTCGCCCGCCCCTCCTCATCCTCAGCCTTGGTCCCCCGTGTACCTCTTCCTGTCCCTCGACAGGACGGCCCTGCGCGCGAGGGCGCCTGCTCGCGTGCATTGATTATGAGGAGATAATTTGCCGTTTCTCTCTCTCTCTCTCTCTCTCTCTCTCTCTCTAACCTCTCTCTCTCTCCCTCTCTACCTCTCTTTCTCCCTCCCTCTCTACTTCTCTCTCTCTCTCTCTCTACACCTCCTCTCTCTCTCTCTCCTCTCCCTCTCTCTCTCCTCCCTCTCTACTCTCTCTCTCTCTCCCTCTCTCTCCTGTGGCCGGGGCCTCGCCTGCCCCTTCTGACACACCCCAGCGCTTTTCCTATTACTCTGCTTTTGTTTCAGTGCTCATGTCTTGCGGGGGCACCCCCTCCTCCACACACACACACACACACACACACACACACGCGCACACACCGCTCGCCTCACTCCAGAGGATGCTTCCGGAAGCTGCTGCTGCTGTTTGTGCTTTGTTACCTCGCTATGATTCATATCATGCCCTCCCACTGCTGTTTTAAGGCTTGTAATATGCACGGCGTAATTGGTTGTGTAATCCCTGCCTCGCACCTCGAGTAAGAGGAGCCAGGCGGGCCTGATGAGGTTGTCTGGGTGGTGGTTTCCTGAGTAGTGACTGCTGTTCCTCGGCACAGCAGGATCGCGTCCGCGCGAGTCGTTGGAAGATAACAAAAACACCATGTCTACAATGTCATGTCGACGTCACCCGAGACGACGTCACCAACGTTCCCGCGGGAGAACGTGTTCTAGCAGCTTCTTTTAATCGTTTCACTTTAGCGGACGAGCTGGAGGAGGCTTTTTTTGTTGCTATCTGTGATCTGATGGCAGATTGGTCTGCGATGTTTTGATACGGAGGGCAGTGGGAGCCTGGTTTTCGCTGAGGTATTTCGTCTGTTACGTAAGGACGGCCCCGGGGCTGAGGACAGAGCTTGGTGGGAGATGAGTGCTGCGCATCCGCCTGGACGCTGGAGCAGACTCCACGCTGCCCCAGCTAGCGTGGCACAGACTCCACGCTGCCCCAGCTAGCATGGCACAGACTCCACGCTGCCCCAGCTAGCATGGCACAGACTCCACGCTGCCCCAGCTAGCATGGCACAGACCAGCATGCTGCAGCAGGCCGGCAGCAAACCAGCCAGTCAGCAAGCTACGGTCATCCATACAGCAAGCCAGTAAACAAGCCAGCCAGTCAGCCAGCTACATTCATCCATCCCACTAGCCAGTCGACCACCTAGCCAGGCAGTTAGCCAACCAGCCAGTCAGCAAGCTACACTCGTCCATCCAGCTAGCCAGGCAGTCAACCAGTCAGAAAACCAGCTACATTCATCCATCCAGCGAGCCAGGCAGTCAGTCAACCAGTCAGTCAGCCAGCTACATTCATCCATAAAGCTAGCCAGTCAGCCAACTAGCCAGCCAGTCAGTCCATTACCACATGCTCAACTCTGCTTTTCCCCCTTTCGACATGGAGGCTCCTGCTCCAACAAAAGCGAGCCCTCGTCTCTCCCCCCTTCTCTCATTGGTCTTAGCTGGAGGTGTGAGGGGCAGCGGGGGGGTTGCAGGGGAAACGGTTAATCAATAGCTACAAGGTCAGAGAGCATGCAGACAGACAGACAGACAGACAGACAGACAGACAGACAGACAGACAGGCAAGCAGACAGACAGACAGGCAGGCCGGCAGGCAGTAGTGGGTCTGGAGTGTGCCCTGTTAGTGGTCTACAGGGCCGCTTGGCTGTGCATGAGGGATTTGTAGCGCTTGTAAAGGCTTTAAGGAGCCTCAGTAGAATTGAGTGCTGTGTGGCAGCAGGTCTGGGTAGTGGGAGAGAGAGACCCCTACTGGTGGCTGTCAGTACTAGCAGCTCACTGGGATGGTATTCCATTCATTAAATCGTGTCATTTTGGGGTTTCCCCCAGATTTGTATCGACTGTTTAGAAGTGTGCACTGTTTAGAAAACCACTGAAGTAGGCTCAAAGCCAAGCCCATTCCACTCAGAGTCAGTACATTAGACACATGGCACACCTTGTTCTGATGTGTTGATTGACAGACTTGTGCTAAAGTATGTCTTTGGTTTTGTTTTTCTCCAAGAGCCTTCTTGAAAGTGTAACACGTTAATTAGACACAATGCACACCTTGTTCTGATGTGTTGATTGACAGACTTGTGCTAAAGTATGTCTTTTTCTTTCTTTTTTCCAAGAGCCTTCTTGAAAGTGTAACACGGTAATCACTTTTAACTTGTATTTCAAGCTATTCTACCCTTGTAATTCCTAATCTTTCTGGATTAGTAAAACACTCCAAAATGTTCCAAGATAAGCCTTCCTTTGAGGTTTTTACCTGTGATCTTAACGCATGAATTCAGGAAACTGAAGCATTTCAAGCCTTTTCGTCTGTGTTTCATGTGTCTTCATCTGAGGGGCGAGATGAGCTCCATTATCCCTGAAAGCTCCCTAACATGGTTGGCTGAGCTGTATCGTTCTTCCATGCCGTTCTCTCTTCCCTCTCTCTGTCACACCCTCCCCCTCTGTCTTTCTCCTTTCAACCCCACTTTTTATTCTCCCCGTCTTGCTCCTTCCATCCCACCTCCCTCCCTCCTTCTCCTCCCTCCCTCCTTCTCCTCCCTCCCTCCCTCCCTCCCTCCCTCCCTCCTCCTTCTCCTCCCTCCCTCCCTCCTTCTCCTCCCTCCCTCCCTCCCTCCCTCCTTCTCCTCCCTCCCTCCCTCCCTCCCTCCCTCCTTTTCCTCCCTCTCCTCCCTCTCCTCCCTCTCCTCCCTCTCCTCCCTCTCCTCCCTCACCTCCCTCTCCTCCCTCCCTCCCTCTCCTCCCTCCTTCTCCTCCCTCCCTCCCTCCCTCCCTCCCTCCCTCCCTCCCTCCCTCCCTCCTTCTCCTCCCTCCCTCCCTCCCTCCCTCCCTCCCTCCCTCCCTCCCTCCCTCCCTCCCTCTCCTCCCTCCCCTCCCTCCCTCCCTCCCCTCCCTCCCTCCCTCCCTCCTTGTCCTCCCCTCCCTCCCTCCCTCCTTGTCCTCCCTCCCCCCCCTCCCCCTGTCCCTGTCCCTCTCAGTGGGGGCCCTAGCGGGGGTACTTTGTCAGCTCTCAGCAGACTTCCACAGGTCTGGCTTCCTCAGTGCTGCGCACAGGGTTCTCACTTCCTCCTGTGCGTGAGGGGATCTGTGCACGCGATGGAGACGGACTTGACTTGCGACCAGACGCCCAGACGCTTGTCCACCTGTTGATCCATCGGCGCGTCTCCTCAGTGCTCCGGGGAGGAAATGAATGAGCCCTTGAGAGACACAGAGAGAGACGCACAGAGAGACACGCACAGAGAGAGACACACACAGAGAGAAGCACACAGAGAGAGAGACACAGAGAGAGAGACACAGAGAGAGACACACACAGAGACACTCACAGAGAGACACACACAGAGAGAGACACAGAGAGAGACACACAGAGAGACACACACAGAGACACACACAGAGAGACACACAGAGAGACACACACAGAGACACACACAGAGACACACACAGAGACACACACAGAGAGACACACAGAGAGACACACAGAGAGACACACACAGAGAGACACACACAGAGAGACACACACAGAGAGACACACACAGAGAGACACACAGAGAGACACACAGAGACACACACAGAGACACACACAGAGAGAGACACACAGAGAGAGACATAGAGACACACACACAACGAGACACACAGAGAGAGACACACACACACAAGAGAAGCATTCTGAAGACTTTTTAAATGAACTTTAAAATAGAGATAATGGGCCCTGTGATGTCAACAGTGGTGTGTTGAATCCAGTAGTTGTGAGAAACAAGCTAACGTAGCAACAGGAGATGACCATGGTCATCATGGTCTCGGTTTCCTTTTAGGTGTGGCTGGGTTGTGCTGATGAAATGTGTCTACCGCTGTTTTCCCGAGCGATTCCTCTGAGCTGCAGAAGAATGTCCCTCAGAATAAGACGAGAGGTGCCCTTTTGTCACCTAGACCCGAAGGAGTGACCGTGCTCCTCCCAATGTTGTCACCCGCGCTGTCACCTGTCAAACGGCTTTCTCCCAGTGACACGGCGGGCTCCCGAGTGCTTCACACCACCCCTAAACGGCCCCGTCTCTCTCTGTTCCCCCTCCAGAGTCGAGCACCTTGATGGCGTCCAGATAAAGAGAGGAAGCCGTCGCCAAGATGAACACGCTGCCGTCGATGGACCGGCACATTCAGCAGACCAACGACAGGCTGCTGTGCATCAAGCAGGTGAGAGACCTGGCAGACCCCCGACGAGACGCCAGGGTGGTGCGGGCACAGGGGGGAGTGGCGAGGGAGGGAGAGAGGGAGAGAGAGAGGGAGGAAAGGGGGGGTCCCGATCGAGAGACGGTGGGGGGGGTGAAGGGAGGGAGAGGGACAGAGTTGGAAGGGGGAAATGGAGAGATAGAGAGAGAGAGAGAAAGGGGATGGAGCAACATGGAGAGCGAGGAAGGGAGAGAGAGAAAAAGAGAGAGAGAGAGAGATAGAGAGAGAGAGTAGGGGAAATAGAGGGAAAGAGTAGAGGCCGAACTCCTCTCCAGCTGTTCTTTCTCTCTCTCTTCTCCCCGGCCATCACCACCTTATATGGACATCTGCTAGTCTGGCCATTAGCTGCAGACAGATCATATTTCACTGAGTCTGAGACTAAGAGAGAGAGAGAGAGAAGTAGAGAGAGACAGAAAGACGCTGAAAAAAAAGAAAAGAAACTGCTCTTGAGAAACTAGTGACTGCGGAGAACTCTCCTGTCTTAGCTCCCTTGTTATTGTTCAGAGCAGGAGCAGACAATCTCACACTCAGTCTAAGGAAACGACAGAACCGAAGCACACACACTCTCTCTCTCACACACACACACACTCAGACACTACCACACGCCACTGCTTTTGAATAGCAGCTTTCCACAGACGTTCTGACTCTTTGTTTGTTTGTGGGTGTGACTCATTGTCTGCCAACAGCTCCATGTGAGAGCATTTCAGGGTACTTTGTTCGTCTCGGGCTGAACGGGGGGAAGACGCATCCTCTTCTCTGACACATCCTGCTCATCCACCCATGTGTCAATCTCTGCCCCATTCAAGCTGACCGGACATTCCTTTACACGGTGCTCCCTTGCAAACGGACGTCATCCACCGGAACATTCCGTCAATAGAGATACTCAATCCGATACTTTCTACACATGTGAAACGTGATGTCCTCTCTGGCAGACTGGGCTGGGTCACACTCCAGAGATACAGGGGATAAACGAGGGCCGGGTCCTGTGTCATTCAAGCAGCTACTGGACAGCCCTGGCCAGGGGTCAACCCACCCATTGGACAGGAGGGCAGGAGGGGAGACGGAGGGTGGCTGGGAAGTGTCTCTTACCGTGAGGTGGCTGACACCTCTCAACCGCGGCACACACACACACCATCCTAAGCAGTAAACACACACACACCCTATCCCTTCCTGGCCCCGGTGTCTTGTTATTTCCCTCCTGCTGGCTCTCCCTCGCCAGGCTCCAGCTTGTTAGACGGGCTGAGTGAAAACCACAGCATCGGGCTTCTCTGAGGAAAACAAGTGGCGTCCTCCAGACAGACAGGCCTCTCTCTCTGTGATGTCACTGCCTTCGGAGGGGGGGGGGATAGGACTCCCGTCAACCTGCAGTAATGCTATTATATCACTCGTCTAAGACGCTTCTCTGTCCCGCTCCGTTCATCTAGCCGCCGCGCCCCTCCCCTCCTCCCCTTCTCTCCTTTACCTCTCCATCTCTCCCTCTCAATCATCCCCTTGCTCTCTCTCTCTCTCTCTGTGTTTCAGAGAGAGCGGGAGTCCACACAGCTGCTTCCACAATCGCTAATCTTCACATGACAAAAGATGAGTCATTGAAGACTTCTCTCTGAGCTCATGATATCGTCGTTGTACTCGAGGCCTTTCTCTGTTGGGCGGACACTAAGACTGGCGGAGCCGCGCACAGCCAGAAACACACGCACAGACACACACAGACACACATACATACACAGGACGGGCCGTGATTGCCGGCTCGCTCCTATAACAAGTCTTTGTCAGGCCCTGGCAAAGCCTCCCATTCACACGCTCACCTCTGCTGCCCCCTAAAGACAATGCCCCCCCTACCTTCCCCTTCTAAAGAGGCCCAGGACCCAGACTCGGCTCGCCCAGATGAGAATAATAAACGTTTTTTAAGTAGGCTCAATCTCCTCGGCTGAGCGGGCCTCGACTCGGAGCCATTTTCGAAATCATTAACCTCAGCGGCGGGGAGGAGAGAGAGGGAGCTCTCGCTTTTAGAGCGTCCCCATTGTGTCCCGCCAGGGCCGAGAGGAGTTCTCTCCGAACGTAGGTCCGATGTGGTCCGGGGTCCGTACACACAAAGCTGGTGGGGCCAAGAGACTAGGATCGGGCGTGCGGGGAGAGGGAGGGGGGGGGCTGTGTGTGTGTGGGAGGTGTGTGATTGGCATTGTCAGACTGTAGCGCAGCATGGCGGCTGAGGCTTTCAGGACTGCGGCGGGGTCCAATTGTGAAACAGGCAGAGGATGAGAGGTATGGAGAGGGTGGTTGGAGGATTAGGTAACCACAGGGGTGGAATTAAGGGTTAGCGATTTGGGGGAGGGGTGGGTGTTGCCAGGAGACACCAGGGAGGAACACCGACTTCATTGTTGTGGAGGTGGGTTCTGGTACCCACAATGCAGCAGGGGCCCCCGACGACAGACGTGATTGGAAGGGAGTGAATGTCTTCACAGGGTTTTCTCCCGACACAAGAGGGTTCATCCATGGGGACAACGGGGGAGATGAGAAGGGTGTATGCCTGGGTAGACATATTTTATGGAAGACTTTGCTTCACAAATCATAGTTACATTTAAACTTGTCATTTTGAACCAAACCCACTTATGATGTACACGGCTCTGGAGCAAGTGAACTCCTACCAGCCATTCTCAGTCGATCCTTGAATGAAAGCATCGTGTCTGCTTCTGTAAGTTTCAGATGCGCCGTTTCTAACCCCCAGTTCTTCTTCTGCCTCGACAGCACTTACAGAACCCGGCTAACTTCCACACGGCCGCCACAGAGCTCCTGGACTGGTGTGGGGACCCCCGAGCTTTCCAGAGACCCTTCGAGCAGAGCCTCATGGGATGCCTGACGGTACGTAGACGTCCCCCGTTGCCTTGACGTCAGGGGGCCTCCAGATCCTTTTCTGGGCTGTTCACACCTAGTTCACACAGATTGTATGACGCAATCTGGGGACACACACACACACACACACATGTACCACGTGAGCCAATCACAGCCCGCTGTTAGCGTAACCCACGGAGATCTGCAGCAGCTGCTCAGGTCGTCAGGGGCCAGTGACAGAGGTTAAAGCCCCAGACACACTCCGCACGCGCACGCACACACACACTTGGACTGGAAAACAGACACAGGCGCAGTTAAACAAGGCCCTAGGCAGCCAGTCACCCCTGGCCACCCCTTCTCTGTTCCACTGTAACTGCTCATTGATCTGGGCAAGAGGCCAGAGTCCTGCAAACAAGCCCCAGGTGGAGGAGAGCACAAACACAAGGACACACACACACGCACACATGCACACAGGCACACTCACACAAGCACACGTGTGGGCAGGAACGCACGCGCATGTTCCACAGACACACACGAAACACGTGCGCGCGCGCACACAGCAACTGCCGTCCGTATTCTAAGCAGAGAGCCGTCTTTAAGAATTGTCTTTAACTGGAGTGGTGGCGGCGCGTGTAAACAGGCCGAAAATGCTAATTAATGTGTAAATCAGAAGGAAAGCTTCTTAGCGGAGCTCACAAAGACCCATAGGGCTGAACCCCCCTCCGAGTTCTCTCCTGGCATGGGGTCGTTCCATCAGCCGAGTGGTTTGATCAGTCTGAAAGAACAAATGACTTCTTATCTGGAGAATTAGCGACTGTTTGTCGGGCGACGCGTCCTCTCGGCTCGCCGTGCTTTTGTTTGTCTGCGTCACTCCAAACTGCGCGTTCCGCATGGGGTGTTTCGGAAACGCGACGTAGGCCTACGACGTTCCTCGAGATACGTTTGCTCAAACGCACGCCGTCACCGGCGGCCACCTGAAAGACACATTTGAACTTTCCCCGGCAACTATGTCATAGCCTTTACGCTGTCCTCAAACTAATATCGCTAGAAGGCGCCCCTACCTGACCTTGTTAAAGCTAATGTGTGTTTAGGGTCAGTGGAGTTGTACTCTGTTGGCAGATACAACCACAGGGCTTCCCCCCCCTCCCCTTTTAATAGTGATTTACTGTCTCCTGATGGCTGTTAGCTTTCACTTAACATCCCCTTTAACTGATCATCAGAGTTCAGAAGGCGTCTAATAAAGCCGAAGCGCTGTGTGGAGTCGTAAACACCGAAGCATTGTTAATGCCTTTGCTGCGTAAGCCAGGGCATTCCCCCCTGGCTACTGGGGACTGTGGGGCTCCTGAGGGGGGGGGGTCTGTCCCCGGCAGACCTGCAGACGTCACCGTCTGTCCTCCTCTGGATCCGGGGGCAGAATCGAGAACCAATCTGATGATTAGTATGTGTGTGTGTGTGTGTGTGTGTGAGATTAGTGGTCAAAAATGCCGATTCCCTTTTAGACGATAGCCTGCTCGACCGCGAATAGTTGAATAGTCTGTCCGGTCGGCGTTCGATGGGGATAGACGTTTTCTTCTCGTCGGTCTGCCTCTGAAATTGAAACGACCCCCGGGACGTGTTCTGCCGGGCGAGACGGAGGTGATTTGGAGAACGTTTTCACTGACTGGTGCACGCACCAGGGACGTTTGACCACTTCTGAGGATCAACAGCTTCGTCACTGAATGTTTGGACATGTTTACTTTGGGTGCTGACCTACGTGCTGGTCGCTAATAGTCACTGTCTTTTCTACCTGTATCTCTCTCTCTCTCTCTCTCTCTCTCTCTATCTCTCTCTCTCTCTCTCTCTCTCTCTCTCTCTCTCTCTCTCTCTCTCTCTTCCTCAGGTGGTGAGCCGTGTGGCAGCCCAGCAGGGCTACGACCTGGACCTGGGCTACAGGCTCCTGGCTGTGTGTGCTGCCAACAGGGACAAGTTCACCCCCAAGTCTGCAGGTGAGCACACACCCCCTCCCCCCCCCCGCGCTGTCTAGGGAACCGTCTGTAGAGACTTGGACACAGCCCTCTATAGGGTTTCTTCCTGTAACTTACTAGATGACTATCACTGTAGCGTCTCACTAATGTGGTAAGTACGTTCTCATTGGTCAGTCATCCATTCGAGGCTCTTGCATTGGTCGCTTTGTACGGTCTCCTGAGTGTTGCTCGTGTCTGCTCTGGGCTGTACAGTATGTTCGGACATGGCACGGATCACCCAGAGTGCATGATAATTACGTGTGTCTTTAGCCGCCATTGCACTTGAATGTGCCATTGAGAAGATAGTAGTCCAGATGGCATCCTCACCCAAACTGTCCACTCAACTGTCTCATCCCACACCCACACACACACACACACACAGCGGTTCAGTAATGCTTTCCTCAGACGCCGACCTCCTCAAATCCAATTACTTCAATCTATACCCACTCAGTGCCAGCCAATCCTGAGCCGTTCTCCTGCATTTGTCAGAGTGAGTCCGTGCCGAGAGAGCCGGATGACTGGACTGATGAGGTGGTCTGTGTGGAGGTGTGCGGAACCTTCCGGAAAGACCTGACAAAGCCGCAGCCCGTCCCCGCTGCATTAGATAGCTGGGGCCAGAGAACGAGTGAGAACCAGTTTCAAGTGGTAACAATCTATTTCTCGGTCTTGTCAACACGGCGATATTTCACTTCATCCAAGTTGATATTTTCTTGAGATCGTATTTGCTTTTTTTTTGTGGGGGATTGATCCTCTCGTTGGCATAGCGACCTAAGGGTTTGATGGACGTACGTCGGCATTAATGGGCTTCTCCTCTGGCCCCCGCTGTCTGCTGCTGGTGTAATCTGATAGAAGGGGCCAGGCCTCGGGTCGACTCTCTGGTTCTGGATGCCGGTCAGCAGCGTCTCCAGACACGCTGATGGCCCTGGGATCTAATTGAGCGGTCAGCGGAGCCCCTCTGTGTTTCTGGTGGGGGAGGGGGCTGGTCTTCTACAGAGAGGAAGAGGAGATGAAGGGGTGGGGGTTGGCTTCACGTGGGGGGGGGGAGGAGGGGGTGAACGTAGACATGGAGGCCGACGTGACTCAGACTCGGATTTGACCCCAGAGAACATGCGTCTTGCTTGGGTTTCAAGGGCGCGTCTCTGTGCGTCGAGCCAGACTGGAGGGTGACGGAAATAGAACAGACGCGTGCGTTTGTGGGGCGCGCGCACGCATCAACACGCACACGTTACAGTTGCGCACTCCCAAGCACGGGCACACACAAACACACAAGCCCACCAGTCAGACAGAGGACCCATTAAGGCCACTCTGTCCTGTAGACTACAGACAGGATGTGGAGGCTCCTTCTCCAGCCGATCCCATGCTGGTGGGGGTGTGTGTGTGTGTGTGGGTGTGTGGGTGTGTGTGGGTGTGTGTGTGTGGGTGTGTGTGTGTGTGTGTGTAGGTGTGTGTGTGTGTGTGTGTGTGTGCGCACGCGTGCCTCTACTGTGAAGTGCAGCCCGAGCACAATCCTCTGACAGCCAGCATGGCGACAGAGGGCCGCATATCCGACATCCGAGACCCCAGACGGGGGGGGGGAGTCTGGGATCCACACAGCGCTGGAACGGGGGAAGGGCCCGGTGCTCCTGATCCATCACATGATCTCTCACTATAGATTCTATAGTATAGACGATCAGTGCCTACCGACTGCACACTTGTCGTTTTGTTGTGAAATCTATATTTGGATCGCACAGATACACAGGAAATTGTAGGGGATGATCAAATAAGGAGCTCAAATAAGATCAAATAAGAGCCTGTGACTCATCACGAAAACCCCACCAGTTAGTCACTGAATGACACCCCCCCCCACACACTCCATGGATTGATATTTGAGGGAGTGTGTTTCAAATTCTTCAGCACCAGGTTAGAGGGCTAGATAAACCGTCTGGTGACTTATCAGTGTCTGACTGGGGTTTTACATACTGACAGCTAATCTCTGATCAGCTGGTAAGGAGACTTAGCCAAGTGCTACCAATAGACCAGTTAGCATGACCAGTCTAGTACTGTGGTTCATATATCCAAGTCTGCTTCTAACCAGGCAACAAGCAAGGTGGGTTAATTTTTGATTTTACTTCCATTTGACTGGATTCATGGTAAGGTTAACTTTGATTGAATTAGACCAGTTTCCTGTATTGCATCGAGCCTGACAGGAATTTTAGGAGCTTAGCATTGCTGCATCGGTAGCTTTGTATACAGTATAACAGCTTTGATATACTGTATCCAGACTGAAGGGTTTGGGTCCATTGTGTTTCAAGCTATTCACAAAGTGAGTTCGACTCAAGTATATCACTTACCTAGGTTGAATTATAACATGTATATTTCAGTGTCAATTATAAACTGCACCTGACCTCTGCGGCCAAAGTTAATGACTCCAGTAGTCACGAAACATGATGTTCTCCTGTAGTTAGGGCGTGGTTAATGTAGCGTCTGAGCTGACATGCAGGCTGTTTACAAGGTGTTAAGCGGGCTCCCTGCTGCCTGCTTCATTAGATAATGGTTCCTGGAGCCTTAATCCTACTGGCCTACTGGAGCAGACTGGCAGGTGGTGGTGGTGACTGGGCCACTATCAAATCCAACAAACTGCACTGTGAGCTATTGAGCCTGGGTTATACTGCAGCCGTCACTATGCTGCTGTAATCGCCTCGTTAGCAGTGGCCTCCAGTACTTCAGCTACTTCGTCAACAGTTTGCCCATTCGCCAAACTTAATAAGCGCTATTGTGCCCCTGCTCTCGACGACGTTATCACTGGTTGTCAGCCAGCCAATAAAACCCTCGAAAAGAAACGACTGTTTCCAGGAAGCAGTCGAAGATCAACCTGTCCGTTCTTATCTGGAGGATTTGTACACTTAGACTGGGGGGGGAAAGGAATTAGGAGCTGTCACGTTGACATGCCAGACCTTACCTGTCTGCATCCTGAAGTCTTCTCAATTGTCTTGTTTCTCAGTTTTACACTCTGCTCGCATCCAAAGACTTTGCTCTCGGAGGCCTCATCTCCTCTGACCCTTCCTGAAGGTTGAGGGTGTAAATCGACCGTTATGTCAAAGTGTGACTCCAGAAAAAACCCTGTTAAAAGGTAGCAAATACTAGTAGATGGATTCTATTATCCATTAGATGTAATGCTTTCATTTTTATTGAACTCCAGATTAAATTGGTGGATTCAATTCCCTGAATTCCATTCGACAATCAATCTCTGTGGTTTTTAAGATATTGACTATCCATTTATGGAAGTTTGCATTGCTCCAAAAAATCTTTAGCACAACAAACTGTGATTTTGAAGTGCTCATGTGTGTGTGTGACAGATATCACTGCGATTCATTCCCTACCCCACAGCAACACTTCAACCAGGGCACAGAATGCGCTGGAACGTCTCTCATTGGGTTTCAACTGTGAAAGTCAGCACTGCGTTGTCAGCAACACAGTTTCAACCAGCCGCCCCACAAAAACGGCAAGCAACTTTTATAGCCCAGCTGGTTCTGGAGTGCGTTCAGCCAACGCTGCGTTAAGATATCGTAGGATTGGAAGGAAATGATGAGGAAGAGTGAAAATGGAATTCTGTCAAGCTGTGTGGCTATTGGTATGAAGTCAAATGACCCTGCCCTTTTTATCGAACAACATAACGTTCCGGCAGGCCAATGGAATGCGGTCAGCTCGCCGTAAATCAACTGAGCATGCTCAAGGGGCAATCTGGTGTTTCCCATCAGGAAAGCGACGAGTCCGCCGTGTCAACAGTGACGGATAACTTCCAGGGTGCGGGCCATAACTCACGCACGTCCCCATTCAAACACGCTAACGCAGACATACACACACACGCACGTCTCGTAACACACAGGCGCACGTTTTGAAAGCGAAAGTGGGACTTCCCCCATACTGACTGCAGATCAGCGGATATCTCTCTCTCCTGTTTTCGAAAAAGCCGGACTTCCTCCCTCGGCAGCTTTTTAAAAAATGCGTTTGATCTGCCTGCCTCTTCTTCTTTTGTTGTTGCATCTTTCACTCAATCGCTCTTTCTCACTCTGAGTTGTGTTTCCCTGTACAGACATACTGTAGCATAAGGTGTAGGTAGTCATTCCTTTGTCACTGACCTAATCAACCTTACAGACCTTTATATTTAATTACTGCTGAGTAAGAGCAGCCCGCTGAATTATTAACGAGATGCACAGGTTATTTTTAGCGAGTTGGCCTCTCCTCTGACACTCTCTGGCTAAGCTTTGCCTACGATGATGAAACCACTTTGCAATCACAAAGTAAGTTTACGACTTCAATCCCGCGAAGTCTACGTGTTTTTAAAGGGCATTGTCATTCAGAGGAAATCCCCATTTGATACGGCTACACTTTTAGTGGGCGGCTTATTAGGTTCTCAGTGACTAACATTTGGTGATTTCATAGTTCAGATGAAAAGTCAATGAGCTTCGATAAATCCACAGCTGATTCCGAGGACATCGCTGTCCAGATTCGCCCCCCCAAAAGGCACACGTAAATTCCCAGTTTTCCTGACCACACCACTACCACATAGGGACCATATGCATTTAGGCATTCTGAAAAGGTATGTAAGGTCTCTTTGATGGGGGTCACCTGTTTGTGGCGGCCCTCGGGTCAAGGAAGGTCTATTTTCCTGGGCAGAAACAGCACTGATGGAATGTAACGCACACAGTGGGGTGAATACCGTGGACGTGGAGGCCCATTGAGTGGCTGTCTTGTGTGGTTGATCCACTGTTGTCTGATGGGTTTGGGGGGGGATCATGGGGACTCCGTCAGATTAGCTTTTTTTCTGGGAGGTCGGAATCCCCTCTCTGATATCTGTAATGACTTACTACTAGGCTGCTTTGGAATGGATTGATCTGCATGGGTCTGCCCCCCTCCCCCCGCCTCTGTCTCTCTCTCCCTTCCCCCCTCTCCTCACTAGGATGTGCTGGACTCCAGCCAGGATACAGCCTGTCTAGCATGTTAAGATCCCGCCCATTTCTGCAAGTTTGCAATGTGAGCTGGCTTTCTTCTTGCCTTCCCTCTGGCAAAGTGGCTATTTATCTGCTAGTGTGTGTGTGTGAGAGAGAGACATAGAGAGAGAGAGAGAGAGAGAGTGTCTGTGCATATTTGCGACTGTACTTTGTGTGTGTGTGTGTGTGGTGGGAGCTTCCGGGGATAGATCAGTGGATGTAAAGCTAGGACCCATCAATAACAGCACGACACCACAGAGGTAAGAAGTGTGAGCATCGCCTTCCTCTTTAACTCCCCCCCCCCTCTCCATCTCTCTTTATCTCCTTCTCTCTTTCTACACCTCCCTTCCTCGTGCTCACCCCGTCTTCCCTACTCTCTCTGTCTCTCTTTCTGTCCCCCCCGCTTTCTACCACCCCTCACCTCTCCTTCCCTCTTCTTCTGGTTGTCTCATGAGTTGGTTGGAGCCAGCAGCAGGTACAGCAGGAGCCCATTAGAACAGAGCCGCTCTTTCATTGGACGAGCCAGGGAATCCGGGAGTCTGCCTCTGAATAATTGATGTACATTGTGCAGACGCTGGACAGCGGAAGAAGACAGGGAGGGGTGAGAGAGAGAGAGAGAGAGAGAGAGAGAGGAAGAGATAAAAAGAGAGGGGGGGGGTGGAAGAGGAAATGAGAGAGACAGCAAAACGAGAGCCTATGATAGGAGGAGTTACGGAGGAAAGGGAGATAGATCACAAACTAAAAGCTGGAGAGCAGGCTCTGGCCTCTGGTGGGGACACGGGAGTGTTTTTGACGCGAGTGTTTCTTCCCCCCGCGCCATGAGGCGAATGACATGACACGTACTGGGACTGTGCTTGGCAGCGGGTAAGTCCAACGACTGTTGTTAGTTAGGAGTGCGTGTGTGAGCACATGTGGCTTCTTACAGATGAACAATCCGATGAAGTATGTTTTCCAGCCTGAACAGGTGCACGTGTGTGTGTATGTGTGTGTGTGTGTGTGTGTGTGCAGGCTGAAGTGGTGTCGGAATTACAGTCTTATTAGATCAGTGGCGTGTCTTCCAAGTTGTTCTGCGGCAGTGCAAAGTGGGCTCAGTCCTGCTCGCCAGAGTGTAAGTGAGATCCATTTAGCGGTGGAACTTATCTGTGTGAGAGTGACTGCAGTCACACAGCACTCACCGCTGCAACACCGCACATGGCCCGGCCAAATCAGCTGACCAGGGCTTGACCTACATGTTTCAGCCCCCTCGCAGGGTCGGTCTGTGTGCGTGTGTGTGTGTGTGTGTTTCTGTGACAAAGAGAGATGACCTATTTCAGTGACTGTATGTGGGCTCTTTAAGTGTTTGAGCTGCGTGCCAGAGAGCGTGTCTCCCTCTGCCCTGTAAGTAAGTACAGTACACGTAGGGTGGTAAGGGATGATGACACTGCAACTCTGTAAGGACAAAGTGGCAGGAAACATGTTTAGCTTATGTTCACAGGCCTACGGTTGAGAGGCCCAATAGCATTATATCTCGTCCCAGTGCTTAATCTGTCAGAAATTAATTCTAATTTAAGTAGGCTAAAGACACGCTCGTGCAAAAAGGCTAAATGTAGGCTGGTGAAGGTTAAAGGTCGGCTAGGAAAGAAGGGTAAATGTAGGCAAGTAGAGTAAGCTAAAGGCCTACTGTCGGCTAGTCGAGTAGGAAAAAGGTAGGCTAGTATAGATAGTATAGTATAGATAAGGCTAAAGGTAGGTTAGTAGAGTATGCTAGTAGAGAAGGCTAATAGAGTATGATAGTAGGCTAATGGTACACTTGTCGAGGAAGCTAGTCAAGTAGGCAAAATGTAGGCTAGTAGAGTATGCTAGTAGATAAATCTGCAGGTAGGCTAGTATGCTAGTAGATAAGGCCAAAGGTAGGCTAGTAGAGTATGATAGCAGATACGTCTGGATGTAGGCTAGTATAGTATCCTAGTAGAGAAGGCTAAATGTAGGCTAGTAGATAAGTCTGGAGGTAGGCCAGTATAGTATGCTAGTAGAGAAGGCTAAAGGTACGTAGGCTAGTAGAGTATGATAGTAGGCTAATGGTATGCTTCTAGAGTATGCTAATAGAGTAGGCTAAAGGTAGGCTGGTAGAGTATGATAATGGGCTTATGGTATGCTTCTAGAGTATGCTAATAGAGTAGGCTAAAGGTAGGCTGGTAGAGTATGATAATGGAGTTATGGTATGCTTCTAGAGTATGCTAATAGAGTAGGCTAAAGGTAGGCTGGTAGAGATGACTAAAGGGAGGCTTCTAGAGGAGGCTAAAGTGTCCATAAAGTGTACACTTGTAATATGCTACATGACAAAGACAGTGTCGTTTGAAAGATGTGGAGCTGCATGATTTCCTGCCTCTCAACAGACTCTAACCGCCGCAACCACTAACATCCTCAACCTGTGGCCACATCTAGCCAGCCTACCCATTCCCTGCTTCCTCTTGTCTGCATATTCTCCAGCCAGCTCGCTCCGCGTCTCCCACACATGTTGTGTTAGTTACATAGTTCTGTAAAATGAGGTGGTAGCCATGTTGTCAGACATGCCATTTTAAACGTGAATATTTGTTCACATTTGTCACGCATCTCTCTGCCTTGTTCCTCTTGACGCTTCTTCTTTACAGTGGGCAACCTCTTATGAATATGTATACATGGTTTTGTTGATCTTGTGTTTACGTCAAATGTTGCTCATACCAAGGGACATGTGTGCTCCATAAATATGATCAAGCTCACAAAGGTTGTTAGAATCTTGCTGAACACACTAATCCCCCCCCACCCCACCACCACCCCTTTACTCCCTCCATTAATCTGCTACTGGTTTATCTCAATATGGCTTTACGATATCACCTATTTTGAAATGTACCTACAATGCTGTTCCTCTGTACTTGGATCTCACCGGTAATGAGCGGTACGAGAGTGTGTAGGTTGAGGGAAGGAAGGAGCCTGTCTTGTCTATAATTAGGTGTGTGATTTTCACAGGTTCCTCTTTATTGGTGGAAGGCTGAGCCGGAGAGAATGTCATCTTCAGCTTCCCTCATGCCGGTTAGCCCCCCCATTCAGACTGGGGCTCTCCCACCTAACAAGCAGCTTTCCCACTTCTGTAAATCCAGTTGAGGCACTCTATCAATAATGTTGTCTGTGTGTGTGCGCACGGAAATACCTCATGCAGTGATTAGGGCGAGGGGGACATGGTGTAGCAGGCTCATGGGTTAGCGATGGGGAATACCAGCGGTGTGTGACAGTGGAGAAGAGGATGGTGATGTGCTTGTGTGTCACAGTGCTGTGAAAATGCCCCCTGGTGTATTCGTGAAGGGCCTTAAACCAAGGTCTGGTTGAACAAGGCGCAGGTGTATATCCACTGTTCATCTTCCTCGTAGCGGCTCGCCGTTTCACACCTACTAAGCTTTCTTTCGCGTTTAATAGTCTTTCATGATGTTCTCACGTTCTCAAAGATGGGCCAGTGTCAGAAGCTACATCCAATAGCATTGGACACGCTTTTCTCTCCATGGATTTTGCGCTATCTGTCGAATGAGACCATGTCGTCTGTGATTGGACACACAAGAAGCGCCATTCACTCAAAGGCTTTTGAGATGTTTGATCCGTATTCCATCCACATCTCATGACCATGGTTCAGGCACCGAACACAGGGGGGCTCACCAAAGGTTCTTCTTCATTCTGTTCAAGTAGATAAAGCAGAGAAGAAAAACGAACACATTTAGAAGGGAGGGCGCTCGGAGGTGTACTGCGCACAACTGGGTGACACGAAATAGATCTTGTGCTGTTTTCCTGCGTTTGTTTCCATTTCCTGACTGTCTGTTACGTCTCGCCACAGTCCGACCACACGGCGGACGTGAAGCAGAAGCGGCAGAAGCGGCTTCTCTAACTCTGCTCCTGTTGCTGCAATTTGTTGTGGTGCTCATGCTTACCTAACCCCTCGCCCGAGTAAACATGTGTAATTTGAACCCCCCCCCACAGAAACCAGCACCTGCAGGAGATGTCAGACTGACTCAGGTAGCTACTTTCCCTTCCGCGCTTTCGGCATTCCTCCAGCTTGCGACCACATCCCGGGGTACCTTCCCTGCCTCTCCATCCCCACCCGCCCTCCAACCACGGTCCGCCCTCCACTCCTCTCCTCTGGTTCGCCTCCGTCACCGTCCATCAGTGCTGCACTGGCTGAAGTTTTTTGGGGTTTTTATTCGTTCGAAACCCAAAAAAGAAATAACAGTCGCGGCGCGGTCATTTAGCCATAGACAAAAGTTTGCTGCATTTGTTTTAAGAAACATTGCTGGTTTTCCCACACAGTGCAGCTTTGATTGAATCGAGACTGGAGTCATGGAGCGCTAAACCTGATTGGATGTGCTCCTGGCTGAGCAGAGCAGAGGTTGGCTGAATGGAGTGGGAGGTCGGAGATATCATTGGCTGCTAAATGGTTTCCATTACACTTTTGCAGAAGCATGGCTTTTTTTTCTCCATCCCCTTCCATATTTCTTCTTTTGCATACATTTTATGCGCACACAGTATACCGTCTCGAACTTTTCAGACCTTGCCTCATGTTTTTTTTCAATCCAAAAGTTGATGTCCTTTCACACATTGTCTGAGAAGGCTTCCAATACAGTATTCATGCCCTGAGAGTTTATTGAACTGTACAGTTTCATAGTATTTCTGGTTTGTGTGTTTTATCCCACCTGGGCTGGAATGCATGTTTAGTGTGTCTGTTTCGAGCTTTCAGAGAGGAAAGGGCTCATGTTGTATCAGAGGCTAGCCAGCGTCTATGTTCTCATCGTCCTGTTTCCTATGTGTTGAGTTACAGTATGTGGTCCTCAATATATAATGTACAGTATTTTCTTTTCGATGTCGGACGAAAATCATGTCATGTTTGAACTTTGAATCGTATCCCCTTTTAACAATCATGTGGCTTTTCACAAGTCAGGTGACCTTACAGTAATTAGCCTTGGGGTTTCCGAGGAGACGAAGACTTGTATTCGCCTACTCATTAGTTAATAAACACTACAGCCTGTTGCCCCCGGTTACTCTCCAAGCTGGTTTCAGGTGCCGGCCCGAGACCAGCCACACACACACGTGCACACACACACGCTCAAAGGTAGAGCTCTTAACTGTCGTCTCCAGTCCAGTGTGTCTTAAGTCAGGTCAGGGTGTCAGGTGGCTGAGCGGTTAGGGAATTGCGCCAGTAATCCGAAGGTTGCTGGTTCGATTCCCGGGTGTGAAAATTGACGTGTTCTTGGGCAAGGCACATCACCCTACTTGCCTCGGGGGCATATCCCTGTAGTTACCGTAAGTCGCTCTGGATAAGAGCGTCTGCTAAATGACTAAATATAAATGTAAGTGCAACGTGATCAGCATCGGGCTATCCATATGTGTGGATTATCAGAGTTGTCAGAGCCCTGTTTATCCTTATTGGCTAAGGCATACTTCTTAGAACTGAGGCCTGTCGAGGACGGGGTTTAGAGGGCTTCTCTAAGAAATGAGTTCATGCCCGTCGGACTGGCAGCCCCATCCGTGCAGGCTCGGACAGTTGGCACACAGGGGTGGTGGTTGTGCATTTACCAGGGTCAGCACAACATATGATGTTGGTTTGTGGCCGTGTTTGGCCATGTGGAAAGAGGCTGTTCCTTCCTTTTTCCCTCGTGGGTTAAAAAGCTCCAAATGACAGATTGCGTGTGTGTGTGTGTGACTGGCAGGCAGTGCTGTAGACTTGTGAGTTTCTGTTGCGCCGCGATTCAATTACGGCTCTCTCCTTTGTGATTGGGTTTAACGGAGGGGAGTCGTAAGCAAGTGAAAGGAAGGAGTATATAAGGTAGAGGATGTGTGAGAGAGAGAGAGAGAGAGAGAGAGAGAGAGAGAGAGAGAGAGGAGAGAGAGAGAGAGAGAGGGACGGGTCATTAGAGAGAGTGAGAGCAGTGGCTGATGGTTGCTGTCCATAGCAACCGCTCGTGTTTGTTCTCCATTAGCAAGGTAAGCACTGCACCTTCATTAAAAGAGTGCTAATGAGCTTGCGTGGCATTGCAGGGGCGCTACGCACGAAGGTAATAACAGAGAGAGAGAGAGAGAGAGAGACAGAGAGAGTGACAGAGAGAGAGAGACAGAGAGAGAGACAGAGAGAGAGAGAGACAGAGAGAGAGAGTTTGGGGGTTGTGGTGTTTTGCCACCTGCAGTGAACACGAAGCTGTCAGGCTTTTTGACACTCAGAACCATGTCGTATACGGAAAGGGGGAGAGGACATTTGACTGCCACCCCCCTTCGGTTACGAACGATGACACTGCCGGCGTGGGCCGGGCATTGCGGCTCACTGGTTCAGAAGGGAGAAGGCTACGCGCACATCCCTCATTCTTTAGATACCCGCCGGTCGTACCATTGCTCAGTTAAATGGGGGGTTGTCGAGAGCGAGGAAGTCTGTTGAGGTGGTGATTTAGTGGGGACGCAACCTCTCGCTAATGGGAGGGTGGAGTAATTCCTCTCTTAACTAGGAGGGCTGGTGTCCCCTCCCTCCGAGGGAACCCTGCTGGTTCCCAGCTTCTGCTAGCATCGAACCCTCTCATAGTATAACTATACTTCTCACAGCCATAGCCATAATTTCCCCCTTAATAGATCTCGCAAAGCGCCAGTTGTTATTATGCATCTGCACCGATCTCAAACGTCGCCCCGCAACTCGTTTGCGACAGCACAGATTTCCGCGCGTCAGACGCACGCTGTTTACATGAATTATGCATCGTCCGGGAATGTCATGTGGCAGATGAGAGTGCAGGGAAACACGCAGCGACACACTGTGTCGAGGTAGCGGCTCGTGTCTGCGCTCAGACAGGGGAAAGGGACGCGCTGTCGTCTTGTTTTCGTGCCGGTGCTGCGGAGCCCCCTGTCTGTGTCCTGCCCCTTCCTGCCCTGCGAGGGTCTGAGAACACCGAACCAGTCTGATTAGTCATTACTGACACATCGATCCTCCGGAGGGGGGAGGGGGAGGAAGAGGGGAGATGGGGCGGAGGAGGGGCAAGAAGAAGAGGAAAGGAGGGGAGAGGAGGAGAGGGGGCAGGGGGGAAAGAGGAGGGGAAGCGGGAAGAAGGGTGGAGGAGAGGAGAGGAGGTTGTGGGAGACCAAAGGGGTGAAGAAGAGGGGAGCGAACGTGAAAGGAGGAGGAGGCAAGAGGAGACGGAGAGGAGAGGAAACAAGGGGTGGGAGGAGGGGAGAGGAAAGGAGGGAGAGGAGAGGGCAGAGGCGAGGGGTGAGGAGGAGAGCGAGATGAGAGAAACTGCCCTCTCTCTTTCCCTTAGTCTCTTCTTTCAGTCTGTCCTTTAAAATACTGTAGTACTCCAGCCCTGAAGTACATCATCAGCATGATTCACCAGCCTTGTAGAGATTACATCTCTTTTCCCCGAAGTCTCTCCCCTCTTCCCACCTCTCTCTTTCTCTCTCTCCCTCGCCCCATCTCTCTCTCTTTCTCTCTCTCTCTCTCTCTCTCTCTCTCTCTCTCTCTCTCTCTCTCACTCTCTCTCCCTTGCCCCAACTCTCTCTCTATTTCTCTCTCTCTCTCTCTCTCTCTCTCTCTCTCTCTCTCTCTCTCTCTCTCTCTCTCTCTTAAGTCCTCCTGTCAGATAGACGAGGAAGTCCTTGTTCTGTTGTTGGATCTGGGGAAATGTTGCAGTGCAGATAGATTGTGTGTAATCCATACAGACAGCAAGCCACCACCAGGCTGGCGTGGGCAGAGTTAGGCTTCCCTCCCAAGGCCATAAGGTGAACTGCAGGCAGAAAGAGTCCTTTTCCACACAACTTGAGATTGCGAAGACAACAACTTTGCCCTGACAAAAACATCCAATGAAATGCATCCGATTGGCCAATTTGCTCCATTTCAATCCCGATTCATCACTTTGACATCTGACAGATGAAGAGTGACAGACTGCTGGTGGACTCCCAAGTCAGAATGCAGACTGACCCAGATGTGTGTGTGTGTGTGTGTGTTGTGTTCCTTGCAGCCCTGCTGTCGTCGTGGTGTGAGGAGCTGGGCCGTCTTCTCCTGCTGCGTCACCAGAAGAACAGACAGAACGAACCGCAGGGCAAAGTCCCCATGCAGCCCAGCATGAACAGCATGAAGCAAGGCCTCACACACAGGTCAGTGTGTGTGTTTACTGTTTACATGTAGATTGTAGTGGTGTGTGTGTGTGTGTGTGTGTGTGTGTGTGTGTGTGTGTGTGTGTGTGTGTGTGTGGTGTGTGTGTGTGTGTGTGTGTGTGTGTGTGTGTGTGTGTGTGTGTGTGTGTGTGTGTGTGTGTGTGTGTGTGTGTGTGTGTGTGTGTGTGTGTGTGTGTGTGTGTGTGTGTGTGTGTGTGTGTGTAGTTGTATCTCTATGTGTATTTGCAGCCGTGTGTATTGTATATAGGTGTGTGTGTGTTTACCTCACACTACTTGACTGCGAGGCAAAATGTCTCCAACAGAGGTTGCTCCAATAGGAAGTACAAACCCAACACGCACACAGTCTGGACTGAGAAGCAGGTTCTGTCAAACATTTCATGCTCTCCGTGACCCCGAACCAGTGCATCTGCTGGAAGCACACCCTGCACCGAGCATCTTGGGATACGTTGTTCCTCCGAGTGGACACGCAGTGCTACAGATCACATTGTGTCCCTTTCACACATTCCCATCTAGCGGCATACCTCAGGGCGAAAACATGGTTCTGTCCAAAATCAGCGGTTCACTTCTGGCGTCTGTGGGCTCACAAGGAGCTGCACAGTGACTCCCCCCCGCTGCAACCGATTTGTTTTTAGAAATGTAGCGCTTGAGGGACTTTCAAAATTACACCAACCTGGTCTGAGTCAAAGGTCCCCCCACCCTACCCCCAAAAAAGTTCTCTAATTTCACAGTTTAGCTTCGATATTTTATTCAGACTCATTTTCACTTTTTTCACTCTTTCCATTTCACAGTTGTTCATGGTTACTCTGGCTTCTGATGTGTTTTTCAAGCAAATGCCAAGCATGTCAAATACCCCAACTATTTGGCAAAAGGCATAGAAAAATAAATGCATTTCCCAGTTTTGGGGCGGATTTCTCATTCCACTCCCCTTGCCAACCAAAACTCAGAGGTCTTTAGGGCCCAGGGGTCACGCTCTTGTTGTGTGTGTATGTGCTCTACAGCGATGGCTCCTTTCCCTACGACTCGGGTCCCTGGCAACAGAACACCAACCAGCCCCCTGGGTCGTTGTCCGTGGTTACGACGGTATGGGGTGTGACTAACACGTCACAGAGTCAGGTGAGACACCAACAACATACGGCCTGGTTTAAACCCCCCCCCCTTATCCAGTGGGTGTGACTTCAGAAGTCTCCGTTTACAGAACTCGACCATAACCGCTCTCCTCATTGCTGTGTGCGTGTGTGTGCGATTGGATGTGCAGGTACTAGGCAACCATATGGCCAACAGTAACAACCCAATGAACCCTGGAGGAAACCCCATGGGCTCGGGGATGTCGGGCAGCGGAGGGGGGCTCAGCTCCCCCCAGTTCAGCGGGCAGCAGCAGCAGTTCCCCTCCAAGGGGGGCTCCAGTCAGGCCTACATGCAGCAGGGCATGTATGGCAGACCTGGCTACCCTGGAGGAGGGGGCTACAGCGGCGGGTAAGGGTCTCTCTCTCTCTCTCTCTCTCTCTCTCTTTCTCTCTCTCTCTTTCTCTCTCTCTCTCTCTCTCTCTCTACACACACACGCTACCCAAATAATTAGTCAAATATTGGAGGTTTTTACTTAACAGTGGTTGTGTGTGTGGTCTGTAGTTACTCTGGGGGTCCCAACGCCCCTCAAGGAGGGATGGGGATGCCCCCCCACAGCCGCACCCCTGGTGACTTCACCCAACCAGCAGCAGCTGCCGCCGCTGCCGCCGTTGCCGCTGCCGCCGCCACGGCAACAGCCACGGCGACCGCCACCGTGGCAGCCATGCAAGAGACCCAGAACAAAGACATGAACCAATATGGACAGGTATGGATATACAGTACGGTCAGGCAGTTTTCACATGGTAGGCATCTTTAACACTCTATAGCGAAAGAAGATTTCCACCTATGTGGACAATAAAGTTGTCTATTCTAACTGTCTTTCCATCGCCTTTCCATCGGTAGATGTGTTCGTCGTTTCAGATGGGGCAAGCCCAGGCCTACAACAACCAGTTTATGAACCAGCAGGGGCCAAGAGGCCCCCCTGGGGGAATGAACCAAGGCGGCATGGGCTCTCCCATGAACAACCCCAACATGGGTGGGCCTCCCATGGGCATGAACCAAACTCGAGCCCCAGGCATGGGGCCTTTCGGCAGCCACGGGCAAAGGATGCCCCAGCAAGGCTATCCCAGCGGGCCCAGACAGGGCATACCTATGCAAGGCATGAAGAGGCCCTACCCTGGAGAGGTGAGTGGGTAGACTGGAATTATCCCATGAGGGTTCACCTATAGTCCATGATGATGATGATAAAGGTACCATAAAGTTATCAGTTGTCCACATCACCAACGTCTTCTTCTGTCACACAGCCTAACTACGGGGGTCAGCAGTACGGGCCCAACGGTCAGTTCCCTCCGCAGCAAGGGCCCTACCCCTCATCCAACCCGCCCAGACCCATGTCCTCACCAAACTACCCTGGGCAGAGGATGCCAGGGCAGCAGGTCCAAGGGCAGTATGGTCCAGGCATGCCCATGGGTCAATACTATAAGGTAAACCTCCTTACCATTCTAATACCAAACACTATAGCCATATTAAAAGCATTCAGAGCTTCAATTTGCAGTTGTCTCATACAGTGTGAAGTGGCAGGTTCTGGATGAATATTAGGCTCAACGTTGTGTTGTTGTACTTTACAGCAGGAGCAGTTTAATGGCCAGAACACCAACTTCTCTGGTGCTGGATACTCCTATAACCAAGGCAATGGGGTAGGTGGTCTCTGTCCTACGTGATCTCTATTGATTTGATTGTTTCATTCATAAATGAAAGGGCTAAGGGCTGCTTGTTGTCAGTTACACAGTAACAATGTTGACCTCGAGCAACATAAGCTGTACTGTCCACACATTACTTAATTTAAGTATTCTCAAACTATAAAGGATATTTTTTTACCATAGTCCACTGTATCTCTGTGCAGTGGATTCCAGTACATGAAGTCTATAGTTGATTCCCATTAATGTACTACAGTTTATTTTCGAGTAACTTGGCCTGTTAACAATTTTCTTTAATGGGGAATATCCACAAGGTGGTTCAAAAGAGTACGTAGGTGTATTACCTAGAAACCTTTTATTATGATTATAATGTCCCTCCCCAAAGCTGAACCACTTGTCCAGAGGGATTTCAATTCAGTGACCTGAACAATCATATAGAGAGAGGCGCTTGGGGTTATAAAAACATAAAAATACAGTAGAAAATGTGGTCGTACTCATGTGTCATCCATTCAAATAAATCATGTCAATATTGTCGTCCATGTGCTTCCCTCCCTCTGCAGCCCCCCAGGCCCGGGACGTACCCCCACTCTCCCGTCCCGGGGAACCCCACACCCCCCATGACCCCAGGAAGTGGTATCCCTCCATACCTGTCCCCCAACCAGGACGTCAAACCCCCGTTTCCTCCAGACATGAAACCAAATATGGCTGCACTCCCCCCTCCTCAACCCAGTGAGTACTCCATTTGTAACCGTGGGAGGGGATCCGAAGGGTTAAAAAAAAACACGCTTATCGTCCCGGATGCTGTTTCCTGTGACCGTTTGGGTGGTAAACAATCAAAACACTCTTACCCCGCCCCACAGATGTGAAAAGGAAAGTTGACGTCCTCTCTTGCTCTCCGCTCCCAGCCAACCCGAACGAGGAGCTGCGGCTCACCTTCCCGGTGCGTGACGGCGTGGTGCTGGAACCCTTTCGCCTGGAGCACAACCTGGCCGTCAGCAACCACGTCTTCCACCTGCGGCCGTCTGTCCACCAGACTCTCATGTGGAGGTGAGACGCACGCGCACACACGCACACACGCGCGATACACACGCACAACACACACTTCTGTGTGGAATGAGTCTGGTGTGAAAAGAAGAGGGTTGTGACTTTTTTCTGAAAGAAGCTTCACGTCTTTACTTGAAATGGCTGTGGTATGTCTTGGTCTTTGACCTACAGGTCAGACTTGGAACTACAGTTCAAGTGTTACCACCATGAGGACAGGCAGATGAACACGAACTGGCCAGCCTCCGTCCAGGTCAGCACACACACACACACATACACACACACGTATCGTACACACATTACCGGCAAATATTCATTGACACGCAAATAACTTTGTGTCTGTTCTTAGGTCAGCGTCAATGCCACGCCCCTAACCATCGAGAGAGGAGACAACAAGACTTCCCATAAACCCTTGCACCTGAAGCACGTCTGTCAACCTGGTAGAAACACCATCCAGATCACCGTCACTGCCTGCTGCTGCGTGAGTCTTCACACACACACACACACACACACGCACAGACACACACACACACACACACACGCACAGACTTCCTACACAGAATGAACCTCAGTGAATACAAAGTAGCGGACAATGATTGGTACTAAACCTGTGTGTGTGTGTATGTGTGTGTATGTGTGTGTCTGTGTGTGTCTGTGTGTGCGCGCGCGCGCAGTCCCACCTGTTCGTGCTGCAACTGGTCCACAGGCCGTCCGTCCGGTCGGTCCTCCAGGGCCTGCTGAAGAAGAGGCTCCTGCCTGCGGAGCACTGCATCACCAAGAGTAGGTCCTCCCCAGTCCCCCTCATCCATCCCTCGGACCACTAACATCCCCACTCACGTTCAGCCGAAAACAGAAAGCGAGAAACGAGAGAGAGCAGCGAGAGAGCGAGAGAGACGCGAGAGAACGAGAGAGAGAGAGCGAGAGAGAGAGAGAGACGAGAGCGAGCGAGAGAGAAAGAGAGCTAGAGAGCGAGCGAGAGAGAGAGCGAGAGAGAGAGAGATCAGAGATAGAGAGAGAGCTGCGAGAGCTAGCGACGCGCTCTCGATCTAGAGCTCTCGATCGATACCGAGAGTCTAGATGTCTCTCTCTCCATCTCTCTCACCTCTCTCTCTCTACCTCTCCCTCTCCACCTCTCTCTCTCTCTCTCTCTCTCTCCCTCTCTCTCTACCTCTCTCTCTCCCTCTCTCTCTACCTCTCTCTCCCCAGTCAAGAGGAACTTCAGCAGCGTCGTGGCCTCGTCGGGGAACACCACTCTGAACGGGGAGGACGGCGTGGAGCAGACCGCCATCAAAGTCTCGCTCAAGTGTCCGATCACCTTCAGACGCATCCAGCTGCCGGCCAGAGGCCACGACTGTAAACACGTCCAGGTACTGTACAGCACCTTCCCACACACCTCCAATTAAGAAAGAGAGGATTTATTTTGATTACCATCTTCGCCAAGTGTCCCTGTTGTCGGTTAAAAGGCCTTTGACAGTTTGGTTTCATATGTTCCAAGTACCATTGGACTCTGAGGTGGAATCGTGTCTATCAAAATATGTTCATCTTGCGAGTTATTTTTAGTCGGTTATGTCAGCGCTCACCCCTGGTGGATGCTAGTCCTCTGTCTGACGCGCCTGTCATGTTCTCCAGTGCTTCGACCTGGAGTCCTACCTGCAGCTTAACTGTGAGAGGGGGACCTGGCGGTGTCCTGTATGCAAGTAAGACCAACATTTTGAATCGGATTCTCTTCTCTCTCTTTTTTTTTACTGTTCCAGTTGGTCAAATGTTCTCTTCTCTCCTGTCTGTCTTGCAGTAAAACGGCGTTGTTAGAGGGGCTGGAGGTGGACCAGTACATGTGGGGCATCCTGAACGCAATCCAGAAGTACGTTTCTATGCTAAACCCTCAGTAAGCCGTTAGTACTCGCGACTCCTTCGACTTACTGCTCGGCCGAGTCCCAAAAAGCTCTGAAACCCTCACTTCCCCTTCCTGTTCCTCTCGCAGTTCCGAGTTTGAGGAAGTCACCATCGACCCCACGTGTAGCTGGCGTCCTGTCCCCATCAAGTCGGACGTCCACATCAAAGAGGACCCCGACGGACCGCTGGCCAAGCGCTTCAAGACCATGAGTCCCAGTCAGATGACCATGCCCAACGTCATGGAGATGATAGCCCAGCTGGGCCCCGGCCCCGCCCCCTACCCACCACACCCTGCTCAGCTCGGCGGGGGCAACGGGGGAGAGTACCCAGGTCCAGGTAGGGGCAACCGAGCAGGATTCTGGGCTGTATTGTCAAATATCCTGAATACTTCCAGAGAGGTTCCTTTGGTTCATGTGTAGTTCATTATAGTTCACTGTTATGGTCCCCAAGGTTCGAAAAGGATGTGACATGCCTCATCAAGATTCGTTCTTGTGTCGCGGTACAGCCACAGGTTGTAGTCATTGTGAGGCCACTGTTTTTCTAACCTGAACCCCCCATGTCTGTTATGGTGCTTCCAGGCAACAGTTACCATGGCCACGGGAATTTTGACTTCCCCCACTGTAACCCCTCGGGTGGCGCTGGGGGTGGAGGAGGCGGAGGTGGAGGCCCCCCCCCATGAGTTCATGCATGGCCCCCAGCTGTCCCACCCTCCAGATGGCCCCGGGGGCCTCATGTCCCAGGACAAGAGCCTGAACCACGGCATGCCTGACTCGGTAAGTTCCACACAACTGCTTTCCCAGGACCACACACACGCACACACCTGGGTCCGTGTTTACCATATGCTTTTGTGGAAGGCCTGCCCTCTCCACAGAGTAAGAGATGTGCATATGAAGTACGTCATGTTCTGTAGGATGCCTTGGGTCATACAATAAAGTAGACGTTGACCCGAATTGTTTGAACTAGTGTCACTGTGTGTGAATCAGCATGTTCCTGCAGTCATCATGGCTGTAACATTGTACATGTCTGCTCAAAGCTTTCCATTTAGCTGGCCTTCAGCACATCTGACCTCTCATTATCTCTCTCTCCATCCCTTTCTTTCCACCCATCACACCAGATGTGTCATCCTGATCAGTCCCATAGTTCCATGCAGCAGAGCTTGCACGCCCCCTCCCACCCCGGCAACCAATCAGCGCAGTCCTTACATCACAGTGGCCAGTCTGGCCATTCGCTTCATCACAGTGGCCACTCATCCCAGCCCTCTCGCCAGGCCCCGCCTCAGCCTCAACAGCAGCCCGGCCAGAACAGCCACCCTCACGGCGATCTGAACTTTAACCCCTCCTCAGGGGTGGACGGGCAGATGGGTGGGCAGGGACCGCAAGACATGCCCGAGCCCTCGCTGGATGTAAGTCTGCATGGTGACATCACGCTTTTTAGGGGCGCTCGTATTTGCTCGGGCTAGCTTTAGCACCGTCGACCTACGGGCACTGTCATTTTCCCCTGCTTCCCGCTCCAGCCTATATTCCGAATAGTACTGAGAAAGCTGTTAATCTGATCGTGTTTTGGGTGTTGTTTTGGGTTTGTGACCTGGTGTACGTGCAGTGACGCTGACAGCCTGTTCCTCCCTCCCCTCCACAGCTGCTCCCGGAGCTGGCCAACCCAGATGAGCTCCTGTCGTACCTGGACCCTCCCGACCTGCCCACCAACAGCAACGACGACCTCCTCTCCCTGTTCGAGAACAATTAAGCCTTCCCTCTCCCTCCTCCGCGAGCCTGCACTGTGTGTTGGACTGTCTCGGGCTGTATACATTCTAGAGACTTCCGACAAGCGGTACACACACACGCGGACACGCGATGTCTGTCGAGAGACAACAAGTGGCATAGGAATGAGGGTGGCCGTCGGTAGACGAGGGCGCCACCCTGGATCATACGGTGAGGGTAGCAACAGGCTCCTGTCGTTTCCCTCCCTCCTCATGTACAGATTCTCGGCCTCAGATCCAAAGCTTCTGATTCTCAACACACCATCGACGGCCATGTTGGCTGGCACTAACGTGACGTGACACCGGTGACTGTTCCAATAAGAAACTGTGCAGCTATAATCAGTGCGTGCGTGTCACACAATTAACCCTGTGTGGGTTGTACATAGCATTTTTACGTTTATCCTTTGCTTTTCTTACTTTGGAGGACAAGAAGTGTGACTGTGTTGTTTCGCTTCCTTGCTCTTGTTTCGGCCCCTCTTTGAAGTGTGTTCTTCCAACAACTGAGACCATGGACTTTGATCCCCCACCTCACACTGTGTGTTCCCAGAAGGATAGAAGTCTCCACCCAGCCTGTTCTAGCCCTCCACCCCTGACCTGAAGCACAACACAGAGCCTCAATACATCCCCAGCCCTGCCCACAGCCCTGCCCACAGCCCTGCCCACAGCCCTGCCCACAGCCCTGCCCAGTCTCCTGTGGAGCCAGCCCCTTGCCCCCTCTCCTCTGGACACTCTCAACGGTACAAATGGTAAAAAACATGTTAGTGTGCGTGTTTGTGTGTGTGTTTGTGTGAGAGAGTGAGAGCTGAGATGGAAGGAGTTGAAAACAAGTGTATTTGGGAATGGGAGAGCAACAGGGCAATATTACAACATCCGTCCTCATCTGTTTTTGTTTTAGGACGCTGTTTCGTTCGTTCTCTTTTAAATTTTCTTGCTGACCTGGTTGCCTCCTGTAACATGTCAACATTTGGCTCCTTAAGAATCCTCAAACCATTTTCAAAAGTGCATGTGTGCCAATGTGGCTTCTATTCCCATGATCTTGCAAGTCTAGGCTAAACTGTCTTGAGCAGATTTGATTTTGTTTTACCTTTACCTTTTTTTTTACCACTTTATTTATGTTTCAAGTCATGTTTGTATAATTGAGAATGGCCAAATTATGACCCACCTGACGTTCATTACCAAAGTTGTCCCTGGTGCATTGGCCTAAACATCTTGTTTGTGTGTCAGAAACTATGTTATGCTATAAGCATGTACTAAATGATCTCTCGTTACTGTCGTCGTTATCTCTCTCGTTACTGTAAGAACTACATCTGGTCATGTTTTTGAATGAAAGAGCGTCATGCATGATGATGTTGTGGAGAGCCATTGTACATAACCCTTGTGAGTAGTTTCAAGTGGCTGTGTCATTCGTTGAATCATCAAGTATACGATAGCCTGTCTTTATCAGTGTCAACACACACAAACACAGGGAAAACAGCCCTGTTATTGGATTATTCTCTCATTTTCAGTCGATACAATGATTCCTTCACAGGGCTTTGCATTTGGCACCAGGATATTGTTGATTTTTTAAAGATTTAATTGAACAATGACAAGAAATGCTGTATGGGTTAATCTGATTTAAATACAAATATATGCTTTTTATATCCTAAAAATCCCTCCAATTTAGCTGATATACTGTACAGTACTACTGTACAGTATATCAGAATATTGCATGAATTACGATCCCTACAATTCTTTGGCTAAGATATCTGACGAAGCTGGGAAAAGTTTTATCATCTGGATACAAGGACATCTGTATTGTGATATCAATGGCCTGTTATGAACTTTTATGAACGTCCTATTTAAATGTCACTTTTTAAAGTATTGTCTTCAGGTTTCAGTTCTTCTTGTTTACCTACAATGATTTTATAACAAGGATCACAATTTAGTTTACATGATGACGATGCCGTACAAGAAATTATATATATGAGTTGAATTTTTAAATCTCCATCAAGAACTGATATTGTGAGATGTAATCAGCCGAGTACGCTACTCCACTATTGAGCTGTTGAGTTAACTGTTTGTTTGTTGAAGACGATGCACTGCCACAGTGAGGTATTTTCCTTCCCTGCTCTGAATACAATGTTGTCAGATACAGTATGCTTCAAGATCTCTCTATACTCTACCTGGGCTTCCAACCCAGATCCTAAAATGCAAGGAAATTGAATTTTTATGAAAACTACAGTTCTAGCTGTGAGTCTCTCTGTCCCCCTCTGTTCTGTTATTGAAGAAGAAGACGGGGGTGTGTGTAAGGGACGCATGTACATATGTAAATTACAAATAGAGACACGTTAACAGAAATGTATTCATTTTCTCCGGGGGGAATGTGAATTGTGTATTTAGAATTTGTAAAGCTTGCATCCTCCTGTCAAATAGAGACTTTAAAATGGGAAAATGAGTCCACGTTGGATGGCGTCTGTGCAGACCTCTCCAACCACGCCTGTTCATTACTGTAAGATACTGTACTTTACGAGCCCCCACATGGGGTTGGAAGAAAAAAAAGACAATTTTGTTTTCCTTTGTGTAATACTAAACTTCTGTGTATTTCCTGTGTACTTTATAAAGGTGCTACAACAAAATAAATTATATAAAAACCCTTTTAAGGGTATAATTGGGTCTTTGGGGACGTGGAATCTTGAGTGGTTCCTTAAGGTTGTTTCCAAATTTACAGTTTGTATAATGTTGGCAAATTTACAGTTTTTATGCAATTAGGCAAATATATTATATAAAGGTACAATCTGAAGTGATTGGCACAACAGGTGGCAGTTGTCTTTTTGTTTTTGTACATTCTATGTGCAATCATTTCATATTCTAAACTGGTAAGAAAAAAACATTGTGATTTTTAGTCTTGCAAATCTGTATGTAGTTAGATGACGTGACATCCTAATATTTATCTAATAAATATGTATTCAGATGAAACCCCTTTTTGGTATTCTTTCTTCAAAAAGAATCAGACTATCTTACATTTACATTTAGTCATTTAGCAGACGCTCTTATCCAAAGCGCCTTACAGTAAAGTACAGGGACATTCCCCGAGGCAAGTAGGGTGAAGTGCCTTGCCCAAGCCAAGGACACGTCATTTGGCACAGCCGGGAAGCAAACCGGCAATCTTCTGATTAATAGCCCGACTCCCTACCACTCAGCTACCTGGCTCCATAGCTTCGGTTAGTTTAGGTATGTGAACAAAACATGCACAGTAGGGTACGTTTAGATTCCATATTTACTAACCACGTATTACCACGAGGTGTCATCATTTCTAAGGACAGTTTCCTCCACTATTTTGGATCCACCATGGGGCCGTATGGTGGTCGACTACTCGTCTGACGCCAAATGTAAATACAACAACCCCATGTCTGCCTGGCCTAGCTGCGAATCCTGACGTTTCTGCAACCATGTTGCAAATGAGAAATCGGATAAAATACTGCTCCTTGGCTTTAGCCGCGGCCAGGCTGTTCTCGTCTGGACCTGTCAAGAACCCAGTTGTATTCATGGACATAGCAGCTGACAATGTACCTATGGGAAGAATCATCATAGAGGTAGCTAGCGAGCTAGATAGCTTGCAAGCTAACGTTATCTAGCCAATTAGCCTACCACACAGCTAGCATAATTCTGTCTGTCTTGCATGCAGCTAGCTATCTTTTATCGGTACGTGTAAGACTACTGGTATTGGCTTGTGTAGCCTACTTTAGCAGTGTTTGTTTATATATTTGTGTAGCTACAGTTCAGTGTAATTATCATGGTCTCATTCCACATGAGCTCTACAGATAGTCTATGCTTTCTAAATGTTACTTTGCAATGATTCATGATAGACTTACAAATCCGCTCGTGTCTTGCAAGGCTACTGTTCACCAGAAATAAACTAGTAGAGCTTAGAAAAGTCAAAATACGTGTTGCCAATAATCAACTCATGTGTTATTTTGGTAATATTTTGCAGTTGAATGCAGATGTCGTTCCAAAAACGGCAGGTAAGATTTGCTAATTTCATGTCATTGTCAAAATAATCTTGGCAAACTCCTTGACCAATATTGTTCAACAGAGAATTTCCGAGCGTTGTGCACAGGGGAGTATGGATTTGGATTCAAAGGATCAGTGTTTCATAGAGTGATCCCTGAGTTCATGTGCCAGGTATACAGTATGCACATAGCTACGTAGCAGTGATTCATTGTATTCCATAAAATGTGTGTGGTTTTTTTTCTCTCTAAATATGTATTGGGATTTCAGGGAGGAGATTTCACCAATCACAATGGGACAGGGGGCAAATCCATATATGGTGCCAAGTTTAGAGACGAGAACTTCAAATTAAAGCACACGGGGCCAGGTATGGTTGCATTGATTCTTCACTCCCTCTAAAAACTTTGCTCTGTTTTTCCATCCTAGTATATCAATCATAGAATATTGGTAACCAACCCTACGCATAGTTAGGTTCTGTTTATTGTGGCCTTTCTTAGTCTCTGAACACAGGCTATAGCAATCACAAAATTGAGAATCCCATAGCGGCTTGCTCACTAGATGGCACTACCAACTATCCAAGGAGATCATGTTGATTTTGTAATCCTCAAGTGAATGACCTACTTTCTGAGTAAGTCAACATCCATTATCAAAATATTTTTTGGGGAGTAAACCCTTTGCCAAGGTTGATGGATGAACGCTTCAGTTTAAAGTGTTGCGTAATCACAGCTTGTGTCCAATTAGAAAGAAGAAACTAGGCCTTGCCCAGTACAATGCCCACATTGCCATTCTCCACTGGATAGTGTCAAACGGAAGGACCCCTTACTGTGCTATGCTGTGATTTGCATTATCAGACGTGATCATTTAATACTGTGTCCTTTCAGGTATCTTGTCGATGGCAAATTCAGGGGCTAACACCAACGGTTCCCAGTTTTTCATCTGCACTGCTAAAACTGAATGGTATGGTTGTGGAGTGCTACCCTGTGCATGATTCAGTAGCAATTCATGATTCAGTAGCAATTCAATGATGTCAATTCTATCCGCATCCAGAGTGTACATCACCCTGACCCTTGTCTCCTTATTCGAAACTGCTCTGCATCACCCCAAGTCTAAAGAATGTCTCGGTCATCTAGTTAATATGGCTTTAATTATTTATTTCTCTCTCCCTTTCTGTTTCTCAGGCTGAATGGCAAGCATGTAGTCTTTGGTCAGGTGAAGGAGGGCATGGAAATAGTCTTCAAGATGGAGTCGTTTGGATGCCATGATGGTGGCGTGATCAAAAAGATTGTCATCACAGACTGCGGGGAGATCAAGTAACACACATACACACACATACACACACACTTTTTCAAACGCACAAAAAAGGAACATGCACTGCATAATATGATTGTGGAGTCTCTTCAAGTTCTTTAGATGCAAAATTCAATGCATTTTTTCTTTGTTTTTCATGAATGTATAATTACTTAGCAAATATCCTTTATTCTGAGGAGCAAGTCAAATATGATGTCTTGATCTATTTTGACAATGTTTATTTTGTTATTAGTGCAAACCCTGATGATTATCATAACTTCATGTTCAAAGTCTTTATTATTCATACATGCAAGTTGTCGGAGGGAGGAGTTTGTCAACTAAGGAAATTGTCAAAACTTTACAATTTATGCTTTTAATTATTGCTTTTAGTTAAGTGTAAGAATACTGGTAGGATTTGAAACTGAATTGAAAGTTTTTTAGTGCCAGAATGTCACTGCCATAATACTGTAAATAGATGTACTATGTAACTAATGATAGTGACATGGGACCCCCTGACACTGAAAAATATATTGTTTATGTTGTATACCTGCATTTACTGCCAAATAATGAATACTTTTATCTTATTCTCCACTGTTGTTGTCTATATAATTTCATCCTGTATGCCAGCCCTCCCTACTGCTGTTATGGCTTCCTGGCGGTGAGCCAACAGTTTTATTTAGATATTGGACCTCCAACATGACTTCCTGTCCTTTAGAACAGGATGTGACATCATACTGTAGGCTTCCATTTCTTTATGTAATCCCCTACCCCCATCCTGGAATATTAGCTTGTTCATCTCTCATGCCCCCAATATAGCTGGTAAACCGAACCATTCATGGGTTACATAGAGTACTGTATATGAGTATGTAGAGTATTCTGAAACATACACTTACATAAGCAATTCAAATACAATTGAATCATTTCAGATGTGTGTTTTGTTAGGCGCTGGCCCAAAGCCTTAGGTTTCAATAGGTTGATCTTGCGTCCTTTGTTTTCTGATAACTAGACTTTCAACAGAGCATGTCTCCTGTAAAAGGGAATGCCAGAATGTGTATGAAAACCAGAGACTGGGTGGTGCTGCTTATCAAGCTAATACTTTATGAAAGTAAATAATGAGGCCACGAGAAAAAGCGTTCCTCGCTCTTAAATGAAACCATATGCGCACTGACCTTACACCGTTTGTTTGAGTTCTCCCATTACATTGTTGCCATAGAGACATTGCAACTCTTGCTCTGTTTTAGCTGGAGATGTTGTAACAAACTTGATATAATTTGGGTCCCCACCCTCTAGTGAGGTTTGAGTTATTTGGAATGCGTGTCCAACGCACTTGGAAACTTGGCCAGCCAACCTCGAATACTCACTCAACAATAACATGTTTACAATTGTTACAAGCTAGGTTTGAACATTTTATGTTACCCGTCTGAATAAATCTTCCTCTATATAGTTGAGGTGATCAGTGCTTGCTGTACTACTCTAAAAGTCTAGTTTTTTACTATTTTTAGTGATGTGTTTGCACAAGGACTTGTCTTTTCAGCCCTAGTATGTAAGGACCTCTAGGATGAAGGATGACAAGGTCCCTGCTCTCAAGGGCTATTACACGACCAGAACCACCATGTACACTCCATCTAAACCTTCTTGGCACAGTCCACGCACTCCCCCTCTCTTGCACAAGGCATTAAGACATCAGGCCTGTAGATGTACTCAGGCACCGAGGTCAGTCTAAAGGAAAAAATGTACACTTGCTGTTCCGTACATTATGTTAACTCAGGGGCCTGGACAGAACCCAGAGGACTGTGCATTGCAGTTGGCTGAACTGAAAGCCAGGAGGGAACGCCTCCCAGTCACGGCCATGATGTGCATTAAACGAAGCAACTCAATCCAAAAAACGAGTCCCGCCTGAACATTTTGTATTCAGTATGATTTTATTCGTCAGACTCCTAATAGCACGAAAGCACTTATGTTGGTTTCCTAACAAAAGAAATAAGGCACATTTTGGAATGCCGTTTCATGGACGTGAACAACAGACCCCTCCTTCCTGTTTGCTTTCCCAGTCATACAAACTGGTTACATCATAGCCCACTGTACGTCTGTGCTCTGTCCAATCAAATGATAGCATTAAAATGATTTCAAATGACATCAACAAATATAAACGACACATTCTAATGACCACATTATTGTTAACACGATACATTCAGTAAATATGTACTTGGTATACACTATCAGTGAATGATACATGTGATCAATTATAACAATTAGTTGTTAAGAATGTTAGAAACAATGTGTAGCCAACTACATTACTGTGCAGAAATTCAATTAGTATAGATTGCACAAAATAACACTTCATTCAAACCCCAAACACATGCACATGCAAACACTCCCATAGCCCTTTGTCCTACTCATAGAAGTACACCATTTCTAATCAAGGAATAACAACATAATAGTTCACAATAGTTCCTTGTCATGGTTGCTCAAAGCAAACTACAACTCACAGTTTAGTGTGCTTATAGAGTGGTGAGTATCAGTCACGAATATAGAAAGATGATTTCTTCGGCATGTAAATACAATAGTATTATTGCTTTCTGAAGAATATCTCAACACTACGGTATTACATTTGGGTGACATTGGTGTATATTTATAAAAGTAATACTTGTATACAGAATAAATTCATACTTTTGTCTTGCAAGGACATAAAATAACTCATGTTGTTGGCATAATTAGTTGGAGCACTTGGGTATCATTGTGGGTTATTTAACAATTCTAACCACAAATAAACAATGAAACAATGAAAATATAAAGGCTTATAATTGATTAAGGGTATTAATTATGTACCAACCTTTTAAAATATACTATGCAGACATCAATATTTCCTTCTTAGTGTAACTTTGTTGCATATTTTATACAAAAAGTGTTGTAAAAAATCTTTCCATAAATATCTCTGTAGGATAACCCCTCAGATCTGTAAAACATAAAATAAAAACTCCCAGCTTTGTTTATGTCTCAGCAATAGGCCCTTTTTCACATCGAAAGTTTTAATATTGCATAACATTTAAAACGCGCCAATATCCTTAAACATGATGGCCATCAAATATATACATAAAATAGTCTTTTGTAAATATCTTTATCAAGGGAAATAACTTGTAATTTTGCTAATTTCTCTGAAAGTTTCAACATCTATTTTAAGTTTTCCAAAATACACATATCTTCATAGAAAATATCAAACTGAAAAGGTACTATAAAAGTCAAGTATATGTAATTCAAGACAAAAGACATCCTAAAGGCTTGTAAAGTTTTTAAATGCACATACATTGTAATAACTGCTTTCCTACTTCTATGCCAGCTGTAATACATGGCTTCTTCTCTGGCAAGAATCTCAAGAGCCCATATCAGGATAATTGACTCCCTGTGAAGGAAGTTGATACAAATAGATATTCCTTACATTCTACAGCAAAACTCTTTCAGTACTCTAGTAATACTCAGTCTAAGCAAATATTTTGGGGTGTTTGTCTATTTAACACTATACTATCGCATCACTATAACTACAGTAAGTGTGGAGAGTAAGATAAATTAGATTTATCTTGTAAGAATTTCACCGTGGTTGTGTTATAGACATATGGGCTGTTCAGGCTTACCTACTTGCTTTCAAACTGCACTGAGAATAAATTGATCCCAACATTTAATGGACAGAGATAAAATATTGATGTAATAACTTACTGCAATATATCTAACATGTCAACTGATTTGTGATCTATTTGTCCTGTCAACAATAACTGCATATTTCTGATAGAGTATGGTTCTCAGTATAACCACTTATGACCAATTCATTTGATAGGCAGTGCACATTCTGCACACTCTGACAAAAGCAAGTTCAAGCTCTGTCCCAACAGAATGTAGGGGCCATGTTAATACTTGTTGGAAGTAACTATGTGAGTTTTCCTCAGGCTCTATATTGTCAGACTATATGACAATGAATGCCAAATCAGATCCATATGTAATCTGTACAGCTTTTAGAGCTATTTGAGTTCTGACTACAAATCAACATGTTTTTTCATATTTGTTGATGTTCCATAGCAGAGTGCAATGTTATTGTTTTTGCCAGCTGGAAATGTTGGTGTTGCCTCCAACTAAACAACTAGTGTAGAGGAAAATGTCAGTTTAACTTTCAGTGCTAATGGGGTACTATTCGTTTTCTCCCATGTGTATTCACATCTTGAACCAACGTTAACATTGGCAGAAGTATGTATCTCACAGTTACCTCAAGTCCTCAAACAATTCCAGCTCTAAATCTATTGGATTTCCGTCCGAATGTTAGATACTTATTTTCCTCTCTGCACGTCTTCATAAGGCACGTTAGCACAGTATAAAATACATTCCACATTATGGAGAAACAGATTAATTTGTGCCAAAAAAAAGAAACATTTCACTGTAAATGCTTTAGTGTTGAAAACATTGCTTCAACTACCTACTACTAGATAACAATATAGGCCTATTTACAACCTTAACTTTAATTTCCATGTTACAAACATTTTTACAAAATGTTAGGTCAACAATGGTCTTCGGTCCAGATTTCCCAACAAATACTCAATGTCTGAGTATACTGTATTTATGTAAACAGGGATACATGGGTAGCTCCCTTGAATTAAAGACATTGATTTATGGTTGTAAGTGGTATCAAGCAAACAAACTTCATCCATCTTTCGACTTCCAATATTTCCTTAGAAATGACACATGACCGTGCCAATTAACCTCTGCAACCTCTCTCTTTCTTCACCAAACGATAAACTGAACTGTCCTACATTGCTTAACCCCTCTCCACCAAACTTTCTTTACCACAATCCTGTTTGACACTTTGTAAAGGGTTCAGCCCCTTGGAAAGAAGATGTATACATCAGTCATAAAGAGGTATTACTACTGTAGTGAGCAACAGCTCTATCTGTCAGCACAAACAGCTAAATCAACAAAGTCAAACCTACAGTATAGCTCACTGCCAATTTACTGCTCAACTAGGGTAGCCAAGAATGCAATATTGGTTAAGTGTAACTGATGGTATTGCACAGTTAAACAGACAAATCTCAAAACTACTGCTTGTGAATGTAATGAATATATTATCATAACTAAAAGTGAAATGCATAACAGGTGTACTAAAAGTCTCTTGTATATAGGCCCTATGTACTTCACTTAAATGAGGAACAGTTCTACAAATCAACCAACAGTAGTTTCTAAATATGTGGAAGCAGTTACACAATATATTGATCAAAACACACATACATACATACATATGTCCCAGTTAAATCAATTTCAATTGCACAATAGACAACATCACAAATAAATAGGCCAAATGTAAGCCAGGGATGAATGGTGCATTACCCCTTAGTTAATTCACAGTTAATAAGAACGTGCTGTAGACCCAAACATGGTTACATTACCATCATAAGAAGCCCTGTTCTAATGTTCAGCACATCCACATACACTTCACTTGGCAGGGAAAAGGAAGGCAGAACTCTGTAAACACAAAACCAACAGACCCCAAAGTGAGGTAATCCATTGTGGCCGACACAGGTGACAATACTGTCAGTGACACCGATATAACACATTGCTAATAATAATGTACAATCAATCAAATTTCAGTTACAACGCGTTACATGTGTAATGTGACGTATACGTCGATACAATTGGGTTACGCTGGTTTTCTGGTAAACCAGAGCGCATTGACAAAATATGTACAAGCAAGGATTTGGCAAGTTTGAACTTTTTCGAAAGAGCACTTTGTGGCAAAAAACTCACTCAAAAGTGGAAGTAGGTTACTATACTAAGCCAGTTTCTCCCATTCATAATGCTACTTTTAACCACTATATGGAAAATGAGAAAAATCACTGGGACCTGTACGTCGAGTTGGGGGTTAAGAGGAGATGGAAGGAATCGTAAAAGGGGTGGTAGGGGTGACGTATGCGATGGGGACTGTACTGACGGGGGAAAAGGGGTTTCTCTCTGAGGACAGACTGGGGAGATGGAGAAGGGTCTGCACGCCGGTGTGGGACGGCGTGGGGGAAGGAGGCAGGGAGGGGTGAGGGACGACTTTCAGGGGAGGCAGTACAGGTGGCTGGAGGGAGTAGGTGTCTCTGTCTGAGGGTACAAGAGGGGAAGGCGTATTATTGCACACGGCGGCAATAGTAGCCGAGGACTTTGCATTTCTCACACAGGTGCTGCGGGTGCTCCTTACTCTGGTCGGATACGTCCAGGCCATCGGGCTTCTCCAAAGGGCGCTAGAGAGAGGGAGAGAGAACGTGAGAATCGGAGATAGCAGGGATGAGTGTGTTCTCAAACACACACACACACACACTCACAATACCCCTGCTCTCTTCCAGATGTTGCTTTGGGGCTGCCTTCAACTGAGCCCTGGTTTATTCCCAATGCTTCAGCCAGTAATTATTCCAAGATTGACCCAGCAGTTGTAAATGGCAGTGCTGGTTTCAGAGCTGTGGCAAATACAACACTGTTTGATCCCCCCCGCTCCAAAAATCTGCATGGAAGACACTTGACGATACAGTCCTGCAAGGAAATTCCTGTAACACAACACTGGAAATGGCTTTCCTGGAAACTGTACGAAGGACAGAGGGATCCTTCGGTGCCAATAATTTCTGAAAGATGTTTAAATAATCACTCCGCAGTCTTTTGCTTTCCCACCCATTGTTGTCGGAGAAAGTTTTTTTTCCGATTTCTTCCAGAGAGTCTCTTATTGTGTTTTTCGTAACCACAGTAGAAGAAACCAGCCCATCCAGCTTATGGAGTTACCCTTGAATGCCTGCAGTGAGGTTTGGATTCTCACTCATAGTTAAATGAATCCGAAAACCCACATCATTAACCCTGCCAATGTCGTAATACCAAAACCTGCAGTCCTTGACCACTAATCTTGTTATAGAGATGGAATCTAAAACCCTTTGGGATGTGTCTTATGCAGAATAAAGCACAATCACTTTGCTTCATTGCATGATACCAACATGAGAAGATAAAGAAAATGCCGTGTTTAATTCCCGTCAATGAGTTTTTCAGGATGTGGCTGGGGGAGAGCTGTCTGCCATGATGAGCGGGTTTTCTCAGGCGCTGACGGAGGGAAAGCGGGTGACATTGCAGACGCATGGAACTTGTCAGTGAGTGCTAGGATAGCCACAACACAGAAGAACATTCTTGTCTCACCAGCTGGTTTCACAAGAAACAACCTTCACTGGAACGGGCGGGCAGACTTTGTGATCTTTATGATGCCTCCCTTTAATGATTTGTTTCCTCCCTATTATACAATATGTCTGATTTAGATATCAGGCATAACTATATTTTTGCAGAGACACAGCTGTATCAAGTTAGTCAGGTATACAGTACAATATGTCTGAGGTAACTGCATATGTCAGTGTTGGACAATACCTCAGTGATCTGTCACAGATTAGAACAAAAGAACTGGGAGAGCCAAACATTGACTTCACCTTTCCGTCTCCTGGAAAAGTCTGAAATGAAAGAGAAAGGGCTTCTTGCACAACGTTTTACTGCAAAAGGGCAGGAGCCCAATTGAGTGTAATTGCTAGCAGCGTGAAGCATGTTCTTCTGTAGCGGTTTTCAAGTTAGTATGGGCCCAAGGTTCTGTTTCATGTGGCGGTATGAAAGGAATGTGTTGAAATGTACATTTGAAAAGACTGAATTTCAGAGATATTATGCCTCAGACATGGGGAATATTTAATCTAAGGCTTTGTTCTCATGAACTACTGTGCACAGGTACCAAATGGAGAAAGCAACCTTTTCACAGTTTGAATTTCGAAGATTTTACAGGAATAAACGTACAAGAAAGTACCAGGGTATTTTGGGGGGGAAATCATACTTATTTTTGTGAACTTTACTCTTTTTATATTTAGGCAGGCAGACATGGCCACAATATGGTTAACATATAATTTTCTAAATGTGTTAAATGCAGACAAATTGTGGAATCCATACTATTAAACGGAAAATCTAACAAACACGGAAAACTGAGGAAATATTTGGATTACAGTGATTCCACTACTTTATAAAAATGTGTATTGGATAAAAATGTTATCAATCAAATGGACGAGGCAACGTTTGAATCAATAATTTTAAGAAGTGGGGCTTGTCACCATCAGATCTGTGCCCTCTTTCTTTCTGACTTTCAAATAATTTCAGTATTTGATTGGCAATCTACATAAGTTTGTTGTTCGATTACTCCATTTTATGGTAAAAGGTTTACACAAAATCCTGGAAAATGATGAAAAAAACACCTATGTTTTAAATGTATGATAAAATAATTTATAATATAGTGTATTCACCTCAGCGACAAATATCAATTTGAACATCTATCTATAAATAAATACTCTTCCCAACGCCATCGAAAACAGCTGTTAGTGTTTCAGCAGTACCTGTTTATGTGGGTAGACATTGATGTGGCATTTGATGCATTCTTGTCCCATGTTGGCCCAGGAGTTGCCACTCATCCACTTCCTCTTACACTTGGGACACTTGTACTCTCCGAAGCACCTCTTCTTCCCCTGGTACGGAGTCAGCCCTTCTCCTTTAGGCCTGGCCTGGAAACAGAAGACGTAGTGACTTTAGACACATATTCCTATTCATGCATTCACATGGGCAAACGATCAACCTTGATCGTCAACATTGCAATTTTACACACCGAGGGGAAGGAACAAATAACTTTTGTACAAGGGTAAAAAGGCTTTAAGTATAACATTACCTACAGAGCAGGACCTCTACATGCCTAATCTTCTACCTCAGAGCACACAATACGTTTTCATGCAACCCCTGTGTGGTATTCAGTATTGTAATTGACTTTCACTTGTAACTACAGCGCTCTGTTGTGTATTCCTCCAAGTCTTGTGAGGGGGATGGTTAGTTAGTTAGCCAAGAAAGTGCACTCATGACTCATGAAGAGGCCTTGTTCCTGGGAGGGGCTCCTGCTCTGAGTATGTGTTGGCGACATATTAGCCAAGGGCAAATCTTTCCCTCAGTGTGCTGCAAACAAACGCACGGTTGATGTCATCGAAGGGATAAATCACCAAGGCCAACCCAATTAGGGAATTTGACTTGGGTCTCTCACGTTCATAAACGGATTCGTCAGAAGGAGTCACCAGATTGACATGATCGGCACTGATATCTCCGTAGCCGGGACTGCGTCCAGCCATGTGAAGATCCGCTTTGCCTCCTTCGACGTTGAGGAATTGTCCTCAGACTTAGAAGAGCGACCTGCCCATAGCATATTTTGAGGTTGAGAACATATTTGGGGGGTAGAGAACGTGCGGCTCCAGGGTGGACGTAGGAGGGGGGGCTTCCGTCCTGCACTGTGTGAGTAATGGCAAACCTAACTAATATACTGTACTGCACCTGCTCCAGTCAGGTCGTACGGGCACCTCAGAGCTTCCCAGCTAAGGCTCACCATGACAGGCGGCGCTGTGCAGTGAGGTCAACGCTGCGAGTCAACTAACTGTCAACGTAGCATCTCCCACCGTGACTGCAGGAAGGATGGAAATACTGACGGTCCTCAGGCTTTGGAGCAAAGATCCAAACACGAGTGCGTTCTGGATGCAACGTCCAAGTGATCACATCGAAAAAGTCACGGTTAGGCTGAATTTGGACTGCTTCTTTTTGATGATCTGTACTACACTAGACACAAGACAGTTTTATTGTTCCAGAAGTCTCAGTTCTTCTTGAAAGGCTACGTTCTCTGCTTGCATATCTCAACCATTATTATTATTATTATCTCAATCATTGTTGATATACTTTATCTAGACCTGCTGATCCCCAGTTTTTCATATATCCTTTGTGTTAACTGGGTGTCTGATCGGTGAGAACTTAACACCTCTTGACCATCATTCCCCCGCGTTGCATGCAATGCTCCAGCCCTGCGCCACAGGACACACACAGGGCCATGTGTGCCTGACCTGGGCCACAGTCCGTAAGGCCTCACGATCCCTCATCATGGCAACCGAACCAAATTATAACTTGCAGGTGGGACACAGGCAGCTGGTCGCAGAACAACACCACTCAAACAATGGACTTTAGGATGTAGCAAGCCTCATTCCACCGGGAATGATTTGAATGTGTTAGTGCCAGTCAATGTCACATGAAATGGAACCACAAAATGATTTGGGGTTTTCGTGGGGGTTTCAATGGCGCGGTCACGGTGGGTGGCTGTTGTTGTTGTCCATGCCAGGAGGGCCAGTCTGTCCAGTAGGTCTCAGACTTTTTGCAACTTTTTGTTTCATGGCGTGCCAACCCCCATTCCAGTGGTCACAAACCATTTGGAATGCGTGTCAGTAAAAACATCTGGGCTGCTGTGCCTGTTTAGTAGCAGGCTGAGAGATGTGCCATCACCCAGGACAGGAGACGTTGGCCCACTTGACTCCTCAGTGAGTCGAGGCTCAAAACAAGATTTTTTCTGGGAAACAGCGGGGGGAAAAGAAGTAGAACGGCCACATAAGGTTGGTTACAAAGTCATGGTTACGTCTCTAGAATGGGTTCTAGAAAACCTGCAAATATAGAATGAGTCCATCCAACCATGTGTAAAGAGCCACTTAATAGTCCTGTGTCAACAGAAGCAGTGACACATGAGGCGTTCAGCCAAAGGATGTGTGCTTTGATGGCCTACGGACAACGGCTTGTCCTGTCCATTGCTCTCGGCAAATACAAACACTCGCGCACCGCGCTATCTTAAAGGCAAAAGGACATCTCTGACCCATTTGGGCCATTGTGGGTGATTGTTGAGCAAAAAGAAAAAAAAGCTTGGAAAAAGAGATGAGTTCGATAGCATCCGTGCTGGAAGACGTTCTGTCTGTTTGTGCATCACTTGTGCAGCACTGGGTCGTGCTGAGTCAATGTTTGTTTACGCTCCTATCCTGGATCCCAGTGTGCTGAGATAAGGCCCGGGGTGTTCGGGGGGAATGGACAGCGAGGGGACATGAGGGGAGGTTTAACAACACAACTACGAGCAGTCGAGCACATCCTCCTGAGGACTGTAACACAGCAGGCAAGGCTGGGATTCATCACACACACACATCTCTGGTAGTTCAGATGAAATGCACTCTCTCGCACAGCGCACACACACACACACACAGGAAGACTCACAGACGCACAAATGGACATGTGGAGGAAAAAGCGATGACGTTACAGTTCCACAGAGCGTTTTTTCGTACACCCCCGAGACGCAACAACTGGAATGCTTCAACACGGTGTCCTGCATCCCTCCTACTTTCAGACTTCCAGCCAAACTCTCTGGAGCAAAAAAACATCAAATTGGAGGAAAGTTCACTGCAAAATTCAGATTGAATATATAAACTAAACTGTAGTCAATCTGAATATTGCAGTGAACTTTCCTCCAATTTGATGTTTTTTGTATGTATATGTGTAAGTGTGTGTGTGTGTGTGTACACACAGCAGGTGCTGTTTTGAGAGGTTAGCTCATTGCTTTGTATTGCTTTGCCAGAAACATCATGCCCTTAGAAAAGCTTAATGAACTGAGAATGACAAAAAACAGAGTTGAAAGCGAAATATGACCTGGGTGATCACTAGTCAAATCAGAGGATAGCAAGGGAGAGGTGTTTAACCTGCATAGATCAAGGGGAGTTAGAAAAGGATGCTCCTTCAGGTCCCCATAGTCAAGATAACTCAAAATCACTCACGCCAACTCACACTAACACCCCCGAAAAGAAGATGAATAACGCAGACTAGCAGTCATCAGAGCCAGCTGGGGAAAGACCGTCCAACCAAGCCCTCCTGGACTGTAGGAGGGTGGGGGGGGAGGTTGCAAAGGAGAGAAAAAGGGAGGAGGCGGAAATGTGAAGCAGATGGCCTCCATATGGGCAGAACACGAGAGAAACACTGAAAGTTGTCGTAAAATCACCGTTCTGCTTTGAATTAACTTACATGCTACGAAGACAGTGAGAGACAGCAAGACGGAGAGAGTGAGAGGGCAAGAGGGGGATGATAAAATACTGCTAACAAACCGACGACTGTGGCCACAGCCACAAGTACAGTACAACAGATGAGACTCATTATCATAAGGAAGAATGTGGGGGGGGGGAGAAAAAACCTTCTTTCAAGAGACCTTCAGTGTTGATACCAATGCCGCAATAGCCTTTGTATATCCCTAGATATTGGATTCATCCCTTGGATTGGCTGAGGGCATTCTCTTGAGGTTGAGGACGTGCGGGGTGGCGCCTCTTCTGGGCTTGCCATGATTCCTGCTGTAATGTCTTGGGGAAGGAGCGGAGTTCTGCTCCATTGGAAGTCATTGAATGGTGTCCGTTACTGACCGCTACGGAAACCCAGTCCCAACCACCGTCTGGATCCTTAAGGTGATCTTCTCTCGTCCTATCCGTGCCAGAGCACACCCCTGGAAAATGATCAGTAGACATTACAATGTGTCCTTCCAGAAAAGCCCACCACAGACCATAATCCCTGAACTTCAGTTACAGGTCATGCTGCCTTTAACCCCTTATGCCAAGATAGCCAGGCTGTGACGTAGTTCCGGTAACCCTAATCATAGCCTTGACTTTAAGAAGACAACTGCACCTCCTTTCTCTCTCATTTTTTCAGCCTCCACCAGGACAGTGTCCGCGAGCTGTGAGCTTTATTCTAGTTTCTTCTATTCTCTCTGAGTTTCTCCACATTGAAGGTCATCACCAGGCCCCTAGAGTATCCTCAACCCAGAGGGTGTTTTCTGTTTATGTTGCTGAATATTCGACAATGCCAAGGCCGTGCTCAAGTGTCCCTAACGTTTTCCTAGTGTTTCCCTAGTGTTTCCCTAGTGCTTCCCGAGTGTTTCCCTAGTGTTTCCCGAGTGTATTCCAGGCCTGCCTGGTGTTTCCTTGTCGTTCTGTCGGTGGTTCCTACCTCCCTACACACCTGTGTCTCGTCAGTAATTGCCAAGCTGTTGTCCATTCTCGTAACCCTCACCTGTGTATTTAGGTTAGCTCCCCTCGTCAGACTTTGTCTGATTGTTAATCTTTTTGCTGCGTGTTCAAGTCCCTCTCTACGTGTTCCTACTCCTACATGTTTCCTTGTTAGTTTTCCTGGTTTTTATCCAAGAAAGACCCACAGTTGCCAAGGTTTTTGTCGTTTTTGAATAAATAATGAATTACTACTTCAAATAAATGATTTATCAAAAGAACAAAATAGTTATTTTGAATCTGCCTCCTTCTGTCTTCTGCATTTGGGTCCACCCTGTATCTATAGTTTCAGTGGTTCTCTTTGACAAGTGGGAAGAAGGCTTAGTGAGTTTCATTATACTTAGCTTATACTGTATTTAACTTCTTTTTTGTCGATTTTTTGCAGGAGATTTATTTGGTAAGTTCCCATGCAGGAAGCCAGCGATACAAACATCAATTTCAACAAGAAGCTAATAAGCTTAAATGTTATTAGAAAACAAACTTTTATTTTAAAACTTAACATCAATGAGGCCTTGGCAATACTTCCTTGTTCATATCAACAGAGATGTGATCCAGAGGTTCTTAGTTGGTGTTAAATGCTAGATATTAAACCTGTAAGTGTAACATAAGTAAGTCCAGGCTCTAATGGCTTTCTGGAGAGATGCTGTGAGTCTGCAGATGGCCACTGCTTCAGTCTCTCACACAAGAATGACACTGTCCCTTCCCCCTTCCTCAGCTGTGGGGCACTGGCCACAGAACCCAAGTTTGTTATTGGCTGTTTCCGCCACTCTGCTCCACAGCCCGAATTCTGTGCCAGAACCTCAGCCAGGTGCATTCTGGGGGTTATTTATCAATCCTACCAGGCACTGCCAGCTAAATGAGCCTACTGTTTCCCCGAGTTTCTCCCCCTCTTTTTCTCTCTTTCTTTTCCCTATCGCTCTCGTCCCCCAATCTCTCCGGGTCCTTTTGCGGGTGCAGCTGTCTCTTTATAATGCCCGTGAAGAAAAGTGTCTCGAGACTGAGAATGGCGAGGAGGACAGGTGTGCTGGGTAAAGTGATAAATCTCCACACGCTCACACACAATGTCACTCTGTTTTTTTAAAACGATCCCCCTCTGAGGGATTCTGGATAGATGGGCCTTGCAGAGAGTACTCTCCAAGTGACGAGCAAGGACTAGAAGAAAAAGACAATCTCCCTTTTCAGACAGCATATAATCGAGGGCTGGCAGGGCTCAAATAGGGCTTCAATTAAATGATAATGATATTTGATTAAACAAAACAGTTTTGATCTGATTTATAACTACTTACATAACGAAATGATTTCATACAGCTAATAATGACCTATGTGATCTTGCTCTAACATCCTATCGGATGTTTAACCAGGTTGAAGGAATGTTTATGGAATGCTTTCTTCTGTGGAAAAACGTAGCTCTACACAGGCAAACTTCTCATTTATAATATATTTCTGAACACTTGGCATCTGGTCTGTATGCTAGGTTAATTACAAAGCAAAGCCATGTTTTCCAAGTATTCCAGCTAGCTTTTGGACGTAGTCCGTGCTGCTGGCACAGGCCCGCCCGGCTGCCGGGTCACTCCATGGCGTTCCGTAGGGCCCTCCGATCGCTCACGAGCATCTGGAAACCATCAGGGTAAACAAAGGAACTGCGGTGGAACTCAGGCTCCCTCTCTACAGTACCTCTCTGCATCCCACAGGACATCAGTTACAGCAACACGAGAGCCCTGCAACAACCCTCTGGGTCCAAACCTGTCCTGTGTGTGTGTGTGTGTGTGTGTGTGTGTGTGTCTGTGTGTGTGTGTGTGTTTAACACTCTCTCCTCCCTCTGCCTTTTCTTAACTCCAGATCTGTATTTAGTTTGGCCCACAGTCAGGGCCCACGATACAAAGACACAGATCCAGTTCAGTCGCCTCTATCCAAGTTTGGTCTTCCACTGCTTTTGTTTGTTTATTTCATTAGCCACAGCACCACGGCTAAGACCTCTAATTACTACAACATGGTTTGAGCTGTACACTGGAAAGGTGAGTGCTATAAGAAAAACACTCGAATCTGGATATGGTTTGTTTAAACCTGAGAACTGGTTCTTCACTTCACTGAAACAACCCAAAACATCAAAGCGCATCAAGTTCCTCCACAGACAGGATAAGGAAATACTTCTGGCACTTTATGTGAAAAAACGTTAGTAACAGTTCAGTTTCAACGTTTAGTAACAGTGCAACACCTTTATTCATATGGTTTCTCTCTGAACTAATACCCCAAGTGATTGATGGAATGTATTTTTCCTTTTCCTTCTTTCAAACAGGGAGTCCTTGTACAGTTGTTATGCCCGCAAGAGAAAAAATACTTGCGTAAGGTCAACAATAAGAGACGTATAGGTATGTGCAAGTTCTCTGCATGTGAGGGTTAGATTATCATGACTTTTTTGGCTGTGCAGTTTTGGTGTGTCTGGTGCAAAACATTTAACAATACAGAACCTAAACCTTTTTATGGTACATAACCCCATGCTCACATTATACGGCAGGATACAATAGGGTGGTTTAGTAGCTTAACACACCCACCTCCCCCCAGAGCTATTACTGCTGAGATAAGCATTCTTATCTCCTGAAGTTGCGTCTAAATAAAAACGCATGGCATGACACAATTGCGTATATACACACACGTGTGTGCATACTAGGATACGGTCCACTTAAAGTCCCGCACCTAAGTCCCCTCTCGCTCTCATTCTCTAACTCTATCTTGCTCTCTGTTTTTCTTACACTCACACACACACTCACTCACACACACACACACACACAGACACACACACTCACACACGCAAACAAACTCTCTCCTCTACTCCCCCATTACTATAAAACTATAAAACTACAAAACTACACTGTTATTACCTTTAATTAACTGAATCTGAATGTCATTTTTAAACATGTCTTTCCTTTATGTGTGTGCTGTTTCAGAACAGTCATAGTATTAGCTTCATAGCACACAGACAAACTCCTCTGTAGATCATATGGAATAATACACACAAACACACAGTTTTCCGAAACTGGATCTCCACCAAAGGGTATTTGTATTTGCAAAACCTTTCCAAATCTTTGCCAATCATGCCATTTAGAATAATGATCCTTGTAATAATCCACCATCTCAAAGCACAGCCCATGACAATAACACAGCTAAGAAGCAGGATGCAGCCCGCAGACCTCAACATTTAGTTCTACACGGAGACTTCAAAAACAGAACAGGCCGTAAATCGCAGGTCTGGATGCATTCATTCCTTTTGATTTACGGGTAACTAAATCACATTAAGTTACATCCACATACTGCACATAAAAGTTGGAAAATCTTACAAAAAGCTTAGACAACAGCGTCTGGACTTTGTTTCTGCATAACTAATTATCAAGAAGATATTTGTTTGCAAGTCAAGTTGACATAAATGCATTTTACGTTTTTTAGTTGTCGTTTTTGTACCCTTTTTTTTTACTCATCCCTGACAGTCTGCTTCCATGCTTTTCTCAATTCACGACATAGGAAAAGTCACAAAGCAATGCAACCTTCTAGAAAGGGGAGAGATGAACCCTCCAACATCCATCACTCCCCTCGTACACGTCTGGTGACATGCAGAAAGCTGCCACGACATTGCTACTTTCAGGACCCTGTATGTAATGATACACACGGGCACTTGTGCCATACTTTACACCAACCTGATATGTGTAATTATTCCAGACTGTTGCTGTACGCTGTTATATAAAGCAACGTAATGGGGTTTCGTTCCTTAGTACTGTACCCAAACATTTTAATTACTTACTAGACTTCCAATACCGCAGAGTATACATGTCTGGTCTATGTAGAATAATGTAACAAGGACACTGTATATCAGATATGTTTTGTGGCAGACTACAGTGGAACCATCTCAGTGCGATGGCGGCTGTAGCAGAGCTCAGCTGTTTGTGGTGGGCTCGCCGGTAGAGAGTGTGGCACTACCGTGATATGGAAGACATGTTTGGCATGACTTCCTCTTATTAGCTCTCCATCGTCACTCGCTCACCCCTGGGCTCTGTCTGAACCTGTGGCCATCTTGATACTCATCTGGGTCAACAGGGCTATTCTCGCATAGGTTTCATGTTCAGAAGGCCTTTATTTTGGTGTAAAGTTATGTGCCTAGTGTTTCATTCACATATAAAAACAGTCCTTACTTACAATAGCACATCCCTTTAGGGCGCATGTCTATATGTGCTTGTGGGTATCAATGCTGTATTAGCAATAGTGCTAGACATGGGTCTGGGACTAGGTGAAGTGAGTTTGATTTATCTACTTCAAATCCTTTGGGTTTTTTCTAATTGTGGGACAATTGATTGTGATGGAAGCATAAATCAAACTAAGTATATGGCTGTTGTTGTTGATATAAATGTCATTTTTTTTATAGACAATTAACTGCAAACAGTTCATATTTGTCAGTTCTCACCTTAACACAGTAATGTGTAGGCAGAACCAAAGTATTCCAATAGTTTAAAATCACTGCGGTGTGTGTGTGTGTGTGTGTGGTGGGTTTGGGACTGATATTACGCCATTGCCTGGAACAAGCCCGCTTTTTACACTGCTCTTTCAACAGCAGGTTCTGCAGTAGTATAAACACTTCCTAGTATGCATGTGGCTTCTGTTTAGTCTCCCAATCCTGAGAGATCGCATCAGACTTACTTTGATATCACAGGAAGAAGGTCAGCCTTGGTGAAACGCTGATCCACTGCTAGGAATAGGATGTCCACGAAAAACAATGTTGGTAAAGTCAAAAGAAAATTCACAGAAATGTATTTTCAGAACCGTTCCAAGGACATTTGCCGTTCTGTTTCAGTAGTGTGCAGATAAGAAGTTAGTAACGGTGTGGAGGAGGGTGGGGGGGGGGTGGAGGGGGGGGGGTGGAGGGGGGGGGGTGGAGGGGGGGGGGTGGAGGGGGAGGTAGAGGTTGGGAGACCAATATGATATGTTAGTGTAGATTACTGATAAATCCTCTTTAATTCCTCCTTAATAATAACGGCTTACTCATATCAAAACTGATTGTGTTTGTTATCTGTGTTTTTATGGGATAAACATGACCGAGGCAGGACAGTGTTTTCTTGACTTTTCACATTTAGGAGAAATTCTGGAATGCGTTCCATTTCACCCTGCAGAGATCCTTAACACAATACAAGTATTGTCTAACTCTAGTGGTCTGACTCACTGTGGTGATCAACAACAACCCCAAAAAAGCACTGCAGAAATAGGCTAGTGGCTAAATGTGCAGAGAATTCAAAGTTATGATGTTTTCCTAACCAGAGTAAGGCTTCTCGGCAATGTCGTTTCAAACCGTGTGTGTCTGTGTGTGCTTACGTGTGTGTACAGTACCATGCTTTTCTCCTTAGTAACAAGCCCCTGTCATTCCTCTTCACGACAGCTGCAGTGTGGAGTCTCACTGCCAGCTCCCTGTTTGCCAAAGTCTCTCCCGAAATTCCCAGTGTCCTTAATTATCTCACGGATTCTGCCGTGAGTCATGCTTACCAGTGGCTTCCATTCACCCATAGTGGATTTGAGAAACATATTACAGTTTTTTTTCTCCAACGCAATAATGTACTTTTAATACCGTTATCACGAGTGTGGATTGAACTGGAATAGGGAGTAATGACACAACAAAGGCTAAAATGCTACATCTAAGCTAGTCCAATATCAATATACACATTTCTCAAACGTACACACACACATGATTCGCCAGAGCTGTACGGTAATGCTTGGGTGGTACCTTCTAACGAGTTCTCCCCAGTCCTCATTGTAGCCACGGTAACCCAAATGAGCTCTGCAGCTGTAGTGAAGGGTTGGGTTACCAGGCCAGTGAATGACAAGAGCAGGTTGCATGGTTGAGGCAGACAGCGGTTCACAAACATTCATCTTGTTTCAGAGCACATGCGAGGAGGAGTGTGTGTGTGTGTGTTTTGCCCAATACTAGCTATTGCCCAATATCTATGCAAAGTACATCTATAAATACCAATAACAACACTCATGTAAACACCTTACACCTAGTTGATGGTTGTCTCTTTAAAAGAGAACGTCTGTCTGTCACTTCCTACAAGCCTTATCTACAGTATGTACTAAACACCTTTTACACTCTGTCACGGTCTTCTCTAAAGCCTCTACCTCTCCCTCTCGTTGGGTAACCTGACTAAGTGTGTGTCAGAGCCGAGGCAGAGGCAGATACAGAGCCTTCACAGCCACTGGAAGGAAGGTCATGGGTCACCCTGTAAAAACATTCCCATGGTGCACCTCCCCCAGGTCTGCTCTCTGCCAGCAGTTTTCCCGCAACACCCTCAGCACATGTCCAAACTGGATACAGGAGATACACTTTGAAGAAAGAGGCAAAGAGTAGAGGAAAGAGGAAAGATATTCCGTACATTAAGTACTGACATTGGTCACCTACTGTACCTACACAAATACGGCGTTGGCTTTTTGTACTGAAACTTGGGCAGCTCCAGCTTGTGACTTCTCTCTATTTCGCTCTCTCTCTCTCGCACACACACACACACACACACACACACACACACACACACACACACACATATACATACACCCACACACACACACACACACACACACACACATACACACATGCACACAAACTGCTCCCCAGTGTCTTCACACATTAACCACAAGCGGTGTTTAATTTACTTTAATGGTATGTTCAACATACTTCTGAGTAGGGGCTGGTGCAGTATAATATATCCTTGATGACATCACAGTTCCTTTCACAAATAGCCTAGAATACCAATCCTGGTCATCTAACATGCCAACAGAAATGGAATGAGGCCATTTATAGGTAACATATATATACCCAATTCAGTCAGCCATACCACCAAGCAACAGCCAGTGGCCAACTAACCGAACAATGTAAGGCTGCCTTCCTGACCTCTGTCTGGAGATGCACACATACACACACACACACACACACAATGGCCTTAATTTACCACTTTCCATTCCCACTGCTAGGGCCTTCCCTAATGGTGCCCATTCAGACTACTGCCTCTCCAATGATGCCAATTCAAGGCCGGCACACAAAGACCGCAGTGTCAGCCTCTACTCTGTGACACCGAGCCGTCTCTACGCCACGGCTGCACCTCTGTCTGTTTGCCTGTCTGCCTGTCTGTCTGCCTGCCTGTCTGTCTTCTTGCCTGCACCTCTGTCTGTCTGTCTGTCTGTTTGCCTGTCTGCCTGCCTGTCTGCCTGTCTGTCTTCTTGCCTGCACCTCTGTCTGTCTGTCTGTCTGTTTGCCTGTCTGCCTGCCTGTCTGCCTGCCTGTCTTCTTACCTGCACGTCTGTCTGTCTGTCTGTTTGCCTGTCTGTTTGCCTGTCTGCCTGCCTGTCTTCTTGCCTGCACGTCTGTCTGTCTGTTTGTTTGCCTGTCTGCCTGCCTGTCTTCTTGCCTGCACCTCTGTCTGTCTGTCTGTCTGTCTGTCTGTCTGTCTGTCTGTCTGTCTGTCTGTCTGTCTGTCTGTCTGTCTGTCTGTCTGTCTGTCTGCAATTCTGTCTGCACCTCTGTCTGTCTGTCTGCAATTCTGTCTGCACCTCTGTCTGTCTGTCTGTCTGTCTGTCTGCAATTCTGTCTGTCTGCAATTCTGTCTGCAATTCTGTCTCTCTGTCTGCCTGCACCTCTATCTCCCTGCGTATCATATGTGGTTAGAGGTTGAGAGATTTTACGACATATCACTCCTCTGCGAGAACGCACGGCCAGTTGGCTGGCATCTTTGTTTTGGTTTTATCCGTCCTTCATGTACTGTTAAATAACAGTAATTGAGAAGTCCAAAATCTATTTTTTCTCCTTTCTCATGGTGGATAAAAGCAGCATTCTATGTGCCTGGATGCGAGGTTAGAGGCGACGTCTACCGGAGGTGTGAAGGAGCTTGGTTGTGTGTTCCCCTATCCTTGCCCCTAGTGTGGCAACAGGTCACTGGGGCTTTTGTGACCATTTAAACCCCCCTTCGCAACACAACCCATCTCCTTAGAGCTGTACTGTTCTGTTTACCAATGGTTCAGTACAGTGGGAGTACAACGGTACTTAGGAATGGTTTGCTGGACCTGATGCTAGAGGTTAATGTTGTTTAGTTGTAACTTGTTTAGCTACATGCTCTTATGGTTCTTCCCTTTGACACTTATTTGGGTTGTTCACAATGTCTGCTTCATGTTTTGGCTACCTGCAATGTTTGGGGCTATATCGTTGTTTTGATCAGTGACCTATGCACTCTTGTAAAGCTCTCTCTTGGAAGTCGCTTTGGATAAAAGCGTCTGCTAAATGAATACATTTAAATGTAATGGTTCAGTTAGCTGCCCCTGCAGGAGGACAAGACTGAGCAACACAGGGAGGAGCCCGTGTCAGAGCCAATATGAAACAATTAGACACTAACACCATCCAGATAGGACAGCCTGGTAAGTTAGCACAGTATACCAACCTGCTAATAACACACACTAATTGGAAAGAACCACAGCCCCGCCTCCCCGCTGTTTCTGGTATCTGGACCATTACATGAGGTTATACGAGTAGGCTCGGGCTCACCTTTGTTTGTTGCTTTTTATTAACTCCTGCTCTCCCACAGTCCTGCTGGCTCAGCAACTTGGCACAGCGGGAATTCACATCCATGTGAAAACCATCGGCGAACGCGAGTTAATGCAAAAAAGTCATAAAGTAAGTAATTGCCGTTTAAAATCAGCCGGCTTGCCGAGGATCAGGGTACAGGATCAAGCAGATTTCGGACAGTTCTGGCGCAAATTCGGTTGATTCCTGAGGTATTCTACAGCAGTGCAAGCTGGTGCGTTAAATTGGAGCATGGGACCTACCTGCAGCGATTTGACATAATCTGTGGGAGAGAGATTTATTCAGGCTGCATCCAGTGAGTATGCCTTGTGGACATTTGACTTGAGTTCCATGTGCTTTGTCAAAACACACATGGACACTAACAAAAAAAGAAAATGTGTTCATCAGTAGAACTACACAGCTGGGACCCCGAGACAACAGACCGCAGGGTGTCACATACTGTTCTGACTAGGTTTTAGCAGCAATGGCTCACCCTTCCCTGTTAGATGACATAAGATCCTTGACACATGGGGGGGTGTGAGGGTGTTGAGGTAGAAGTCATGGCTATGACAACAGGAAGTGAGGAGACTGTTGTCTCAGCAAAAGCCAGAGGAAGAATGGGATTCCTGTACAAAACACAAACCAGCTGGCAGGAAAACCTACTTTTATAATTCTTTTAAGTTTGATTTCCTTTCGGAGGAAGTGCTTTGCACTGGGCTCTCTCTGTCCCCAGCTCGGGGCAGCTATCTCTGCCTCTCTCTGAGACTGTCTCTCTCTATCTTTGCTCTCTCTCTCTCTCTATCTCTCTCTCATCTCTCTCTCTTTCTCTCTCTCTCTCTCTCTCTCTCTCTCTCTCTCTCTCTCTCTCTCTCTCTCTCACGCCCTAGCTAAGCGTCTCTGGCAGACAGACTCCATCCAATACTGCTTCACAGCATGGGAATGAAACACTGAAATTGCCACAATAATAATCTGCCTTCTTGTCCAAATACAAGGATACTGAAGAGGGGCTATTGTGCCAAGGTCTCCGTTGGACATGGAACCCACTAAACTGGTAAAAAGTCGATCTGACATTATGTCACAAACTGAACTTTTATGCAAAGAGATTTGAAGCCGGTTAATACGTAGCGGTTAGTATACTGCTACTTTGTAGCAAGCAGTAGTATTCTGAAGGAGGGATGGAGGGATGAGGAAATAGATGGAGAAAACGAGAAGGACAGAGCGCAATCGCGGAAGAGCATTTCCCTATATAGAACAAAGAACAGCTGGCGGGCATACAGGGGAATGTAAACAGATGATTATGCTCTTTTATATTTAGATGTGTTTCGGTGAATTAGAGTGGCGCGTCTAAATGGGGGAGAGCGGAGCTCCAATTGAAGGGCCTCTCGCTGGTAATCACACTGTACCATATATACACGCATCTAACAGGAACACTGGCTATCTGGGATCACCGGCGTATTTATACCATGCCTTCTCTTCATACCGCATGTCCTCCCTGAGAGGATAACCCAGAGTGGACTGGGGCTGAGGGCCAGGCTCCAGTTATGTCACAGCAAGACTTCATGGAGCCAGCTCCTCTCCTGCTTTCGCCAAGTAGTGGTCGCATTGTCGAAAGGAGTCGCAAAACAAACTCGACGCGTGACGTTTCAGTACAATCGCCATGACGAAGCAGACCTGGGTTGCTGGAGATGTGTGTTGATGCGGAAGGTTATGTCAACAGAGAAGGCCGAGGCCAGATTCAATTCGAGCTGTTATTATTAGAGCCACACACACACACTCCGGGAAATTGGGTGCGCCCCCACTAAAGAGGGATGAATTGTTTTTAAGCTGTGGGGCAAACGCTGATGTTTAAAACACTGCAGAGTACAAACTGCATGCAGTCACATACAGTTTGATGACAAGGCATAGAGGCCCCCTTTCCTCCCACCTCCTCCAGTGAAACCACATGCCGAATCCTTCAAACTACGAGTGAAATCGATAATCACACTGGTACTTAACAAAAAATGACCTTTGGCATCAGGCTTGGCGTTTGCTGCTTTGTCGAAAGCAAAAATGTGTAATTGAAGCATTTTTGCACCAAAGCTGCCCCCCGCCCCCCCCCTCCCCCAAGTTTACACAACCCTAGAGTTTGCCATGGTACATAAACATGCTTGCCAATAGTGAAAGCATTAAGTCATTAAAGGGTTATCAGCAGAACCAAAGGCAGAGCAAACAGTTTGTCAGAGCAACACATTATGGCGCTTAAAGACCCATCTGACTCATGGGTAATGAGTTCCTCACTCCACCGCCATGGCCCTAAGGCTCTTTGTTGTTTCTGGTTTGGGAGATTAAACTCACCATTTGTCACAATACCATGACTACGGCTGAATAAACTACCTTTTTACTGCAACGAGGTGTGTGTGTTTGTGAGTGTGTGTGTGTGGGGGCTCTCAACCTGAGAAGCAGCATATGGTTGTGTCCAGATCAACATTAGAGGTGTGAAGAAAAGTAGTGAGGTTTAACAAGCTTTTACCTCAATAATATTGGTTTAGCCCACTGTGACAGGAGATTTGGGCTAGTACCTTAGCTAGCTGTTTGCCCAGACCCTGGAAAAACTGTTCAAAGTGGCGAAACATTGTGAGTGATCTCTAGAGCATTTGGTGACATATGGTCCTAGGTATATTGAGCTCCGGGAGCCTGACCATAGCTCGACAGAAACGAGGCGTTAAGTCCCCGTCGTACCATTCCGGGCCTATTAGCTCCCGCTCACAGCTATCAGCTGTAAACAATGCCCTATCTGCAGCCGGCTATTTCCAGAAGCGACTGTGGCTAACGATACGCCCCGAACTGCTGGAGAAGTCAGTGGGAGAAAAAAGGACGTTTGAAACAGCGCTATATATAAACACACACACACAGGCATTCCACGGCCATGATTCCAATTTGAACAAAAGGTATATTATCCCTAGAGGATAAAGAGTGGTCTGTATGAGGATCAATGGGCTTCGTGTGTTTTTGATCAACACAGTGAAGCTGGGATGCACGCCCTGGCTCTGCCCTTCTCCCGTATCTTCCCTGCCCGCCAATGTCGTTCACAAACCCATCTTTTTCACGGGCATACTATATTCCGTTTAGTACAGTTTTCACGGCCATCGACAGCGAAGACAGAAAGACCAGTGTGGCATACCAACCCAGAGGTGCACGAAAGCTCCATTAAACGTGATTGGGGTTTTATATAAGCAGTGCTTTGTCTCCACTCGAAACGTTTGCCATCGTTGTGGGGCAGCTTTAACATAATCATCACGCCGATAGAATTTGAGGAGGCTGATGCCAACCAACGGAGCAGGGCTCAAATCAGGGCACTGGCACGGAGATGAGAGGAGTGTATGTAATGGAGGGGAACGGTGACTCAGCCATCTTTCCCTTGCTGCAGTTCTCGCTTTCTTTTGCTCTCTAATGCTCTCTCTCTCTCTCTGTCTCTCTCTCTCTCTCTCTCTCTCTCTCTCTCTGTCTGTTTGTTTGTCTGTCTCATCTCTCTGTCTCATCCACACACAAACTCAGAGCCCTACAAATGGGCATTCCCACAAACATATTTTCCATCGGTTAAGCCTTTGATGGGGGTAGCATGATGACAGGACATCAATCCATAGCTAATTCTCATTTGGAAAGACAAGAGGCTTCACTGCACTGTTGATCGAGGCAACAAAACCAAATTATGAGCGCAAGTGGAAGCCATTTTGGCTCAATTCCAAGGCATGGCAGCGAGGTGCATTCTGGTCATAACTGGGTGGCGGCAACCTCATTTTCCATGTGAAGTCCAGTTTACATAACACCTCTGTCTCTCTGACTGTGGAGGTTGGGCAGCTGCTGCTTGGCCTGTGGCCTTCGCTTGGCTAACAAGAATTCCCTCAGGACCAGCCTTCCGACATATCTACCAGCGTTTCCATTACCCCTAAACACACCAACATGTAGCTGCCCGACACACAAACATACACAGAACACGGGAAGGCCCATCGCACAGTCCTTTCCTGTCCCTTTCTGTCACCCTGCTTAGCTTTCTAACCCTGTTATCCACCTTCCTAAAGGTCATGCCCTTTGAACTACTGCATGAACTGTACCGAGGCTGACTTCAAAAGGAGGGAAACAGAGAGAGAAAGAGAGAGAGAGAGAGAGATGAGAGAGAGAGAGAGAGAGAGAGAGAGAGAGAGAGAGAGAGCGAGAGAGAGGAGAGAGAGCGGAGAGAGAGAGAGAGAGAGAGAGAGAGGAGAGAGAGAGAGAGAGAGAGAGAGAGAGAGAGAGGAAGAGGGAAAGAGAACGATAGAGACGGGCAGAGAGAAAGACAATGCGAGACAGAGACTGAGAGACAGTGAGAGAAAAGAGGGGTGGGGTGGGGGTGGGGGGGGGAGATGAGGACAAACTACAACAGAATACTTGCCTAAGAATACAGCCCGGCAGTAAGGAGAGAGGGGACCCAGCATGTCATGAGAGTGGGACTCTACATGCGAGTCCCGGATCACAGACTCAACAGAGCTCTCTGAAGTGAGATGCCTCATGTTTTCATTGGCCGCGAGGCCCAGCTGCGCCCCGAGCGACCCTCGCCCCCTCCCCGCCCTTGCCAGTGTGCTGCACGTCCTGTGTGCCAAGCACCCAGCAAAGGGTGTTCTAAGAGGCAGTGTGTGATCCATAAAATGGAAGGTAAATATCCACGGCTGAAACCCAGGAGAGGGCTAAAAAACAGAGGCAGGCCTGAACAGCGTAGGTGTGTGTGTGTGTGTGTGTGTGTGTGGGGCGCTGGTTTTTCTGTTTCCGTTGGCAGTTTAACGAACAGCTGAAATATAAACCAGGAGAGGCTTGGATGTGATTCGAGTTACACCCCTGTGTGCTCGCAACTCGACAGAGAGATTGATTTCATGCGTATCAGACAAAGAAACTCCATCACATACATAAACGACGCGAAGGGTGTGAAAGATTCGACATCACGTAAGCTATCTCAACACAAAAGCAAATGAGTTACACCAGAACTTCTGCCTCTCGAATTGTCAATACATGATCTAAGTCCCACACATGGGGCTTGTGGAAGCGGGGAGGAGATATTTCATCTGTGGACAGATCTTTTCCAGACCCCCAGGGGCCTGTCATCATCGGTTATAAAGGGAGTTATAGCACTTCAACCTCACATCTGCTGTTCATTACCATTCTACGCAGCGCAGTGACTCAGGCCGGGCTGGAGCTACACCAGCACCTCCGAGAGAGAAAGAGAAAGGAGAGAGAGGGAGGGGACTGTCCTTACTAGACTGTCCAAAGAAAAACAAGTCTTCAGCAGAATTGGGGGAGAGCTGATATTGTATCCCTGTTTTAAGTTTGTGTATTCTGTTCTCAAACCTCAACCCAGACAGGGCAGTTTACTTTTATAAGATCCTATAAAACAGTCATTCTTGAAAAACCTCTATGAGAGAACCACAATGCAATTGTGCAGTCAATTCCTTTTACATTTTACTTTAGCTGTCCAAATAACATTTCTAACAGTTATAAAGTGAAACATATCAATATCCAGCTATGATCATGTGTCCTATACAACAATATGTCCCTTACAGGGATAAGAACCATTTGCATCACACTATACACGGTACTGTAGGCTCCGTATACAAGGTAATTTCAATAAAGAAAACTCCCATGCAAATCATGTGATCATCACATGACCTGTGTCATCCTATCAATCTGGTGATCATGGTAGATTATTGAATGAATTAGGAAGTACTGTACTGTAGAGGTCTGATCCCATTGGTCACACTTCAGATTGCATGTGACCTTACAGCTGAAGCTCGCTGCTGATTCGCGATGCTTACGCTTGTTTGCCTCCCAGAAAGACTTGCTTCATCACAGACTCTGATTGGAGACATGAGAAGGAAAATATGAACCCTATCTATCAAATAAAATACAAATTATTGAATTTATTTCACGATCATCCTTTTTTCTTTCTCCACACAAAGGTGGAAATCACTCAGACAAACAAAAAGGATTTAACTTGTTTGTGAGTTATTCCAAGTCATATCGTGTACATGACTTAAGTGTCATGCCATCACATAACAAACTCATGGCTGAAGTTTGAGATGAGTTGTTATTTTAAAAACCATAAAACAGACCATCGCAAGGAAAATATTCAAACAATTCCCGTTTGTTTACATTTTGCACAGCATTCCAGAAGATCCCTTGCAGCAACACAATCACACTGGGAGACAATCTATGAGAGTATCTGCACAGTTTCAGGAGATGCAAGACACTGGCAGCGACATCATGATTCATTATTATTAAAAGGTGTTAACGGTAATGTTATTTGTGACCTACGACATTCATCTAACCGGTGTTGGCCTTAACACCTCCCCCTTGTGAACAGTCCTATCCCCACAGTAGGAGACTACAATTTGGTGATCAAAAAAGTCACATCAAAACACATATTCCATGAGAAGACATAACAGTTTGAAACATGTTCTCGTAGTTCTTCTCCAATTTTATACAGCACTCCCAATTAACACACATGACTAGAAGACAGAGCATTGCCTGTCTGACAAGTAGGTCAGACCAGAGCCACAGAGAAAGAGAGAGGGGAGAAAAGAGAGCGCTTGGCCTGCGAGTCAAACAAGCTGACATGATTGGCTGAGAAGTGGTCACATGACTCAACAGATGTGTCACTTTGGAAACTGAACACGCAAGGGCGTCTTTCCGCCCCCTTCTCCTCGCGGCACATGGACACGCCGGCGGCAGGAAGCGTGGAAAGGAGGCCACGGCTGCACACCGACTGTAAAAACTTTTCACAGTTCTAAAGGAAAGGCCTAGGCTTCGGTCGGACGGCTCACGAGGTACTGTGGTACCCGTATATATCTCACCTGAGGGCAGTCCTTGATGTAGTGGCCCTTGTTGAAGCACAGGTGGCACAGGTAGTTGGGAGGAGGTCTCTTGCTGGGCTTGCGGGGTTCAGAGGAGAGGGAGAGGGAGAGGTCGGAGAAGTGGTCCGTCAGGGAGTTGAGGCCGTCCACGATGTTGTTAAGGGATCCATAGGGAGACACGTTCTTGTACACACTGTTGTTAAGGGCCTGTGGAACAAAATTAGACAGTGAAACGTGAGCTTTTGTTATGTTGTTCAGGATGTGGTCACACAGGAAAAGGACTCACACTTAGAATCTAAGTGTTCAAACTGTTTCTCAGTACGGAACTTCAAAAATCTTCAGTGTCATCAGCAGCATCTGTAATAGTGTAATTGAGGCTGTGTCATTTTGTTGCACTGTGGTAAAATCCTAGACCGTTCCTTGGCACTAACAAGTCTCTGAAATACTATTTGTGTATAGAACAGCCGTGCGCAAATCAGACATCAAGCACACCAAAAAGACCTGTATCTTTTTTCATGTAGAGTGTGGAGTTTAGCCCCAAAAAAAAGATCCCTTCCCTCAAGAAATTCGGCACATCTGGCGGGAAGCCCAGCTATGCTTATGAGCTGGAAAAGTACTGAGGATTTTCACAATGGAGGACAGGCCTCTATAGAGGATGACTCACCCTATACAAGAGATGAGGCCTGTTCCCTTTCAAGCCTGTGGAGCATCCATTAGAGTCAGTATGCTCTGTCGACTAGAATAATCGGTAAATCTACTAGACTGAGTGATACTTTGCCCTGGGAGACCCACTCATGGTTTGGGAAGTCATGTTATTGTTGATGTCTAATGTTGCATAGCATATCAATCTTACAATTGGCAACCGCATCACAGCTATGGTCCATAACTTTACCTAACCAGGCTGCGAGGCATCACCCTTCAACCAATCCCAGATCCCGCTCTCACATATCACACACTCATTTATTATATTGAGGCCACATGAATCAAATATCAGATATGCTTCTCCAAGGTTCTCCATCTGTCATTCTTTTCATCCTCTCACTTGTGGTTCTCTGTTATGGTTTCTCCATTATAGAGTTTCTAGTCATAAGCGTATCAATAAATGACAGTTGAATCAAATATATGATCTCACTTTTGGAAAATCAACAAAGGCAAGCCACTCTGTGGAGTCAAAAGAAGAAAAAAAAGGACACTGAACTAATAAGGGCCGGGTTTCCCAGATTCGTTAAGAAGCTCTTAAGCGCTAAGAGCTTCTTAGGAGTGCGTTTAGAGAGCTCTCATTGGCTTAGAGAGCTCCTAAGAAGCTCTTAGCGCTTAAGAGCTTCTTAACGAATCTGGGAAACCCGGCCAATGCGTGTGTGTCTGTTTTAGTGAGTGGCCAATTTGTATGGGAAATGAAGGCTGAACTCTGGCGCTCGTCTAGGCTCGTCTCCTCTGAGGATGGACTGTTTTCACAGGTACACAGATGAGGTCCCACACCTCAGGGAACGCTACCCCCGCTGCCCGTGTTCCAACAAGGACGTCAGACTCTCCTGGGTAGAATTATTTGAAGGTCAATGTTTTTTTAACACCTGATGCACTGTTGGAGCAAAACGAGACTAACACTTTGGTCGGGTCCATACTAAGTGAATCATTGCATAGTTGTCTGCCTACGGTGTATAAACATATAAGTGAAACTGTCCAATGATGAAGTGTTATATCATCTCCTGGTTAGACCACCAGCCAAAGAAAAAGTCTTAGAATCCACTGAAAGCCAGTCATATGAGCTCACAACCACTTCAACCCATTCCCATTGGATCAATAAAATCCTTAATTACTTCTCCTATTTTGCTTAATTAAAATAAACTGTCAAGGGATCTTTGACAACAAATACTGACTGTGTGTACGTGTGTGCTCTTTCCGTTTTCAAACACTTGTGCGTCATTACTTAATACGTGTATTTCATGTATAAAGCACACACCCATGTTTCAGACACATGTTTAATGTTAAATGTTGCTTCTATGATTTCCGTCAGTCTCACAATCTTCACAATCTGGTGCTATATATCAACAAGCTTTTCCTCTCATTTATAAATGCTTTGGGGTTTTGTTTCACATAAAAGCAAATGGGATTATTTGCAGTTAAAGCAACAGTTTGAGAGGCTTCCATGGGTTTTAACTTGTGTTAATGATGCCTCCATTACCAAAAGGACCAGTACAAGGACACGGTCTAGACTATTTCTTTGAATGTTTCTCCTAATGAAGTAAAACGTTAACAGATAAGTTAGAGTAAACTTTAATACTAAGGTAAAATCAAGGTTATACGCGTCCGTGCGCGAAGGGGACCTAATTATAATGCTATGCAACGATCTATGCAGGAACATAGTCAACATTTGTGGGGATAAACTGGAGTGCCTTTTGTATTTCAGGACGCCGCTCTCAGGGAGACCTCTGCCTCATCAGCATGCAGACAGCAGACCCTGTCGCGTCACACTGCTCCTAAACGTGTGGCACGTTCCGAGTCTGGCTGCGCTTTATATCCCAAGAGTCTAAAACAAAACAAGCGTAAATCTTGTTCTCCAGAAGGTGCACAATTAGCATTTGATGAAATATAGCATTTTTGAAAAAGTTACAAGATTCTACGAGTTTTCAAAAAGCACTTTAAAATGGGTCAGTGTTAATAAGTGTCAAAAATATCACAGACACCCCATCAACATGACAATTACAAGGACCTAAGCAGATATGGTCTATTGCACACAATTTAGAAATTATGCTGCGATATAAGATATAGGTTATAGAAGGGTTGCAAAAATGTGATGAAGAAAAAAAAAGCCTAAAACTGAAAGTAATTTACGTTTTTCTATAAAGTTTATTTTAATAGCTTAATAAAGCATTATAAAACATAGCACACGTTTAAACACGCTTTCCAATTTGAAAATCACTGCCAATCATGTCTCAGCAAGGCTATAGCCTAGGCCTAGGCTACCAGTGCTGGTCAATTAGTTCACGGCATTTGGTCATTTGCTTGATGCCAATTAGAGTAAAGTAGGCTACGACTCACCTCATTCCTCTGGAGCTGAAAGAAGTTGTTGAGATAGTTTGAGTTCAGGGAAGAGCCCAAATCAGCCGCGGGAGTCTTGGTGTAGTTGAGATCCGGGTGGGATGAGTTGGGTTCAGGTCTGAAAGCGTCAAATGCGCTGGTCTGGTGAGTGTCTTGTAAAGACAGATAAACCCAGTTGAGAAGTTGTGCTGGCTGGTACACGGAGGCACTCGTGTCTATGGCAGACAACAAGCTCATCTTTCAAATGGATAAACTGGTTATTCCACCACTGTTTCTTGGATTGTTCTCAATTTCGCGAATCTTGCTCCAATGCTTCTTTTTAGCCGTTCACTTTTCGTTTCCAGACCCAGCTACGGCAATCGTTCCTTTTTATCTTCCCGTAAGGACCCTCTTCTCCTCTCGCTGGGAGCCTACCCCCAGTTTTACAGTTACACAAAAGTCATTGCTCTAACATGTCAATATAAAAAGTTTTCACCCGATCCCCATGGCCCGTTATCTCCCTTTATTTGCAGTGGGGCAGCGAGAACCTCATTGCATATGCAATTAGTATTGGTTTACGTCACGGATCACGCAGACGAATGGGAATTATGTATATAATGTATGTGAATATGAATTAACTTCGTCTTCAAATGATTGGTTAATCTGGGAAATAACAATCTACCAATCGTATAGTCTCTATTTCTGCAGTTTGATAGTTTATCAAATGAAACAATCGTTTTACTTTTGGCTATCAAATAATTTACCCAACTGGGTAAATTATTTGAGTCCTATTATAGTTGATGATAGACATAACATAACACATAGGCCTAATAGCTACAATCGTCTATGCCTATAGCAGTTAGTTGGCTACTTGAAACTCTTTAATAACTATCAGAAGACCATAAAGTACAAAAGAAGAAAAGAAAAAAAGAAAACGAATCTGTTTTCTCAAATCCTTGTAGTCTTCAAGTCTGTATGAAATTTGTAAAGCTTCAGTCGTGCGCCCTCTTGTGGTGTTTTTGGGCACTCACAATGCAGATTTTAAGGTTAAAGAAACTTCAGAACGGTACATTTAAATACTCGTAATACTTGTATTTTTGTCACAAGTTGGCTTAGGCCTATTACTTATTTTGAAATGGTAAAATGAATGGTAGCCTAACCTACTTATGCCAAATGTATGAAAGGTTATATTCTACTTTCAACCACTAGACCTATACGTTGTTAAAACTGTCGGGATGAAGGTAATATTCATTTAGTAATATTTTCCACTAGGCAATTGAGTCTATTGTCCTGTATGTGTGTTGATGTGTGAGTAAAAGTTACCACTGCGTGGCCTGTAAACCCGTTCTGTCAGTGGGTGTTGGACATTCACAGCGCATGGAAATTATGAGTCCCACCCACCTTTAAAAACATACCTCCAAGACAAGGACTACAGAAGGAATACGCGCTGTAGGAAGAATATTCTGCTTGACAAAGTAAGGTTCGAATAATATTTATTTACAGGATAAATAGCAACATTGTTAAAGCATAGATTTTGTATGTTTCTTGAGATGCTGAGTTTCTTCAATCCGTCGCTAAGACATTCTATCGTTTCAAATGTTTTAGCCTACCATAATATCCAGTTAGCTTTGCGCAGCTAGCTGACTTCCGTACGCAGGCCAACAAGACATTTAATGGTACACATTTATAATGAACACAATTTATTCATCTCTGTGTTCTACAGTAGATTTTAAAAGATTTATATCGACCATGCTGTGATCTTGGCTACCACATTTAGACCAAGGCTACTGCAGATGGTCGATTAGGATTAGGCCTAGCGGCGCGCCCAGGGAAGTTTTAGTATGACACCAAGTAGGCTGTGCACCATGATTTAAAGTGTTTGTTTAGAAAGACGGACTTTTCTTTACGGACAAGGAAGTGTCCGTTCCGATCAATTTGCACAAGGGTAGGTTAGAGATCGGATTTTTGGTGAGTTGGTGTTGTTAAGATGTTAGCCTACCATAAACCTTGTCTTTGACATAGCTGCGATGCCTCCTTTCCGAAATTTAAGCAAATGTCTGATTTAGGCTACCCTACGCTACAACATACAACAAAACTATAAACTAGTTCATCATGACTTCCTGAAACGGGCACATTTGAAATTTTTCGTTTTCACAGATCATATATTGGCTCAAACCACTGCAAACGTTCATTAGACGAGAAAGTCCAGAATGTTAAACTTCCGTTTTTTCTAAATACCACCCCAGGGCATTTTTATTACCCAAGCATGGAGTATAGGATTGTTACTGTCTGAACGGCTAGACATGTCATAAAAGGGGACATTGTATTCCAGTGGAAGGCACTCCTGAACATAATTTTCTTAGTCAAAAACAGCACCCCGACAGCTTATCAGACTTTCCAGCGTCATTAAAATGCAAATATAGAACAAGACTCCCATTGGATTATGATTCTAAGTGTATAGTCTATATTTGATCGTTGTTTTTGTTTTTTTACCTTTTCCCAAATAAACGTAGCTTCAAACGAGAAAAAGTTCCAATACCTGTTGATGAACCAAATAATTGCTATGTAGCCTTATCCACACATTCCATCTTCCTCTCATGGAGAACATAGCGAAATAACCTGCAGTATTCGTGTTTTGTTGTCAACATTTCATGCTGGTCATCCAACTAATATTGTGCATCTCTAATTCATATTTTATATAGCCTAGCTTCTACAATACCTCATACCACTTAAACAGTCAGAATTTAAGGGTTAATTATTGTCTTCCCTTTTACACAAAATAACCCAACCCTAACATTTGGGGGTTTTAAAATGTTTTCCTTTCTGTGAAGTAAAATTCCAGGGTTCAAGGTGCAGCATGTGGCGTTGCTTGTTTTACAACCAACAGAGGTGTGCTATTTTTCTGACTCCCTTTCCTCATCTCTTCTCACAGTCTGAGAACATGAGCTATCCTGGATACCCTCAGGCTGGTGGATACCCACCCCAGGCAGGAGGCTACCCCCCTCAGGCCGGGGGCTATCCTCCCCAGGCAGGAGGCTACCCGCCCCAAGCTGGAGGATACCCGCCCCAAGCTGGAGGATACCCGCCCCAAGCCGGAGGATACCCGCCCCAAGCCGGAGGATACCCACCCCAAGCAGGAGGATACCCCCCTCAGGCTGGTGGCTACCCCCCTCAGGCCGGTCCTGGTGGCTATCCTCCTCAGGCTGGAGGTTTCCCAAACATGCCCCCTGCAGGTAAGACCTCAGATGCACTCATGGGAGTCATGCATGATCTACTGAATGTGGTGTAGGAAGAAGGTCACATTAGACATGTTAGTGGAGAGAGGGGGATTTCTTGTTTACACCATGTTCATGTTGCTCTCAGAATGAGTCACACTGTGACATCATGAGGTTATGGTTAAACTTTAACTTTGGGTGTGCCTGTTGAAATGGTCCTCTGTTAGAGGCACCACTCACAGTCCAGCTTGTGTTTTGTAACACATTCCCCCCATTCTGGATGGCTGAAACTCTGTCTGTTGACTAGCATGTAATTGTGAACTGTTCTCTGCCTATGAGGATGGCTCGTTCCTTGGTTGCTTCCCAGCTTCTGTATTTAACTTCCTTATTATTGAATGCGTTCTGCTCTGAACCCTTGAGTATTTTTTTTAAACAATGTGTCAGTAGTTTCTCATAACTACATGCTAGATTTAAGTGACATCTGGTCTTGTGTGTATCTGTTGTAGGCAGTTGGGGTGGCGCTGGGTTTCCCGCCGTAGGTCTTGACAATCTGCAGAACCCCGGTTTCAATCCAGCCAATCTTCCAGCCATGGTAAGTCTGGCAAAAAATTAACTCCAGAACTCACACATAAAATCCTACCTCACATAATTCAATAAACAATTCACTGGATGGTTGCACTGAATATTCCAGTTAGCTTTACACAGCCTATACTGGAAATCCCATCCAGTTATTTAACGGTAAGACTTTTCCGAGTCAGCGTTTTTTTTTAAATCCTAAAGCTTTCATGCTAACGTTCCTCTCAATCCTCTTGCATGGAAATATATAATCATGCACATGATTTGTTCTGTCAGGGCTTCAACAGCATGCACAACTTTCTTCTCTTTCCTGTCATAATTCCCAGTCTACGTGTTCGAAACAGTGTTTTCTTTTCCCTCCAACAAACAAATCTGATCATTTCTGTCTGTAATCCGCTTTGCTTGCTAATTTAAAGCCAACAATTTGGTTCCGTGCTCTTTTTATGGGGTGCCATCTTTCCTTCTAACCACAGGCTAATCAGATCTCAGCTTCCATGGGAGGGTTTAATCCAAACCCATCCATGTTCTCCCAAGCCCCTGGAGGGTACCCCTCTGCCCCCCAGTCTGGGGGCTATGGGGCCCCTTCCCCTAACCATGGCCTGTACCCGCAGCCAGGAGGACCAGGAATGGGTTACCCAGGGCAGCAGCCCATGCCTGGCTACCCGCGGGCACCATCCCCCAACCCTCCCATGCCCGGCTATGGAGGAGGACCAGCACCTAATCCGTCCATGCCGGCGTATCCGCGGGCCCCATCACCCAACCCATCCATGCCAGGCTACGGAGGAGGAGCCATGCCTGTAGCTCCTGCCATCAATGTAAGAGACTGTCCCTGATATATGTTCACGGGTGATCTAAGTGTGATGTGAATCTACCTACCGAGCCCGATTTTAGGCCATATTAACGAAATCCCCTCCTCTTTCAGAGAGGTTTCAGGGGAACGATCCAGGCCTTCAAAGGAGCAGACCCCCTGAGGGACGTGGAGGTTCTGAGGAAAGCCATGAAGGGTTTTGGTGAGTCGGTTATAATTGTCTAGTGCATCAGGAAGTTCCAATGTTCTCAATGAGTACTTGACAGCAATTATATTAGTAAGCATTGAAAGAGCTCCACATGGAAATAACCCCAACTTCTTTTGACTCGATATGTGGTTTGACATAGTTTGCTTGTCTGTACAGGCACGGATGAACAAGCCATTATCGAGTTGCTTGGGAGTCGGTCCAATAAGCAACGTGTACCTTTGCTCATGTCCTATAAAACCTCCTACGGAAAGGTAAACATTGCAGTCATCTATCTATCACCACCTCCTGTATTATCAGCCTCACCATTGAAGGTTTTACAACTGATGAGCACTGAGCACCAGGTGTCTTGCTGTGTTGGTTACTACCACAAAACAAAACGGTCTGCTCAGATTTAGCATTAGATTCATGATAAGGTATACAGCACCATGACTTTCTAGGGTATTTTATCTAGTCCCAGACTGGGTGCTAGCTAGCCATGTCCAAACAACAGCTGCTATAACTTCCAGTAATTGGGGTGGGGGTAGGGTGTCCTCCGGGCCAGTAATAGCTATGCTCTGAAGCTTTTTTGGGGCACCAGTTAAATGTGGAATTAAGTCACTCCAACCATGTATCCTCCTACCCTCCTACAGGATCTTGTTAAGGACCTGAAGTCAGAACTTTCTGGAAACTTTGAAAAACTGGTGCTGGCCATGCTGAAGACTCCAGCCCAGTTTGATGCATATGAACTTTACAGTGCCATAAAGGTTTGTTTTCTCCCCATCAGGACTCAGACTGGAACATGTAGAATGTCACATGACTGGAGCCTTATGCTAGTTGTACTGTACGTTCAGCTAACTGACATGGTTCTTGCTTGGAACCCTAACAGGGAGCAGGCACAGATGAAGCCTGTCTCATAGAGATCCTGTCCTCTCGCTCTAATGCTGAAATCAAAGAGATAAACCAGATCTACAAAACAGGTATGTTCCCCGCACCAACGCAACACAGGGGGGAAATATTATTTCTGGGGAAAATGAGTTCACGTGTGGTTAAACCCGCGCCACTAGAAAAAGAATACTGCTTACCTTGCAACCGAGCACAGCTGGTCTGAATGCCTCAGTAGGGTGACAGTAGGTGAGTTCTGAAGGCGTTCTGTGACAGTTCTGTCTTGTTTCAGAGTACAAGAAGACACTGGAAGACTCCATCAGTGGAGATACTTCCGGACACTTCCGCAGACTTCTAATCTCCCTGGCCCAGGTGTGGCTCACAGACTTTGATCTTTAATGAGAAACGGCACCATGACTCAGCTTGACTCAACATCTCTGAACTGTTCCTGAGCTTTAGTTCTCTTGGATATGTGTTACCTGCACACTGTAGACAGGTGTAATTGTACAACTGACTGTTTGTGACAACAGGGTAATCGGGATGAGAGAGAGACTGTGGACATTTCCATTGCCAAACAAGATGCTCAGGTAATTCCTTGATTCTTTTGCAATAAAATACTTATACTTAGTATATAGTGCCCATAGGAAGTCTACACGCCTTAAAAAAAATGTCAACCTCTCTGCATGAAATAAAAACGAATGAAACATTTGCATATCAGTCACTAAGGTACCTTATGATTTCCTTCTGCAGGCCCTCTACGCTGCAGGGGAAAACAAGCTGGGAACAGATGAGTCCAAATTCAACGCCATTTTGTGCGCCAGGAGCCGATCTCACCTCCGAGCAGGTAGCTCCCACAGGCCGGGTCACACACACTGCACACCTGTCTGAATCTCCGGTTCCGCATGAAGCTGCCGGTCCACACAAAGTTAACCCTTTACGGTGTTTTGTCATGTGTGTGTGTGCGCAGTTTTCCATGAGTATCAGCAGATGAGTGGCAGAGACATCGAGAAGAGCATTGAGAGGGAGATGTCTGGAAATCTAGAGGGAGGCATGCTAGCAGTGGGTAAGAAACACCTCTGGATATGACACACGCTCACACACGCACACACACACGCACACACACACACAGGTGATAAAGCTCCCACACCCATACAGGTCTTCCCTGAATCACACCCATTCTTACTCAATCACATACTCTACGCTATACGCACGTACAAAGGATTTACCATGACGTAGCAAAAGCTATTTTCCGAAAGATGAATGAGCTGCTTTCTATTTTTAGCTCGATTTGTTTGTTGTGTTGAAATCTGTTGTAGCAACAGGTGAAGGTCCTGTGTTTTGAAAACGTTTTTGTTCTTCCCTTTGCTTTCATTGCTCAGAGTTATGGTATAGTAACACGCTTCTGGTTCGACACATTTATCAATTATTTCTGTCTGTGTATCAGTTGGAATCCTCTCTCAAAACACATTTCATCGTGCTGTGGTTTGCAGTGTCTGCCGTCTTCACGACGCATGTTTAGTCATTTATTTCATAATTCAGTTTAGACTTTTAATTATTTTTGATAACATTCTTTACTGTTGCATGTGATCTCAGCCCAAAATTCGCGGTACAATATACAGTACATCAACTATACGATACAATATCATATGTGTACTGTTTAAGGAAACAAATGCACTATACATTGATTGATCTAGTTGGTTATTGTTCAAACGTAAGCGTCTTTCTCCTTTTTATCTGATTTGAAGTGTTTGTGTTTGACGTTCCATCCTGTAGCTGCCCCTCCTGTTATATAGCTGCTGATTGTGTGTGTGGTGCAGGAAGGTGATTAGTTGCTCCTGCCTGGTGTAATAAAACCTTTTTCTCTCTGCGTTCGCTCCAGTCAAGTGTATTAAGAATACCACCGTGTACTTTGCTGAGAGACTCTACAAAGCCATGAAGGTGAGACACTGAGCCAGAGAGCATTCTGCCTTTCCAAACCATGGGATTCTTCAGCATGGTTAGAATCTGCCGTGTGTGTGTGTTCGTTCTCAGGGTGCTGGGACCAAGGACACAACCCTGATTCGGATCATGGTCACTCGTTCGGAAGTCGACATGCTGGACATCCGCCAAGAGTACATGAGGATGTACGGAAAGTCGCTGTACACACACATCTCTGTAAGTATCGCCGCTGTACACACACACACACACACACACAAACACACACAGGAACTTGCCTGTCTGTGTGTCATCCTGTGCAATGATACAAGACTACCTGACAGAGAAACAGAAAATACGAAGTTATTGGTAAGATTGACTCTTGGTTGTTTTGTTTGCTAACGTTTTGTGTTTTGTCCATGGACAGGGGGACACCTCTGGGGACTATAAGAAGCTGCTGTTGAAGCTGTGTGGAGGGAGCGACTAAAGCCTCCACTCAGACGATCCACCAGAAGGGGGCTCTGCATGTCGTACCCTCCATGCTTACACGTGTACATGACACATGTTTACTGAATCGCTGTGTCTTATCTATGCATCACACTCAGCGTTATTGCATGCCTTGCTGTTATCAATGCTATCCTTTTTTTATCAAATGTTATTCGAACTTCTTATTGGGGTATGCTGATTTGGGTTTTCAGAGCAAAAAAGTATATATTTCTAATTAGCATAGCATGAGGAAGGATGTTTCAAATACCATTTAGATTGGATTTGGCAATAAAGAGATATATACCTGTATATTTTAGACACAAAAAAAAACATATTTAATAGTTTGTGCCAAATACCAATCTAGCAAAAAAACAGAGATCAGAATTCTTCAGCTAAATACCAAAGTGGTAAGTTTATATATCTGTTGATATATTCTGTTAATATAGAGTATATTTTTTCGGTGTTTTTTACCATGATTTTGTCCTGTCTTTGCTATTTGCATTATTCTACCATTAAATTTGTGTCTGCATAACTCAAAGGTAAACCTCGCAGCACACATTTCAGTGAAAATGTGTCTGTGATGATCTCAGAATAAATACTGAGGTTACGAATCTTTGCTAATTTGATCAGTACCTCTATTACTCATGAATGCTTCCCTTTCCTGAATCTGTTGCTAAGAATTGTGCCCTTGAGATTTCAACTCTGTGGTGTGCATGGATGCCTAGAGATTTTAAAGATCAGTAATCAAATCATAGTAAAACTTGAGAAGGCTACAGTACATAAAGATATCACAGACTGTGTGTGCTGAATTCGTTGTCTCCTCTGGAGGGCAGTAAAGCCTTTTTGTTGCAGAAGTGTACAAGCTACTGTTGATAATCCGGCTATGTAATGAATGAACTATTGAAAAACAACTATATAATTGTGTAAAAAAACAATCCTCGCTCATTCAAAATAAACCAATACAATTGATGTACAGTAGCCTACTCTTCTCTACATTGAGCATGCTTCCACAATCATTAACTGCTGAGTCTAATGAACTAACTGCTAATGAGTCTACCCTCACACATTGAACCTAGACAGAAATTGATGTTTTATGAAGATTTCGCCTGTGCGGCAGCATTCCGCTTTCATTTTACAGGGGGTCTGTAAAACTCCTTTTTCTTGACTCGACTTGACTTAAATGTCGCTCACGTGTCGAGCACTGCGCTATGATCCAGTAGTTATGGTAGTGTGTGCTTACCGCGCTATGATCAATAACTCTGGGAGACAAGGAAGGGGGGACTCAGGGAAGCCTCTGGGATGGATTGATGGCATTCATAAAGCTGCCTGGGCCACATGAAACATGTCTGCCATGTCTGCCCTGCTGTCAGCGAGCTCAGGGACCCCGGTGCGACCTATCATTGGATGACAGCCGTGTTGGGGGAAATCACTTTGGATTATATCACATTATTTAGGATTGGCTGGGGAGAAAGCAAGGGGTGGAAGGGTGCAGAAGGCTTGGAGCATTGGTCTTAAGAGAGCAGTGTATTAAGAAGTTAATTAAAGTTATATGTGCCTTGGTGCACCATAGGACATTTATGGCCAAAGCTTTCCGACTGAATCCCATTCTGATCATCATTCGAGCCTCTATTGTTTTTCCTTTTTGTCATCTTATATGTGTCTGGTTTAAGGCCTTTTAATCCACCAACATCCTCATTAAGATGACCACTGTAGAAGCTAGGCTTGACTGTAAATCACACATATCCCATCTGATCATATGAGATACACAAACCAGGGATTAGGCCTAAACTGCATGGTGGATGTATAATGAAATGTATTCGTCCAATGGCAGACCATCAACCTTCCCTGAACTTCCCACCCAGTCAAGTGCTATAGTAATAGAGCAGCATTCGTCCTAAAGGACATATTTCATTTAGTGGTCGTATAGGTATTGAGACTCTGTGTGGGGATTGTGGGAGTAGATGTCCGTATTTTTTTATGCTGTGCTATTTTATGATACCGTTATTGCCTCAACTAGAGCTGCTCTTTTAAAGCCTTTTGAACAGAAATAACATCAAGGTCATATATTTATACTGCCTGAAGTATAAAAAGGATGCACTATTCGGAGTTATGAGTCAGCCATTGCTGTATAAATAAATAAAAATGATGTACCTGTGTGTGTGGATACAAATATATATTAATGTCAAACAACCCTCACCATTGACAATGGCCACTCAATTTCCCACTTCTTCTTTTTTCAGAAGGGAATCAAATGCATCTGTAAAGAATGGCAGTCATTTCCCCTTTTATAAATTATGTGATGGATATGCAGACTCTCTCTGTGCATTATAAAACATCTGGGACTCAATGTTTCCTCTTGTCTGGGTTGTCTAATAAACAATTCAGTTGAATAGTGCTTCCGGGCATCTCCCAGATACAAAACCTGTGCCACTGGTAAGCGCAGATAAATTATACACCCATAAAAAGAGCACAAAGCTCTCATGGAACATCCTCAAATGACTGTCCTTGTAAGCAGACCGCTTACAGCAGTCAAAGACAGCTTCTCTATACTTCTGCAACCCTGACAGTAGAGAAAAGCCCTCTTTCCCTTTGATATGAATGAATTGCATGAATTTTTCATGCAACGAGGCAAGCACATGGCTGCAGAAGACTTAGAGCCAGCATCGAACTGAGCAGTGAGTACTCACGGTGTGTCACTATGGAAATGAGGTGGTATCTGCATGAATAAGGTCACGGCTGGAGAAGCTACTGCCTGCCTCTGTGGCCGCAGTCTTGATTTAACTGAGGGCTGAGCGAGAAGGACTAGGCTACATTCATCATGATCCTGTAGGCCTACAACCTAATCACCAGCTAGATCCCCCCCATCTCCCAGGTCGCTGAGTAACATATTAACATAAAATCATAAAACCGATTTAAAAAAAGACCTGTGATGCAAAAAGAAAGACATTTGAATGCATTAACTGAAATTGGCAGTATCACAACAACATTACATAAGAAGTCTACTATAATTTAAATAGCATCATCATAAAATCCCTATTTGCTTTCCCCATAATGTTTCCACTGACAAGATCGCATCATGAAATGTTTATAGTAGGCTATACTATTATACTATCCACCTGTCTCTCGGTTAAAATATAGCACAAAAATAACATTGTCACGCAAATAGCCTACATCCATTCTCATTTTTCCACTTGGGATTTTCGACGTACTACGGGGTGTTGCGTTCACGCCCCATTGGCACGCCCATTGAACTATTGGGTGTGTCTTTCAAAAAACCCGCCCTGTTTCACCTTACATGGTCATTGTATGGAAAGTTGATTGACACCAGGCAGCAGCTGCTAAACTGCCTGGACATGGCGGAAGATACAGTGTAACTGAGAAACGGCGACAGAGTTACGATAGTTTTCATAGCAGTTGAAAGGGCATCTTGCGCTATAAATGACTCATCGGAAAACGCATAGATGTTCGGGTAGGTTTTCGAAGGAAACAAAGGAGAAATGGACGAGGTTAGAAGACGTAAGTAAGCTGGAAAAATGCATCGCTGTTTAGTGCAGTCAACAGCCTTAGGCAACAAATATGGCTTCTTGTGCCTTTTTCTATTTGCTATGAAAATTGGTGTCCCATGCCATACCATGCCATGGTTATTCTGCCGAAATCCTACAAGTGAAGCAAGACCCTTCTTCGCGTATCTGGGCTCATTCTGAGAAGTGGAGCGGAGGAAAAACAGCCTGTCAGTTAGCTCGTGAGCTACGGAACTACAGAGAATAGCAATGGAGCCAAAGCACAAAGAGTTATTAGACCAATGCCACCAGAACTTATTGGAGTCCATAACAGATGCGGACCGGCTGATAGAACTGCTGATAGTGTCTGGGACCCTAAGTGAGCTCGATCGATTCGAATTAGACCAGAACTGTTCGTCCAGCGCGGAGAAAGTAGACCAGCTTTTGAAGATGCTGATGAACAAGGAGAGCGACCATTTCCTAGACCTGTGTGTGGCCTTGGAAAAGGCGTACCCTGACCTGTATTCTGCCCTGTTTATCAACGGTGGCGGACCAGTGGATCAGTCGTCGGGTAAGACACCGTGCATGCACACCTCCATAACCCTAGTCTACCCAATACCCATATTTATCAATGAGATGAGTGCGTGAACAACGCGCGCTTGCCCAAGTCCCTCTCTCAATTCTCTGGCCTCAACCTGGCTGGGTGGTCCATTGAACAACAGTGTTGTGCTTACAACTACGGTGGTCGCAATTGTAGCCCATGCAACTGTAACATTTAACATAGTATCATTAACAGGTTGCAGATCAGAGTTACCAACACTGTAATGTACAATTACATAGCCTACACCCTGCACACCAGAATAGGATTAGACATTATTAAGACATATTAGCTCAGGTTGACATTTATTTGAGAATGTACTATGATCGTTCATGCATGCAATAACTCATAGGAATTCTGATCTGGTGTGCTGCAGCGTAATGCACAACCCTCTTTTGCACAGGTTTGGTCTGATGAGCTACAATTAGCAGTTGATCAGCGCACCATGGCAGTGTATCATTTGTGAACACATGATTTTAGGTTGAAGTGAGAATTACATGATGGTACTTTTTTAGGTTAAAAGCCCCCAAATTGGTTTCATTTAGTTTCAAGATTCTCTGTTTGTTAGTAGGCTAATTGTTTCCACTTGAGAAAGCATAACCAGCTACTGTCAGATTACCTTAGCAAAAATCATCATTTTTACTAGAGGATTTTAAAGATGATTTGTGTTAGAGCCAACCCCATCCAAAATATTATCAATGACTGGCATTAATATGCAATTTGCATTTATATGACCAAATCAAGTCATTTACTTTCTGTAGATGAGATGGCCTGACTTGTTTCCATGGCAACATGCTAGGCGCTGATGTGCTGTTCCATATCGACCTGTGCGTGCTTACGCCCATGCGTCTAAATCCATAACATGGTGACAGTCAATCTTCCTATGTACGGTACTAGCCCAGTTATTGTCAATGCACATTGAAAGGTTTGGCTTCAGATTTTGCTATTTGAATGAATCACAACAGTTATATGCTGCATGTCTTTGACATACAATGGAGGTTACAGAATGACGTTTGGTCACCCTCTCGTGTCAATCAGACTCAAGCATGTACAGATTCATCCTCACCAACGCATGTGGACAAACGGGGGAAGAGGTGTTGAGCCACAACAACCTGAGCTCACTTTACACATTACCTCCCAGGTTCCAGGTTACCTCAGCAGAGCCCCAACAGAACACTTCCACCAGGAACCTGAACGCTCCCCTAGTGTTGCCAATACGAGCAGCGGCAGCTCTGAACGTCGCCTAGTCGGCCTGTGTTATTCATCAGAGGATTAGCCGTCTTCTCCCTGTTGTAAGCTCTTTCAGGTAGACTCATATTATCATGCCTCTGCAGCCCTCTGTACCAGTTTGGGCGCTCTTGGCTGCTTCAGACTCCAGTTGAGGGCTGTTTTTTTGCTGCTTTTCATTATCTTTAGTGCAGCTTTTCCGACTGACGCGATTACGGTGTTTAACTGCGTCGGTAAAGACTGGAGACGGAGCTCAAAGAGCCTTCGGGCAGGCGGAGAGACAGAGAGGGATGGAAATGGCAAAGCCCCGCTGTGTGTGTGTGTGTGTGTGTGTGCGAGACAGAAAGACAGTGAGTGTCTGATGAGCCTTTCTGATAGCAGGCAGCTCTCAAGTCATCCTCTCATGACACTTCTCTTTGCCGGCCCTGAGTTGTTCGGCAGTTCAACTTTCTGTCCTCAGACACGCAAACTGTCTGCTGAACCACATTCTGGCTGTTTATATCAATCCTAAGAACGCTAAGAACGTACTTGCGTTCTTGAGAAGAACGTTCTTGACAAGCGTTTTGCAAGGACGGTCTCGCAAGGCCGCGAGAACGGGGAACGATTTGAGATGCGTGTGTTCTTGCACTGACTTCTGGGAAATCAGACGTGTTCTCGCTGACCAAGTCACCATTCGATGCATCCTCGATAAAAGGGGCAGATCGAAAGAACATTTCCGGGTATTTTTGGCGTTCTTGGTGACTTGTGTTTTTTTGGAACCGTACTTGGGCAATGAAAGATGACGTCAAACGAGTTCGCAAGAACACAAGAACGGAAAAAAAGGTGTATTGATTAACAGCCTCTGTCATAGCAGTGAAGGAGGAAGAGAAGGGATTGTTCCAAGCAACCTGGTTTGTTTCCTCCAACCCCAGGCCGCGGGACACGTTTCATACATCAACACTAGACTTGTCTCACAATACTTTAAAATGAACACATCATTTCCCAGATCAATAATACAAGCTGGTTAAAAAGTCTGTTAGCCCAAATGTTGACTTGCATTTCGGTTCAGCCTAGTATACCACAGACTTCGGTGCTTGTTTCACAGCCCTAAAGCAGCAACGAAAGCAATTTTATACTTTGAAATTGCTCTCTTCCCCTGCAGCAGGGCATCGCCACTGTGTCACCTACAGAGTAGGTATACAGTACCTTCCCTCTCTGCTGACTGTGACATTGATTTAAACGCACACAGAGAGGAATTGATGCAACGGTCCCTGACAGTGTGCAGCGTCCACATCTTCTGCTCGTCTCTTCATGCGTTCTGTCTCGCGCACACATGCAGTCTCTGTCTCTGTTGGTTTCTGTCTCTCACACTCTCTCTGTCGGTTTCTCTCTCTCTCGCTCTCTCGCTCTCTCCTACTGTACACACAGACTCACTCACTCATTTTCTCTCATTCTCTCACACCTCATAAGCACATACACAAACACACTCTTTGGAGTGGTTTTATTCTCCATGCCATTAAATGGAAGAGCTGGCTAGATACTCAGAGCGGACAGAGAGTGGGAAATAGAGGGAGGGAGAGAGAGAGAGAGAGAGAGAGAGAGAGAGGAAGGGAGACAACAGGCCTTTTGTTTATAAGTTGAGCAGACCCAAAGTGCGCAGTCAGCTGTATGTATGTGTGTGTGTGTGTGTGTGAGAGAGAGAGAGTGGAGGCCAGGACCAGTGGGACTGTGTTTCGACCAGTGCTCCTCTCCCAGTCCATAAACCACAGGGACAAACAGACAAGATGACTAATGCCCTGACACTGGGTCACTTTCACCGCTCTTAAAGACCTGTCTTGGGCCAAGCTTGCATCCAGCTCCTCTCTCTCTCTCTCTCTCTCTCTCTCTCTCTCTCTCTCCTCCTTCCTCTCTCTTCGTATCGTCTCTCTTCATCTTCTTTTCTCTGTTTCTTTTCCTTTCGTCTTTCCCTCTCTGTCTCTGTTCCCTCCCCTGTTTCTCTCTCTGTGTGTACGCTGTCGATGGGGCCATCAATCCATCCCTGGTCTAGTCGCGGGATGTGATTGATAATATTTCATAGCACCTATTTTATACTGCATGTCATAGTGGATTTTATCGCATCGCTGTGGGGTGGTGTCCGGGATGGCAAGACTTCAGTGTCTATACAGACAAGTAAGAACTCAATCTTGTTCAATGGCAAGTCCATGATTGTGTTGTCTGCAACTTTTAAGTCTTTGTTAATGGTTCAGTTGTTACTAACGCAGCGATCAATTAAATCATTGGATCAAGCCTGCATGAACAAACAAGACATTTAACCTTTGTGTTTTCTCAGGGTCGTGGATGTCATTGTCCCGGTTTGAGTCTATCGATCTCTGATAGCCCCAACTGTTGTGTGAATGGCATCATGCTTTCCACAACAAACTGGTTTTGTAGGGGCGATACGTGGGTATCTGACTCCCTAGACCTCTGCCCCCTCCAGCGGTGACATTCACAGCTAGCCCAGCAGGGAGGAGAAGCAGAACAGGACTCCGTTACCATTTACACATGTTTCCTCTGCTTGCTAATGACCCTGGAAAGCTGAGGAAATGCCACAGTTTAAACATTGCTGACGTAGTGAGGTCATGGAAATAAACAGAGCTCTTTTCTCCCTGCCCCCCGCCCCCCCCCATCCCCCCCCCTACTACCCCTTTGACGGATTTTCATCGAACCCCAACTGCTATATCAGCGTAGCAGTTTCTTTTTATTGTTGGCCTATAACTAGGGCATCTAATTCAGGAGAAACCTTTTGTCACATATAAAGCTGATATACAGCGTATGGGAGCTCTGCCTGCTACCTGCAGACAGGTGACACAATCTGTCACGTCTCTGTTTTCAAAGAGCGGCTCGGATTACCCGAGCGCGCTTTCGCGCTGTAAAAGGTAGCGTTCTCCAATGGTGCGATGCACTGCAACAACAAAAAAATCCTCGCTCGCAGCTTTCCAGAGTTATTGCAGTCGTCTTCACGTTTTGTTTAGTTCACCTTAATGCCTCAACCTCTGGCACGAGCAAACTGTTCAGAAGGCACTTAATGTGTCTATTATGCTGAGTTAGTGTTCCTCACGGCGAGGGGGGAGCCGTGAGCTCCTGTGATAATGGGCTGCGCCGCTGTGCACGCCGGGGCGCTTCTCAACTATTCAGCACTTTTGACGCACCTGCCAGCCGAGGGCGAAGGCCAAGGGCACCGTACCGAGGTCCTCTCCGAATCACAGATTCAACGGAACGACTGGCTAAGGAACCAGGAGGGGAGTCAGGTGTCTGAGCGGTTAGGGAATCGGGCTAGTAATCTGAAGGTTTCCAGTTTGGTTCCCTGGGGTGACAAATGACGTTGTGTCCTTGGGCAAGGCACTTCACCTTACTTGCCTCGGGGGAATGTCCCTGTACTTACTGTAAGTCGCTCTGGATAAGTCTGCTAAAAATAATGACTAAATGTAACCAAGATGAGTTGGCATGTGCCCACGCATTACAGAAAGTTCCTTTCAGCCCTCCGGATGTCCAAGGACACTACTGAGAGTTACTACCGAGAGGTAAAAGCATGGCGTCACACCAGATGTGTTTACGTTGAAGTTTGAACCACCCAAGTGGTGACGAGCTCCTATCTCAGGACGTGCTGCCGAACACCCGCATGGCCCGAGGGGACCTGTGAGTTTAGACAGGCACTTTAGGGTCATCACCCCCCGTATGGACCCACAGGACCACATCCTCTCGGTTTATTTATTGTGGCTGGGGTAGGAGGGAGAATGGGTTACAATCAAATAGATGACCAGAAAGGAATGCTTGTAGGTCCATTTTATTTTGACAAGGTGAAAAAAGGGGGTTTGGGTGGAAGAAGAGTACTTCTTCTCTGACCGAGGAATCTCTGTCTGGCAGTCCTCCATCTTCAGAAACGAAGGGAGCCAACGAGAGAGGGTTATTTTTCTGGATGTTCCAGTAGGCCTACTTCCCTGCCAGTGGTTGCTAACTCTCTTGTTGGTGGGGGGCCAGTGTCTTCTTGGCTTAACTGCTCTCCAGTCGAGGATGCTTCTGGTCCATCCTTATGGGGAATTCTATCCATACAGCTGGGGTAGAGGCCACGTGGCAAGGGAGCACAGGTGGAAGTACTGATTGTTAATGACCTCACCCCAGAGAGTTCTGCTCTCCTGCAGTGGGGTGCCACAGTATAGGCACAGAATGGACCAAAAGTCTGAGACTCTGACACGAGTTACAGCAGTTAGATTGCATTTAATGATTATTTGCTATTTTGCATTTGTTTGGAAAGTTTTAAAAGAACAACAACAATTTGAGTGAAAAGTTAGTATTTGAAATGTACATGCTTTTCTCAATGTCTTAGTTGGTACGTCCCCCTTTTTTGCCTTGATGACGGTGTGCATGAGCCCAACACGTTTGTGTGAATCCTCATGACCCATGTTATCCTAGCATGATTTGACAATGTTCCGAAGAGCCTATTTGCTCTCTACGTCTTCAATTCCCCCATTAAATGTTAAACATGGTCCGAGACCTTTGGAACCCTATTCCCCCAAATCCATCCTTCTCTCCATTCATCTCCCTCGTTCCCTCTTCCTCCTCATCTCTCCCTGTGTGCCAGTGTGTCTCAGCCTCTTCCTCCTGAGGGTAGGAGCATAGAGAGAGCAGCTGTGTGTGTGTGTGTGTGTGGTGTGGTGTGGTGGGTGGGGGGGGGGTGTTGGTGCAGAAAGACAGGGGCAGTCAGGCGAGGCTAGCTTCAGGCCGAGTCAAACAGCGGCGTCTAGCACCACAGCCCCCTCTCCCCGTGAGCCGGGGAGCTCCGCCAAAAGCTTCAGCTGATTTAGAGCCCCGGGATGAGGGTAAACAGAGCAGTTTGTCAGCCCCTGGCTGTGTCGAAAGTCCTCCCCCACCCCCTCCCCACGCCCTCTGGGCACTGCAGATCTGGTGAAGAACCGGAGAGGTTTCCACCATGTTGTCGTGACCCATCCCTTTCTCCTGAAGGTCATGACGGAAGGATTTGAACCCTCCCTTTTTGTCTTTTTGATTTTCTTCTTCTTCTATTTGTTAGCCAGTGTGGCGTGATGGTACTTCTGCATCAGGGAAACTCACCAGACAGTAAGAAGAGCTGACAAGTGTCTAACAACACAACAGCAGACGTTCGTGTTTTTTTTTATAGAATGCAAATGATGTTCTTTCCCCAAGTGCCCCCCGAAGTTTTCCTTTCTCCTCGGGAAGAGTGTGTCTGTGTCAGATCCTTCGTTTCGGGGCCTTGTCAAGATCCTGGGATAAAGGCGTTTGAAAACGGCAGCACCAGATCTTTCAGATAACCACAGATATATTCACATTTGTGTTTTGGGGGGGGGTTTCATTTTTAGATTAAAGAATTTTCCAGAACTCATGAATTATTTAGTCACACTTGACGGGGAGCTAGACTAGCGTCTCTTTGATTGTTGGAACGGGAATAGGTTCCATCTCCAACTGCCATCCCAATTTTTGTGGCCAAGCTGCAAAATGTACTAGTCCTCCAGTCCAGATTCACCATGGCAACGCGTGCCATCCCCCCTTTTTCTGTGCTGGGGAGGGGAGGGGGGGGGTTAATCTGGTGTTCTGGAGCAACTATTGGTCCTGGAGCATGGGTGAGGGAGGGGAGGAGGGGAGTATACCCACGGAGCCCCCAAGGCAGACCCAGGGCTCCCCTGACCTATTTAAAGCCATGAAGCCAGGCCTTTGTTGTAAATCTGCATAGCTTCACACGATCAGGTCTCCCCCCTTTTAAATACATGTGTCACTGTGTATTTGTGAACCGTCGTTAGAACAGTGCACCGATTCACCTCTAAGTCACCCCCAAGTTTGGCCAATGGCCCTTTTATTGGCATGTCAAAGGGCAGGAGATGATGTGCTCCTTGGCTTGGATCTGAGTTGTTTTGACTGTCGAAAATGCCACGCGTGTCAGAAAGGATCTGTGAAAACGGTGTGTGGGTGTCAGAGGGGATTGTTCATGTTTTATCTGACTGACTGGTTGACAGACTAGGTTGGCTAGCCGGATGACTGACTGGCAGGGGTGCAAGGAAGGGGTGCATGCTAAAGCTAGCCGTATCCATACCGAGCACTAATGAATACAGCCTTTATTGATGTAGTCAGCTTGTTTACAAATGATGGGCTTCGCTGAACGAGGCTATCCATAATTACTATCGATGATTAAAGGCCAGTTACGAAAGGCTAATGCTGTCGACCCTGGGAACACGAGTTGGGCTCGGTTTGATCTAATATGCGATCCATACTGCATTCATTGGTCGCTTTAGACGGCGAACCCGTGTGTGTCGTCTCTCTCCACAGGATTTAAGTTAGCTGCTCTGCTTAAGGGAGCAATGTGGAGTGAGCTCTCATTTCCATCTGGAGAAATACGAGTGTGCGCGTGTGTGGAGAGGGGAAAACACATGATGTAGTGCAGCCTTCAGAGTGTAGCTCAAGTCTGGTAGAACAATGTGAAATCAAAGCTCTGCTTCTCACAGGAACGTGTCCAGCTTCAGGGATCATGAAAGCAGATTAAAAGTCTCTCTCTCTCTGTCTCCCTTCACTCGTCTCTTTTGAACTGCACCTTCTCTGCGTGTCTGTTCATCCTTCAACCGCGCTCACCCCCCTCACCCTCCCCCCTCCCCCTTATGCTTCTTCACTTCCTTCCTCTTCATGTCAGATTATTCTTCCCTCCTCCTCTCTCCTTCCCTCCGCAGGGCCAGAGATAAGAGTCTCGGTCTCATCAAGCTCACAGCTAATTAGACTCGGCCTCGTCAGATCGACCAGGCCTCGAGTCGGCGAACGCAGCAGGGAACCAAGGGCACCGATGGCGATCGGGTGATTTTGTTTTTCGAGGGGGACAGATTTGTTGACAGCTGCTAGCGAGTCGTCCGGTGTGTCACGAGTCACGACACCCATTCAGGGGGCAGTGTCCGTCAGACTGCACGTCACCAAAAACACACCTCCCAAAGACATCGCGAAAGGTAGCATCTCGCGAGCTCTCCCAGCGAAGGCTCGAACTCTTATTCGACGGTGGCCCTTTGTGAGCCATTCAGCCGCCTCGCCGTAAAACCAGCCCCGGCACGCAACGTGTACCCCTACGTACCCCTATGGATGTCTCTGTAGGGGGGTAAAATATGGTCGAAAGAACCAAAACGATTTCCCCTACTCTACCGTGATCATTGTAAATCAGAGAGAAAAGCAAGAGTGAGCAAAGAGTAGGACAGTAGGACAGTAGTACAAGGGAGAACTGAGGAGAAGATCTCAGGAGATGAAGAATCCAACAGACAATGCATTACAATTCCCTTTATACACAAGAACAACCAATCAGACGACATCTTGAATGGGGTGTGAGGGCCATCAAGTTGAGACCGTCCAGCAACTCCAAACTTTAGCATGTGAGAGGTGGGGGCAGGTTTGACACCCAGCCTTACAATCCTTCCTCTTGGACACAAAAGCACAGGCAGAAGCTGCAGTGTTCAATGTGTGATAACCTGCACCCATAAGGACAAAAGAACTTGATTGCAGACAGGTCAGCATTGAGATTCTAATGGCCATGGCTGTTTGCTCAGAGGATCACTTTTGGATCATGGCTATTGCTCAGAGGACCTTTGTATTGGCATGTAGACGTGCCCTTGGTTAGCATATTCCTGCTACTTAAGTTCTTGTCCTGTTACAGCAGAACACAATTGGAGCACAGCACTTGGTTAACAATGAAAATTGTAAAGTTTGGAGTGGCGTTTGGAGTGGTCTGGGGTCTGAGAGAGTCGGATTGGATACAAATGGAAATTAGTAAAACAGTGTCCTAAAACTCAAATGGAAGAAATAGGTGAACAACAGTCCTCCCTTTTGATAGATGAGAAGTACACAATCATCTAACATAGATGTGCAATTAAAACAAAACAGTGTCCTTGGGTCCAAAAGAAAGAAAAAAAATTAAACAGTAATACAATACAAGTTATACCATCTACATTTACAGGTCCGGAACCATTGTGAGTTTAACTAAAAACCTAGAACATTTACCACCACTCAAACACACAAAGGTACATCCTCCCTCATCCACACAAACCAACATGGAACCCATGGATGGACAAACCATATGCACTGTGCATATAGTACAAGAACAGGAGCAGCAACAACTTAACTGTCCACAACAAATCTTTGAACTACAACAAAGACTAAACACAGGTAATACAGTAGGAATGTAGCAATATCACAATTTGGACCTGAATTAAGTAAATGGAAAAGGTAGAATTGGAAGTCTCAAGTCAATGGTATTGTTGCCCGATGTATCCCCAGCATTTTTTGCTGCATGTAAAATAGAGGAGGCCTGCCCTTCCCCAGATCCCAACATTTTGACTCAGTGTGACCACTTCGTAGACAAGCACGACAAAATCTAACTTTGTTGTTAGCATAAAACAAGCGTGTGGGCGGAATAGGCATACTTTTGCCAAGATCCCAACATCGCATTTCGGTGTGTCCTTGTCTTTTACAGAAGTTACAATGTCTAGTAGGCCTAGTGGGCTGCTGGGGCTTGGGATTTACCTTTGTCGCCATTTTTATGACAGAAATGCATGGCGGATCAGGGGCACGATAGTTCTTTGTAGAACGCGGCTTGGGAATTTGCTCACCAATTCCACTGTCTGTATCTGAAAACTCAGTAGAACCGCTTTTGTTAGCGGTGGGTTGCCGTGAGGCACAAAAAGGTGTCGCTGCTTTGAGGACAGAGTTGAGAAGACATTTGCCAATTAGATGTACAGTAATCTTCAACATTTGTTTCTTTTCTGCTTTCTTTTTATGGACTCCTACTGTTCGCCAATGTTCAATTATTTCAGCTAGCGTACAATCAGTTTTAAGACCGTTCTTGTCTTTCTTGCTCAATTCAGATAACGTTCGGTTAACGCTAACGGTTTCCCATAGGTTAAGTAAATTGTTAACTTCAGTTGCCCATTCCATTTTTGTTCATTTAATGCAGGAGCTAATATCAGAAACTAGTAATAGGTTTCTACCAACAGAACCAGGCGGAATACAATTAATGTAAGCTACATTTTTAAATGCTTACTCACCGCACCATGGTTTGCAACGCCGGTTTACCAAACTGTAACTGAATTGCTCGAAACATATCACGTCGGGGTCACCAAACTGTAGGGGGGTAAAATATGGTCGAAAGAACCAAAACGATTTCCCCTACTCTACCGTGATCATTGTAAATCAGAGAGAAAAGCAAGAGTGAGCAAAGAGTAGGACAGTAGGACAGTAGTACAAGGGAGAACTGAGGAGAAGATCTCAGGAGATGAAGAATCCAACAGACAATGCATTACAATTCCCTTTATACACAAGAACAACCAATCAGACGACATCTTGAATGGGGTGTGAGGGCCATCAAGTTGAGACCGTCCAGCAACTCCAAACTTTAGCATGTGAGAGGTGGGGGGCAGGTTTGACACCCAGCCTTACATCTCTATAGGTGACGTGCCTCGGCAGTGTAAAAGTGTCCTCAGGCTTCTCTGTGCTTGTCATAAAGAGTAAATCCAATTTCAGCCATGACATTGTGCCTGCGTGGCAGTAACGTATGAGGAATATGCATCAAAGCAGTGGCGGGTTCACACAGCGAGAGCAGCCTTGAATAGTGGCAGTGGGAGTCCAGAACAAAACCTCTGAGATTTCCATTTACATATTTCCTCTCGCGTTTTTTCATTTCTCCAAAGCCGCAGACAAAACGTCTATATGGTGAGTGCAGCAGATAAGCAGGCGTAAGAAGTGCACAGTTGAGTAACGGTGTTGCATTGGGGAACACCAGAGGGACTGCTAAGACTAGACACTTGGCATAATCATCCCGTATGGAATACACAAATCACAAAAGGCAAATGGAGAGAGGGTAAAGCTATGTAGGCCCTATAACACTGGGGAACAGCTACATGTGTGGTGTATGAGGGGTACATGGAAGTAGTCCCATTGTTTGTTACATTTATCATGGATTGATTAAACATGTCAGTTTCAGAGTGACTTGATAATGTGTCCAGACAAGATATCGTCCTCATTCATCATGTCAAACTTCTCTCTCTCTTTTTCTCCCACTCTTCTCTCTCTCTCTCTTTGTTTCTCCCACTCTTCTCTCTCTCTCTCTCTCTTTCTCCAGGCTCCACCTACAGCGTTCTCTCCACCATGCCCTCCGACTCTGAAAGCAGCAGCTCCCTGAGTAGTGTGGGTAGGTAACCGCTCCAGTATGGTAATCACGTTCCTGTCACTCATCCCAGCTCCGGGGGACATCCCCTATCTCCGCTGGGTCAAAGTCACGTCCATGTCGTCGTACGCTAAGAACACTCGCTTCGCGGCAGCGAGATAAAGAGAAGAGACGAGCACGAGTGATCCTTCTCATTCTAGGTCAGATAGGAGCTCTCGTGTTGAAATGCCTCGAAGTATAATACAATCTGTCTTTGGTTCCTTTTATTTATTTATTTGCATTCCTGAAGGAAGTTTGCCACATTCACTCTCTGCACACACTGCTTCCAGAGAGCTGACCGAACGAGCGCTCCAAATGACTCATCTGCGTTACGTCAACGTCCCAAGGGGGCAAACGCGGAGCCAAGGATGCACGTAATCCCCACTCCATGCTCCTGGCCTCAACACCTGCTGCCCCCTGCCCTCCACCGCGCGGAGGAGACCCGGGGACAGGACACGTCCTTCCCTTGGCCTCCTGCGCTAGCCTTCGGAAGCTACGCCACGCTAGCGCACCGGGGAAGCTCGGTTTACAAGGGAAAGACTCGCTGCCGTGATTCTTCAGCTAGGAAGAGAAGGAAGCAGGCTCTCCTTCAGGACAGGAGGAATGGATGAATGCGGAAACGCGACTGAAGTGGGCAGCGCTTCTCCTTCTGAGCTCCAATCTGTGGAAATGAATAATTGCAGCGCAGGGCATTAATCTTTTACAAAAACCTCAATTTACTCTTTGGGTTTCTAAATGACTGTCTGCACAAGTGATTAAATATTATACCATACTCCCAGCGCTGGGCCTGCTGTTAACTCTTCAGAATATGTTCTCAAATCTAAATCCCATCTGCAATACGCTGCTGTTTTTCATTATTCTGCGGGGGATTACGGACATCGGAGTGCTGTAATCCTAGGTGGTTCTCTAGGGGGGGGGGAAAGTCCATCGGATTGTAATGGAAAAGAACAGAAGATTAGAATGGAATTTAATATCAGACGGTTGTTGCCCTTCGCCAGTATTACGGCATAATGTGTTCTGAATGTTGAGGCCGGTGCGTAACCTCTTTTAACCTTGTTTGCAATGCTGCTGGAGGATGCTCTGACACTGCCTTTGTCTCGGAAATCATGTGTCGACTTTGTTGTGTCCAGTTATCACGCACCGTCTAAAACAAGGTCATATGTAGGCCATGAATGGTGTGTGTGTGCGGTGGTGTACAGTGTTTGCCTTTAGTGACACCCTCATGGTTGCAGGTTCACCCGTCAACGGTACGGCCTCGTCCCCGCCCCCCACCATGAACGACAACCGGCCCGCTGGTGACAACCTGGACACGGTCCTGTTCCAGCTACGCAAGGTGACGCGCGACAGAGACGAGCTCCGCAAGCGCTTGGCGTTGGCGTCACCTGGCACCACCTTCGACGACTGCAGGTAGACTCTCTCTCTCTCTCTTTCTATCTCTCTTTCAATCTCAATCTTTCTCTCTCTTTCTATCTCAATCTATCTCTCTCTCTGTCTTTCTATCTAAATCTCTCTTTCTATCTCAATCTATCTCTCTCTCTCTCTCTTTCTATCTCAATCTCTCTCTCTCTCTCTTTCTATCTCAATCTTTCTCTCTCTCTCTTCGAGTCATCGAAGAGGCTAAACAAGCCAATTTCATGTTCGCCTGCTCTGATTGTCTCCATGTTTTTTGTGTGCAAGCGAAGCTGACATATCCAGGCACGCGTCTGTGTAGTCAAGGTTATTTTGAGGACAAGGGCCTTAAGGCACAGGTTTACGATCAGCACTGTTGACACAAGTTTATATGAAGCCAATGGCTCTCTTCAAGGCTGTCTCCCATTCGGTAATGAACACGGTTTTCCAAAAAAGACCTGCCTGCGCTAGCAGTCAAATCTATAATGAATGTATTTCATTGTTATTTTCTGATTTAACGTGTATTTAAATTATGAAACATAAGCGTTGCTAGTTGCATGTAAAATACTGACTTACATTTCAGTTCCTTCTTAGGACTGCTTAGGTTTACGACCAGCTTGTGGACGAAGGTTAATTGGTAACTATCCTGAACAGGTGTTAAATGGTCTCTATGTTCCGTCCTCCCTGTAGTTATCAGGACAGGGAGAGGTGAACCTGTGTCCCATTTGACTGTGAGGAAAAACAGATGCGCAAAGCCATCCAGTATGTTGACTAAATCGGTTAATGACTTCAGGCGCCATGCCCCAACAAACTCGAATATTTTTTCCGTGAAGCCGAACGCGTTCTCTGCCAAAATGAAGGGCATTGGGGTTGACGCGAGGCGCAGTCTCGAACATTGCTTCAATTTCCGCAAAGTGAGATCACAAATGTCTTTACCCCACAGCCCCACCCACCCCACCCAGTCACATCCAGGCCAATATCAGGGCCCCACCCTTACTGACGAGGTCTCAGGTTAAGTGTATGTGCTGATGGCGTGTCGTTTCTTTGCTCCCACAAGGTCAAACTCCAAAGGGACTGCTACGGGACACCATGCCGTTAGTCTCCCAAAGGCCAAACTCCAAAGCGACTACTACGACGACCTGAAGAGCCAGTGTATGAGGGCCATGGCAGAGCTGCAGTCACTCCAGAACCAGCACACCAAGACCCTGAAGAGGTGCGAGGAGGCCGTCAAAGAGGCTGACTTCTACCAGTGAGTCCAAAGCCCTAACGTCTGTCATCTCCGGTTTGGGAGGTTTTCGAAATGTTTCACATTTAGCATTTAGATGACATAATTAGAGCGCCACCTCATCCACTCCTCGATCATTTAAGTATCTCTTAAATACAGTACAACGGTGTCATTGGGCTACGTGAGGACTCACCAGCCACGATGAACAAGACCAGGACCATGTTCACACCCCTCCTCCGTTCCCTGACCCCAGAGTCGACGGCACGCAGCTCTGAGTCAGCAGAGCAAACGAGCGTGGGGCTGACGTTTGATTGACAACGTGCCTCCTGTCGTGCCAGTGGATTTAAACAGCCTTCCGGTGTCAGTTGGTTCAAACGGTCTTAATGTCAGTGGTTGCCGTGTCTAACGGTTCTTCAGCTGGCTAAGCCGCCTGGATCCGGGTCTCCAGCTGTGTCCCTCCGCGTCACGGCGTTCTGGCGACCCGCTCTCTCTCCCAGCCCGCCGAGCCACGGGAGCCGGTGGGAAAGGTGGACATTTTGTCGAGCACCATCTGCCGCAGTTTCCGACACGGCTTTTTAATGAGAGCAGAAATAATTAGCCGTTTTATGACATTGTTTCACTTGGATGTGAACGAGGTAATTGGCTGCTCTTGCAATCGCCCAAATGAACAGAACATCCCTGGGCATAATGGTCTTTTATTATTAGAGAGGAATTACATAAATGTGCACCATGCACCCAGTCTTACTTGGGCTTCGGTGCATGACTAATTCATGTAAGGAAAACATTTTTCTTGACCTTGTTTATGATTGTTTGGCCGGGTCCAGTAGAATATAGTTGTGTAAGTGTTTTTTCTTAATCTTATAATTTTGTATTATTCCGTGGGACAAGTCACAAAGGTGTAGTCCAGGTTTCAAGTACCTTTTACCAGCAAGTAAATCGTTAGTCTGTCATCAGGAGTTCAACCGTGCCCCTGGAGCTTTGCTTTATTCAATACGGACTAGATGTATTAATCCCAGGCATTAAATCTCGGTGTGTGTGTGTGTGGGCATTGCGCTTGTCCTGAATCTACAGAGGGATGTAGGGTGAGAGACCAAATGGGGATTACCGTTACATGTTAGTGTGTTCCCCTGAGTCTCGGATTGTGTGTAAACTAGGCTGTCCAGGAAAGCAATCAAACAGGATGGGTTAAACACGACCCCTGTGTGACTCCATGGTGGTTGACATGCGGGGCGGGCCGAGGAGAGAGAGGCCTTCGATCCTGACGGAACTCATCAGATGTGTCCGAAAATGAGGTTTTAGTTCTGTGTGGACCCTTCACAAGTCAACCTCCTCCTCATTGTTGGCCGTGGTGCCAAGCTAAGCTTCTGCCTCCATGTATGTGCACATGTCTGTGTTTCCATTGAATATTTTGAAAGAAAACGGACTTTGTCTCCCCACTGTTCCTTTATCAATCTGTTCTTGCCTCGGTCGTCGACGTGTCTGAAATCTGCACTGCTGTATACAAAGACCACAAACTGTAGTGAAGTGAAATCAACGTAGCCTTGGTATATTGAATCACGTGTGTTTGTCTGTGTGTGTGTCTGTGTGTGTGCCCGTCCAGCATGCTACACAGCCGGGTGCTGGGGGAGCAGACCCAGCTGAAGGAGGAGATGGAGGGTCTGAGGATAGAGAACTCCCAGCTCGTCCGAGAGCACAATCATCTCAAGCAGAGCTACGAAGAGCTCCAGAGGCTGCGCGGCGAGGACCAGAAGGAGGTGGACGACCTTCGGCTGCAGCAACAGCAGGTGTGGATCTCTTATGGGGACACTTTGTGAACACAAGCGAGACACATTACCGACCCACTCCTAAGTCCAAGCTCTAAGCTAGCTGTGGTGGTAGACCAGGAGAAGAGGTGAGCATGTGCTAGCTGTGGTGGTAGACCAGGAGAAGAGGTTAGTATGTGCTAGCCATGGTGGTAGACCAGGAGAAGAGGTTAGCATGTGCTAGCTGTGGTAGTAGACGAGGTTAGCATGTGCTAGCTGTGGTGGTAGACCAGGGCTGTGTCTACTACCGCGCACTTGTGCACTTCGAGCACTTACTTTCAGTGCTTAGGGCGCTTACGCTGAAAAACCAAAATAATTCAGTGCACTGAAAGTACCCGGATGATGCACTGCAAACGGTCCAAAAATGAAGTGTCCGACGATGGACACTACTCGCCCTAAACGGGCGCCATCTTGGCTACGTAGCGGAAGAGGAGGAGTCCAGTGACAGAAATACAAGCGGGTTTGTTTTGCGGGTTTAGTTTCTCGGGTGTCGCGAGCAGATTTGCGTGCGTCACTTCCCGCTAAGTGGGTAAGTAAAGTGTTCCAGTTTAGACAGCGCTACTCAGCAACTGAGTGCACTGCAAATGTAAGTGCACTACATTGCAGTGCACTACATTGCAGTGTACTTCGTTGAGTGCGCGGTAGTAGACACAGCCCAGGAGAAGAGGTGAGTGTGTGCTAGCTGTGGTGGTAGACCAGGAGATGAGGTAAGTGTATGCTAGGTGTGGTGGTAGACCAGGAGAAGAGGTGAGTGTGTGCTGCTGGGTGCTAGCTGTAAGGGTAGAACAGTAGCGGGTGTGTGCTGCTGGGTGCTAGCTGTAAGGGTAGAACCACAGCGGGTGTGTGCTGCTGGGTGCTAGCTGTAAGGGTAGAACCGTAGTGGGTGTGTGCTGATGTGTGCTAGCTGTAAGGGTAGCAGTAGCGGGTGTGTGCTGCTGGGTGCTAGCTGTAAGTGTAGAACCGTAGCGGGTGTGTGCTGCTGGGTGCTAGCTGTAAGTGTAGAACCGTAGCGGGTGTGTGCTGCTGGGTGCTAGCTGTAAGGGTAGCAGTAGCGGGTGTGTGCTGTGGTGTTGATGTTGCAGTGACCTGAGGAGGTCACTGCAGTGCTGCTGTCACACGTCCCAGGGGACTGCGGAGCGGGAGAGAACGGCACAGATGCATACTGAGCACTTCCAGAAAAGTCCTGGACAGAGAGTTCTGGCTCTGGATTATATAAAGGCATGCTGACACTGGGAGAGAACCCCACACACACACACACACACACAAACGTACACACACTCTCTCACAGTCAGACTCACAGTCGCATACATAACCTCTGCTTGCGTTGACAAAGCCCTCAGGTTGACTCCAGCTTCCAAGCCATCCCACTACACAACACTTTGACGTTTAACGTTATCAACGCTACCACGGTAAACATTCAACCAGGCATTGTTTAGACACCACCCAACAGTCGCATTGCTGGAAATGACAAACCACTAACTCTGTGGTACCTCCTCCTACCAGCCCATATATCACGGGCCCTTTCAATAGCATAAAGTTGCACTTCCTATACTTGGCTCTCTGACAGTCTAACTAGTCTGACCAGTCAACTCCCTGCTGTCAAGCCAAACAGTGTTGGCTTAGCTTAGCATCTGTTCATATGAAGACCATGCACAGCTGCCCTTGGATGCCATCTGGTGCTGGACTGCTGTAAAAATAGACCGCAAGCCAAGCCTGGAATAATCACATCCCAATCTGCAGAGCCGGTCACCCAAGTGCGCTCTAGCTTAAATAATAAAAAATAAAAAAGACAAACACATTCAGAACGCCGCCGCAAAAGGGGTTCGGTCGACTAACCGCCACGTGACTGTTTGTGTCCCCTGCCGCACTCCCAGTCGGTCCAGGTCATGAGGGAGAATGGCTCGTCGGAGGTGCTCAACAAGCTCTACGACACGGCCATGGACAAGCTGGAGGGCACCAAGAAGGAGTACGACGCCCTGAGCAAGCGCTACGGCGAGCGGGTGGCCAGCCACGACACGGACCTGAGCCGCCTGGAGCAGGCCGAGGAGGAGAACCGGCGGCTGCAGAAGCAGATGGACGCCCTGCTGAAGCAGCGCGACTCGGCCATACACTACCAGCAGCAGTGTTCCACGTCCATGAGGAGGTGACACGCGCCGTTCCCTCGCCAGCAGTCCCCGCGTTACGCATTTACGCGAGCGCACATACACACACACATCTCCTCACCCCCTCACTCCACGTCCATTCCCCTCTCACCCCTCCAGGTTCGACTCAGTGCAGCAGGAGCTGAACAAGTCCTCGGCCCAGAACAAGGAGCTGCAGAGGGAGATGGAGCGCCTGCAGGCGGAGGTGACGCGCCACAAGAACTTCCAGCTGAAGGCGGCCAAGGACTGCGACAAGTACAAGGAGGAGCGCGACTCTGTGTTCAACGAGTACCGCCTCGTCATGAGCGAGCGCGACCAGATGATCAAGGAGCTGGACAAGCTGCAGACGGAGCTGGAGGCGGCCGAGGCGCGCCTCAAGAACACCTCGTCGGAGAGGATGGTGGCCGGCGAGGAGATGGAGGCTCTCAGACAGGTGAGCGGTCTCCGTCGGTCGACGAGAGTAACCCAAAATCCCCCTCGACTAACCCCCTACCCCCTCGAATCCCGCGCTGTAGGTTAGGATCTTGTTAGGAAGTTCCAAAACACACCTAAATGCCTCAGAGCGTGAGCTCTGAAACATCCAAACGTCACTCTGCTTGGGGGTTGGGCTACAGGAGTTGAACTCGTCGCTGGTGGATCGCGACCGGGCCATCTGTGAGAGGAACGAGCTGCTGGAGAAGTACTGCCACGAGGTGAAGGACAAGGCCGAGGCCCAGAAGGAGCTGAGTCAGGCCTGCAAGGACATCGAGACGGTCCGCGAGGAGAGAGACGTCGCCCGCAAGGAGAGGACCGAGGCCATCATCCAGAGAGACCAGCTGCTCAGAGAGTACTACCAGGCCCGACAGGTAATGCGCATATACCCACCTGTAACACCAATACTACCATGTCAGACAGGTAACACACACATACCCACCTGTAACACTTGTACTACCATGTCAGACAGGTAACACACACATACCCACCTGTAACACTAGTACTACCATGTCAGACAGGTAACACACACATACCCACCTGTAACACTAGTACTACCATGTCAGACAGGTAACACACACATACCCACCTGTAACACCAGCACTACCATGTCAGACAGGTAAAACACACATACCCACCTGTAACACCAGTACTACCATGTCAGACAGGTAAAACACACATACCCACCTGTTACACTAGTACTACCATGTCAGACAGGTAACACACACATACCCACCTGTAACACTAGTACTACCATGGCAGACAGGTAACACACACATACCCACCTGTAACACTTGTACTACCATGTCAGACAGGTAACACACACATAGCCACCTGTAACACTAGTACTACCATGTCAGATAGGTAACACACACATACCCACCTGTAACACTAGTACTACCATGTCAGACAGGTAACACACATACCCACCTGTAACACTAGTACTACCATGGCAGACAGGTAACACACACATACCCACCTGTAACACTTGTACTACCATGTCAGACAGGTAACACACACATAGCCACCTGTAACACTAGTACTACCATGTCAGATAGGTAACACACACACATACCCACCTGTAACACTAGTACTACCATGTCAGACAGGTAACACACATACCCACCTGTAACACTAGTACTACCATGTCAGACAGGTAACACACACATACCCACCTGTAACACTAGTACTACCATGTCAGACAAGTAACGCACACATACCCACCTTTAACACTAGTACTACCATATAAGACAGGTAAAACACACATACCGACCTGTAACACTAGTACTACCATGTCAGACAGGTAACACACATAGCCACCTGTAACACTAGTACTACCATGTCAGACAGGTAACACAAATACCCATCTCTAACACTAGTACTACCATGTCAGACATGTAACACACACACCCACCTGTAACACTAGTACTACCATGTCAGACAGGTAACACACACATACACACCTGTAACACTAGTACTACCATATCAGACAGGTAACATGCACATACCCACCTGTAACACTAGTACTACAATGTCAGACGGGTAACACACACATACCCACCTGTAACACTAGTACTACCATGTCAGATAGGTAACACACACATACCCACCTGTAACACTAGTACTACCATGTCAGACAGGTAACACACATACCCACCTGTAACACTAGTACTACCATGTCAGACAGGTAACACACACATACCCACCTGTAACACTAGTACTACCATGTCAGACGGGTAGTACCAGGAACTGAACTACACATCTACCAAGCTTAACTGTTAGCCTACACACTGAAGATGTGTCCTGCCGCATTGTCAGTCCCAGTTCAGCTTTTCGCTTACTGAGCGGTCAATTGGAGGCTTCTGCCTGAATGACGATACAGACAATCCAAATGTTCCACACACGATAAAGAGGTTTAGAGCAGCCTCCCTCCATCCTGGTCCTGGGGGCCCCCTGCCCGGCATGTTTTAGATGTTGCCGTTTTCCAACACACCTGATTCAAAGGAATGGGGTGTAATCAAGCTCAGCAGAAGCCTGATAATGTCCCAAGGACCAGGATTGAGAAGAGCTGGTTTAGACAATTCAGATGTCAGCCCTCGGATTAAGTCAAAGGGGACGACCCTAATGCAGATCAAACCTGTACCACAGCACTGCAGACGCCTACCTTCACCACTAGATGGCCCCCTCTCCGTGGTTAACGGCAAATTGACTGACATCCACCTTACGAAAATGTTTCAAAAAACCTTGTCAACGTTTAGCGAATAAAATGCTTTGTTAACGTTTTATTTGACCACATTAAACACCAGACTCCAGGCCTGAATACGAGCCTAGCATTAGCCACACACATGCAATCCCGACTCTGTGTACTCCTGTACGACAGAAACAAGACTCGGCCACCATGGACATGGAGCGGGCCAACAAGGAGATCGAGATGCTGAGGAAGCAGTACGAGGCCATGTCCCAGGAGCTGAAGGAGGCCACACAGGAGGCCGAGGTGGCCAAGTGCCGGCGGGACTGGGCCTTCCAGGAGAGGGACAAAATAGTGGCCGAGAGGGAGAGCATTCGGTGAGGACCGTACAGGCCGAAAGCCAGAGTGTGTGTGTGTGTGCCGGGTGGAAAGGAAGACAGCATAGCCTCGCCAAGATGCCTGTCATCTTCTCTTCCTGTCTTTTCTTCTCTTGACTCGTCTTGTTTTCCCCTGGCTCCCTGTCCTCCAGGACGCTGTGCGATAACCTGCGGAGGGAGAGAGACCGGGCGGTCAGCGACCTGGCGGACGCCTTGAGGAACCTGGACGACATGAGGAAGCAGAAGAACGACTCCTCGCGAGAGCTCAAGGAGCTCAGGTGAGTCTGGCAACGATGCGGCTCCCTCGCCGACGCCGTCACTTAATCCAACTTTGTTTTCTCCCGGCTGCTACGTGAGCCTATGATTTTGTCTGTTTGTGTGTGTGTTCGCTTCACTGTCTGGCTGCGTAAGCGGTAAGCTGTTCCATTCTCTCCCTCCCTCCCTCCCTCCCTCCGTTCCTGTGTCTTTGGCCCTTTCAGAGTTTAGTTGTTGGTCTGGCAGTGTTTCAGTACGTCAAGATTAAAAGTGTAATCCCAAAAAGCAACTGTGTTTTGGCCACACACCCACACATAATCACAAACACACCCACGCACACACATCCACACACACAAACATCTACATACTGTTGACTAAAGCTCCCTCTACTGGTGCATTGGGGTCCTGTTTGTTAAATGTTGGTTTTCCGTGACTTTGAGAGGTCTTCTCACTAAGAATAGTGTAAAATGTGGGTTTTAATGTCAGCATCATCCTCTGGGCCTTTCTCTGAAGGGCACAATGCATCTTAATGACAGCTTGGCACTATGCGCCTTTATCTTCCCTTATCTATGTATGGATGTGACTTTGCCACTATCCTATAAGAACCCATTTTCTCTTCTCAAAGATGACTCAGAGAAAGAACTTGAACTATTATTTATTTATTTTTTAAATGGGTGGAAAAATAAATAAAAAAACACACTACTGTACAATGATAATCCTGTTTTACCTGTGCTCGACACCCGGTGGAATCCTCCAGCCCCTCATACGTGCTCTCTAACGTACAGTTTGACCTTTGACCTTTGTCCTCCTGTGTGTTCAGGGAGAAGATGGAGAGCCAGCTGGAGAAGGAGGCCAGGTTCTGTCAGCTGATGGCCCACAGCTCCCATGACTCGGCCATCGACACCGAGTCTCTGGAGTGGGAGACCGAGGTGGTGGAGTTCGAGAAGGACAGGGTGAGGACGCTACGTCACGCTAGCCGGCTGGCGGGCCGTTACCCGTTGCTTCGCTGAAGCGACAGGTTCAGAACCATCTGGAAAATGAACGATAGCGCATGGTGACGTGTGGTGATCATGTAGCGTCTTCTCTTCCTCTCGCACAGGACGACATGGATTTGAAGGCACTTGGGTTTGACATCGCAGAGGGGATAAATGATCCTTATTTACCAGGGGATTGTGGGATTTTCGTCACCAAGGTGGACAGAGGAAGTGTTGCAGAAGGAAGGTTACGGTAAGAGCCGGTAACTGTGCCACAACACACCCCTTTTATCCTCTCAAAACAGCCACACGGTTCATCCATTATCACACACAATCTTCCCCCATTGTATACAGAGTGAATGACTGGCTGCTGAAGATAAATGACGTGGACTTGACCAATAAGGACAGGAAGCAGGTGGTGAAGGCGGTGCTTAACGGAGGCGGGCTCATCAATATGGTGGTACGCAGGAGGAAGTCCTTGGGAGGGAGGCTGGTCACTCCGGTCCACATCAATCTAATTGGACACAAAGGTAAGGGGCTCGTCAGTGAGAGAAACACAGTAAAGACGGATGGTTTTCACTCTGCCTGCTAATAGCTCATTCAATCCAGCCTGCGCGGACATCGATCTGTTCCCTCCAGTATCTCTATCGTTTTGAATGGGATGGCTGGTTAATGCTGAATGAATGTCCGTCTTTTTGTTGTCTCTACTTGACTCTGTGTGTGACTGTGTGTGTGTGTCTGTGTTCCAGACAGCGGTATAGGTCTGGAGAGTGGCGTTTACGTGGCGGCCATCGTCCAGGGCAGTCCTGCCGCCAGGGAGGGCTCCCTGACTGTCGGAGACAGACTGATCGCTGTGAGTTCAAACCCCACCCTCCTCCACTTTCTCTTCCTCCTCAATATGAACGCCTGCCACTCCATATCAGGACACTTAGAGAAGATTGCCTTTCTTTGAGAAAGTTACATGTGGAAAGACCATTTGAGCTACTATGATAGAGACTGGAAGCAGCTATTTCTGCTAAATACACACAGCGCTTACATGAGAAGTATTCCAAAGGCGTAGCGGATTAAAACATTTACGGAAATGGGACCAGCCCATCAGTCAATGAGTGCTGCTCTATTTCAAAACCCACCAACATCAGCCAAAATGGTGACTCCCCACTTCCCTGTGATTTGAATTGAGCTCACCCTAATGTAACCTCAGGACTTGAGTATCTCATTCACTCACCTTTAATCACGACGCCTGCCAGTTAAGTCAGGCAAACTGATAGGCCAAACGATAGCTCAGCTTTAGTACCTAGCTACAGCGAGAACAGATCTTAATCACTGTGCATCGTCTTATATCATGCCCTTGTGCTCGTTAATCACGTCACACACTGTATCAGGTTTTTATTTGGCATTTGAGATTTTTTATTATGTTAAAAGAAAGACCAGATCCAAATTGTTGAATTGAATCCGAAACATTCCTGATTACCGACAGTCCTCGGTTTTGTGATAAAAGTTCCATAAAGAATACAGTTTGATTCAGTAAAGTTTGAGGAAAGTTCACAAGTTGGACTGGCTTCTTTTAACCTACCTTTCCCTTTTGTCCCTGGTCCATCTCCCTTTCTTAGTATTTTTAAAATCTATCTAAAGGCAAACCTTTTGTCATGGTAATGTGGGGATTGGGATGTGTGAGGTTACTCCATTTTGAGCTGTGCTGGCCCAGATTTCCATTCCATTGTATTCCGCCAAAGACAGACTCCAGTTCCAGACATATGGGGAACATTTTTCACCAAACTTGAAACTTTCTCCCTCGATTGCTGTAGATCAACGGCATTGCTCTGGATAACAAATCAGTGACCGAGTGTGAGACTCTGCTGAGGAACTGCAGGGACTCTCTTAGCCTGTCTCTCATGAAGGTGAACCTCACTCTCCTTCATCTCTCTTCTTCCTCTTACTGTGTACTGAGCCTACCTCCAGGCAAGGACTTCCTTTGATGTTCCTCAGCCCCAGATTAAAGCTCCGTTCTACCACCAGCCCAAGTTGGCTTGACCTCAGTTAACTTCACTTTAGTTTGCTCCATCTCAGCTAGCTTCCCCCTAAGTTAACTTGACTTCAGTTAGCTCCATCTTAGCTAGCTTCCCCCTAAGTTAACTTGACTTCAGTTAGCTCCATCTTAGCTAGCTTCCCCCTAAGTTAACTTGACTTCAGTTAGCTCCATCTTAGCTAGCTTCCCCCTAAGTTAACTTGACTTCAGTTAGCTCCATTTTAGCTAGCTTCCCCCTAAGTTAACTTGACTTCAGTTAGCTACATATCAGTTAGCTTCCCCTAAGTTACCTTTCCTTCAGTTAGCTCTATCTCAGCTAGCTTTCCCCTAAATTATCTTTACTTCAACTAGCTTCACCTCAGTCAGCTCCCATTAGCTTTACCTAGTTAGCACCGAGTTGACAAGCCCAAAGCTCCTGTTATCTTCTCATTAGATGACGTGGTGCCTCCATAAACCTTGAATGAATACTATATACTATACTATATATACAAAAATACTATATGGCACTAGAACTTGTCATAAAAACATGGACTTCTATCCTGTCATTTGGTAAAAAGGTATCTGTGTGTGTTCGTCTCTCCAGTTCTTCCCTCACAGCACATCGGGCCAGAACATTTTCGAGAGCCTGCGGGACTTGTCAGAGAAGTCCAACGGCCGCGCCCACCCGTCTGAGGTCCACTCGCGCAACAGCCGCAACCTCAAACACAACAGCTCCACGCAGACGGACATCTACTGTCCAGACGGAGGAGGAGGAGGAGGAGGAGGCAGCAGCACGGCGAGCGCGCCCGGAGAGAGGAGGAAGGTCCGGGGAGACCCGGAGGAGGCGGGTGTGTACGGCGAAACCAGGAAGCCCTTCTCCACGGGCTCCCTCCACCCCACCAGCCTCCGGCCGGCCTCCGACCTGGGCCCGGGCCGCTACGGCCCCAGCGCCTTCCAGGAGTGCTGCTCGTACGCCAAGCCCCCGCCCCCCATGAACTACGACCCCGCCTCCCCGTCTGACTGTGTCACCGTGGAAACCACCCTGGAGAAGAAGCACAGCGGAGGAACCTGGCCTAAGATGATGGTGGGGGGGATGTCTGTGGCCGTCGACACCAGCGGCCCGGCCCAGCTCTCCATCTTCAAGTCGCCGAAGCAGAGGAAGTCCATCTTCGACGCGGACACCTTCAAACGGCCCGAAACGCCCTCGTCCAAGATGGAGTACCTCTCGGCCAATCAGATCACCGCGACGCACTCCCCGCAGCCCTCCAAGACCGAATCGCTCTCCTCCTCGTCCACGCCCACCCCTCCGACCCCGCCCACACGCAGCGATTCGTTCAAATTCAAGCACAAGCAGCAGAGCAGCTCGGCCTCCGACTGCACCATCACCTCGGACGGGAACGGCAAGGGGGAACCCGCCGTTGCCATGGCCACGGGGGAGGGTCGCGAGCGGGGCGGAGACAGGAACGGGAACCATTATTTCCTGGACGGTAAGGTCCTGACGTCGAGGAAATCCTGCGACGAGGACATTGGGCGCAGCAGGGGGGAGGAGCCAGAGGTGAAGCGGCCCCGCCCTAAATCGGCCCCCGCTCTCCGGCGAAGGATGACCCCCCAATCCATTCCCCTCCCAACATTCCAGGTGAGTCCGACTGCCCTCCGTCTACATCTCCAATCTAACCTCTATGGCCAAACAAATGTCTGTATGTGTCCACCCACCCTCTGTCCAGCTGATCAAAAACCCAGTTGTATCACACCCAGCGGTTTCTCAAAAGACAAATGAAAGGATTATTCAACCGGTCTCCGAGGCTTTTAGACGGAGAAACGCAGCAGCCATTTTGTGTGAGGATTTACAGCCCTGTCCGGGGCCCTGCCCCAGTGTCTGTCACCGAGCCAGCCTGTGATTGATGGCTCTGCCGACCCACCCAGGCCCAGAATGCTGAGTCAGAGCCACAGCCCCAGACGTCCCCTCCACCCCACACCCCACTCATAGTGTCTTCCGGAACTGGGAAAAACTCCACAGGCGTCTGTCTTAGTTGTTGAGAAATGTATAACATCTTCTACTCAGTGAGAAATTGGCCGAGGATTGGGATTGAAATGTAATCGTGAATGGGATAGAGAAATATTGTTTTTCTTTTGCGGTTTTATTTATCTCCAGAGCTACTCCAACGACGATCATTCCCCAGAACCCAGAGAGATGCTTCGCTCCTCCCCAAACCGCTCTCACAGGCACAGTGTGGGCTTTGTCCCTACAGTATACAACGGCACCCTGCCTCCTAGTGAGTTTCCCCATGTCACACACACACACACAGGAACAGACTTGCAAAGTGAATAATATTAGACATACCCATCAGTCAATCATTCCTCCCTAAGGTTGTCTCTGTGTGTGTGTGTGTCTGTGTGTGTCTCTCTGTGTGTGTGTGTGTGTGTGTGTGTGTGTGTGTGTGTGTGTGTGTCTTACCAGACTCTGTCCACCGGGGGCTGGCTCCATGCCCGGCGGTGACCGCTGTGATGAGGAACCCGGTCTACACAGTGCGCAGTCACAGAGTTCACACCAGCAACTGTCCCTCCGTAGCCTCTCAGATCTGCCACCAGCACACACACACCAGGTACCGGCAGCAGCACACACACACACATACACACACACACACACACACACACACACACATACACACACACACCAGGTACCGGCAGCAGCACACACACATACACACACACACACACACATACACACACACACACACACCAGGTACCGGCAGCAGCACACATACACACACACATACACACACACACACACACACACACCAGGTACCGGCAGCAGCACACACACACACACACATACACACACACACACATACACACACACACCAGGTACCGGCAGCAGCACACACACACATACACACACACACACATACACACACACCAGGTACCGGCAGCAGCACACACACACACACACACACACACACACCAGGTACCGGCAGCAGCACACATACACACACACACATATACACACACACATACACACACACCAGGTACCGGCAGCAGCACACACACACACACACACACACACACACCAGGTACCTCTATGAGCCTCCTCTGTCAACACACACAAACACACCAGGTAGCACGGCTGCAGTAGGCTGCGCAACTGAGGATACCAATTAGTTTTTAAATTCCGGATTCAGCTCTACAATACCATGTATCACCCTCAACCATCCTATTTAGGCGCGTGTCGTTCGAAGGCGGCCGTGTGTATGTGTCAGTGTGTGTGCGCGCCACACCCTTCCCAGCGTTCTGAGAGAGAGAGTGCGATGTGTGTGTGTGCAGTCCACAGCACCAGGGCCGCCTGAGTCTGGACCTGAGCCAGAAGCGAGCGGGAGACTACCCCGAGTCGTCGTCCTCGTCACGTAGCAGCAGAGCCTCCCACGGAACCAACTCGCTGCCCTCCAGCGCACGCCTCGGTGAGTCTGACGCACGCTGACGCACACAGCCGCTAGCCACTTAGCCAGGGTGTTAGCAATGTCAATATCCTCCCAAAAATATTAATAGAAAAGTGCTGAAGAATGCCTGAGATACCTCAGGTGGAAATAGGAAATGTGGCGACCTGCCTCGTCGTTAATACTTATGAAAGCGTACTGAATTAGTAATAACTTTATGCAATAATTATTTTTATACATTTTTCAACGAAAGTGCTGTTCAATCAATGATTAAACGGGTATTGTAATATTTAATACTGATCTAATATTTGAAAGGAAGGAGATCACCGTGTAACTGAAAAGCTTTGCCCGGGTCTCTTATCTTGACCTTTCTTCCCTCACGCGTCACGGCAGTGTCCTCCAGTAACGTCCAGTACCGCACAGAGAGGATCAAGATCCCCACCACCCCCCGCTACCCTCGCTCCATGCTGGGCTCCGACCGAGGTAACCAACACCAGACCTCCACCCCTGGCCGGCCTGGGGGGAATCCCCCTCCTTCCCACTCACGTGCCCTTCAGCCCTGAGGGGGAAGCTGATTTCACCCATGCAGTGAAACAAGACTGCCTATCAGTCTGTTTTTGGGGAACGGGAAGCGTTCCGTCTCAGTAATTGTTATTGATTGTTGTGGGGAAAGAGCCGGAAGCGGGGAAAAACCGTTGTCGAGGGAACCGCTAAAGACATGGTCACACGGAGGAAACACTTGGTTAACCTTTATTGATTGCCTGTCTCAGGGGTTAGCATGTCTCTAACCTTGTTTCTGGCTGCGTAGTTCCTGCTTAACACTAGAAACCTCCAATAACATGCAGCCCCCTCTCTTCCCACCCCACCCACGCCACCAGGCTCTCTCTCTCACTCGGAATGCAGCAGCCCCAGCCTCATCACGCCCCCCCAATCGCCTCTCAACCTCGAGACGTCCTCCTTCGCCAGCAGCCAATCGCAGGGCTCCATCTCCACCCTGCCCAGGATATCAGTCAGCCCCCTGCCAATGGGGGAACGAAGGAAAGACAGGTATGGACAGCAGATGGGGATATCGATGGCTGTTACTATGTGGGCCACGCCCTTGTGTCTTGAGTTCTGGCGATGGGAGATGTGGAGACAGCCAGGTATGACATTGGGCTTCTCCTGCCCTCTGGGCGCCGCTGCCCAGCCCACTTTCAATGGGGTTGCCAGGCAACAGGTCTATCTCGGTTATGGGCTGCGGGCGTTTAATCTTGCTCGGATATGTCATCAACTTTTGAAAGCGCCTCTGCAGCCTCTATGCTCAGGGGTCGGGGTGTTGACTCGATACCTAACTCTCGTGTAGATGTTTCGTGCGATGCCTTTTCTTCCCCCTAACCCTGTTATAGGCATTGTGTTATCAGGTCTCCTGTGTATTTCCTGTTGTGTACTGCCTGTTATCTTTTTTTTTCCTCCTCTTGCCTCTTCTTGCTCTTTTTATTTTTTACATCGTTCTGTCTCGTCACTTCACCTGGGCCGGCCTCACACTACCGCGCGGTCTGTTTGTCTCTTCTCTTCCTTCTTCTTGATCCTCTTCTCCGCCAACCCCTCTTGTTCCTTCTCCCCCCCCCTGCTGCCGCGCGACCCCCCCCCCTTCCAGATCTCTGTGCCGTAACCGATCCTATCTGAGGATCCCCCTGGGCGCTCGGCCGAGGTTCTCCTCTCTCAGGAGCCTCAGGTTTGTCTGTTCGCCCCTCGACCGGCCCTGCGCCCGTCTGGCTCCACCTCTCCCTCACCTGCTTGCGTTTCCACTGGCGCCTCTGCTGACCCCTCCTTTAGATGTAGTGACCGTACATGTGTTTCCTGGTTCCTCCCACATTGTGAGGCTGTTGTGTGATTGGTCCACCAAGCACCCCCAACCCCATTTCCACCATACCCCTGTTTTTGGCCCAGTTGGTTTGTAAGTGAAATTGTGAAATGTATCCTAGCACTGGTACGGTTATATGGGCTTGTTCCTAACTGAGAGTTTAACCCTTGTTTGACACTTAGTTGTAGTTGGGTTAGGAAATAAGTCACTCTCATCCCTGTTTTCTGAAATGCATTTGTGTTAAGGGAACTGAAATGATTCACACTCATATATATATATATATATAATGAGTAAATCAGTTGCATGTTCACAACAGCATGGTGCTCCGTGTGTGTGTCCTGGTCACCTTCCTGCGCCTCCAGGTAAACGTTCTGTCCACCTGAACCCCTGGATCACCAGCTAGTCTGGTTGGTGGCACAATGTCCCCGTTTTCTCCCCGTCACTACCGGTGGCCTGGGCTCTAATGCCTTGCGATGACATCACAAGACCCTTTTGCGATGTCCTGTCTCAAGGGATATTCATCTCGAAAAACGGCTTCGTTAAATGTCACCGGCCTGCATGAAAATGTGACGACCCTGTCACTTTAATGACTGTCTGTACACGCACAGAAAAAAAAACTGGTGCCGTCAAACTTTTGGATTTGCATGCATTTTCTGTCGTCCAGGGTTTCCTCGACGGCTTCATCTAGAAAGGCCTAGAAGCTTTTTGCTGTCTATGGATTAGGGTTGTTGAGCACAGCTGGAACTTCATATCCCACCATGCCCCTCCCCCAACACGAACGTCCTTCCTTCTTTCTCCTCACGGTCTTCTCGTCTCCCTCCCCCCCCTCTTCACCAGGCCGTACCTGGAGGAGCCTCGCAACGTGATCGTCCACAAGGGGGCAGAGCCTCTGGGCATCTCCATCGTGGGCGGAGAGAACGGGGGGATCTTCGTCTCCAAGGTGACGGGAGGCAGCATCGCTCACCAGGCCGGGCTGGAGTACGGCGACCAGCTCCTGGAGGTACACCACTTCCTGTTTGGGTCGTGAATACGGCTGCAATAAAGCTGTTCCCGTAATAGATAGAATCTCTCCATACTTTCATTACTTTAGTTAAACATGTATGTGGGGATAGTTTAAAGGGATATTTCCTCATTTGGATTTCCTGACCTGATCCTTCTAGACCATGCATTCAGTTCCACTGTTACATATCCGACCCATTCCAGAGATTTGCACTCCTTAAGCATGCTAAAGACTACCAGTATTTGCACAACTGTATTGTGTAGATTTTAAAGCTCTACATAATATTTTTTAGATACGTGTGTTACCGTTACGGCGAATGAGAGAGGATTTAATAGAGAACAGAGTATACTACAGATGGACTTCATGGGCTCCTGGATCCCTCCCTTCCTCCCCCACTCCCTCCCTCCCTCCAGCAGCCAGGGATCCATGAAGGGCATCTCTTCTTTACTCTCTGCTCTATTAAATCCTCTGTTATCTCCTCCCTCCCCCCTCCTCCCTCCCTCCCCCCTCCTTCTCCCCCAGTATAATGGCATCAACCTGCGCAACGCCACCGAGCAGCAGGCCCGTCTGATCATCGGACAGCAGTGTGACACCATCACCATCATGGCCCAGTACAACCCTCACATGTACCAGCTGGGGAACCACTCACGCTCCAGGTAGAACAGAAGGACCCGCCCCCACAAGCCAGCCCAGATCGCCACCATTCCGTCATCATCTTATTATAATTTGTCTTCTTCTTGCTATTTCTTTGTCACTCACTCTGTCATTTCTGCCCCGACCGCCCAGCTCTCGCCTGGAGCCGGTCAGCGGCCAGTCCACGCCGCAGGGGAGCGGCGCCGCCACGCCCGACAACCACTCCAACATCGACACCCTGAGCGAGCAGGACGAGGGCACGCTCACCCCATCCTCCAAACAGACCACGCCCACCACCAGCCCCAACAGCTTCATCAGGTAACGCACACTCTCGTTGGGCCCGGGGGGGGGGAGGCGAGGGGGATGGAAACGGATGGAAAATGGGGATATTCAGGTGGGGGATAACAAGCTGATTTTGGGGGTAGACACGCTTCTACGCCCACCACAAAGCAGGACGTGTCGGGTTAATTATGAAGACATTGCATCACCCCAAGAGAGTTAACCAATCACAGCCGAAGAGACCGAGTCTTCGGCTCATTGCGCTAAGCCCGTCGTTGCGGAGAGCCCACTCTGACAATGTAGCCTTGGGAAAAGCACGACGCTGTGGCCTCGACCGACCGTCTCCCTCTCCCAGGATGCCGTTGGAGGGCAGCCGGAAGGCATCGGATGCGCGCCTGGTAACGGTGCACAGGGCGGGGGCGGAGGTGGGGGTCACCCTGTGTGGGGGGAACCTCCGGGGAGTCTACGTGGAGAGCCTGGAGGAGGACAGCCCAGCCTGGGGGGCTGATGGCCTGCTGCCCGGAGACCTCATCCTGGAGGTATGGACACACGCACGCACACACACACACACACACAGGCACGCACACACACACACACGCGCACGCACGCACGCACACACACACACACTGACTGTCGATCCGCTGTGGAAAAGCAGCCCGTCTCCGTCCGAGCACTCCTATACAACCGTCCCTCAGATACCCAGAGTGAAATTGGGCACCTTCAGACACTGTTACCCGCTCGGAAAACAATTCCAAGTTGAAAGTCATCGTTATTCCGGACGCAACCCCGTCGACGGCGGTGCCAGAAGCCATTGCCATTTCCCCCCCCGCCCGTCTGCCTTTTGTTCTTCATTGATTGCTCTCCTCTTTCTCTCTGTCTCTCCGCCCCCCCCCCTTCCCCCCTCCCCCCCTCCACCCTTCCTTTGTCCACAAGCAATCTATCCAGCTCATGGCTAACTCGTAATAAGCCATTCCTGGCATGCTCCCATTTAGCGCTCCAGCCACAAAGGGCGGCTCTCTGCAGGGGCAGCTGTAGAGCTTTGTCATCTCGACGCACAGTGTAACTGTCCCCTTCCATCCCTCCAGCCATTCTACTCCCCTTCCATCCCTCCAGCCATTCACTCACCCCTCCCCCCAGCTTAGATCGATGGCAGGGACACTTAATATAGCTGAGAGCCCAAAGGAAATGTTGCTGTTTACCGTCTGGGCCCGGCCAAGACTCGGAATTCGAAATGAATTTCCAGAACAGTCTGAGCAGTATTCCAATGGCACTTGGTCACTTCACTTTTTCATCTCGTTTCGTTTTGCGCACTCATTCTCTTAGAGTTGATATTTGCTTGTTCAGCTTGTGACTGTGGTTGCATTTGGTGCTCAGTTCTCTCCATTGTCTCTCTCTCTCTCTCTCTCTCTCTGTCTCCTTCTGTCTCCTTCTGTCTCCTTCTGTCTCTCTCGTCTCTCTCTCTCCCTCTGTCTCCTTCTCTCTCTCTCTCTCTCTCTCCCTCTCTCTCTCTCTCTCTCTCACCCTCTCAGTACAACTCTGTGAGCATGAAGAACAAGACTGCGGAGGAGGTGTATGTGGAGATGCTGAAGCCTTCGGAGACGGTCACACTCAGGGTGCAGCATCGGCCGGACGACTTCAACCTGCTGAAGGACTCTCCGGGGGACGGCTTCTACATCAGGTACGGGGAGCGCTCGACACACACACACACACACACAACAGCTCTTCTGACAGGGGCCTCGTCTTCATAAAAGTTATTTTGTAGTCCGTCCATCCGTGTGTCCCCCAGTGTCTCCCTCTACACTCTTGCATCCCCTATATATAGCCCCACCACTGGAGCGCCCTGTGAGACGAAACCATCTTTTAATACAAGCAATCACGTATGGCATAGATGGAGGGACAGGATAGACTGCCTTCAACCCATCAAAGGGCTATCTCAACACAGGCTAGATTACTCTGCTTCGTAGACATGTGCTCTCTCTCTCTCTCTCTCTCTCTCTCTCTCTCTCTCTCTCGCTCTCTCTCTCTCTCTCTCTCTCTCTCTCTCTCTCTCTGTTGTTCCCAAGATGCAACTCAGCTCGCTGTTGTGTCTCGGGCGCACCGAGGAAAGACGAAATGAACGAAGGGTCTAAAATAATCCTGTTTGTTGCGGCCCTGAGTCTGTGTGCGGCTGCCGCAGTCACTTCTCATACGGGCCGGGGTTTTTGTGATGTCATCCGCGGCGAATACACCGGCGCGACCGGGGCCGTCGCAGACACGGTGCTCTGGGAAGATTTACGAGGCTCCGACCCAACCCCGGGCCACGCCGTGACCGGATTACCTCACACTCTCTGTATCCCCGCGTTGCACTTTTCACTGGCGCCTCTTTCTTCTTCGGTTTTCTCCCGTCCACCTCGTTTCTCCCTTCCCGTCGTATTCCGTCTCCCTCTTTCTGTCGCTTCCCCCGCCTGTTCCGTCTCCTTCGGCCCGCTTTTCCCACCTCCCTTATTGAATCAGTCCTATCATCTCAGTCCTCCCCTTCCTCTCTCGTTCTCTCACACATTCACACTGTCTCTCGCCCCTTCCCTCTCTCCCCAGAGCACTTTATGAGCGCGTGGCCGAGGCACAGCTGGACCTGAGTTTCAAGAAGGACGACATCCTCTTCGTGGACGACTCTCTCCCCAAGGGCTGCTTCGGCACCTGGATGGCCTGGCAGCTGGACGAGAACGCGCAGAAGATCCAGCGAGGCCAGATCCCCAGCAAATACATGTGAGACGCCACTCAGACACACACACACACACACACACAGGTATTTCCCAGTAACCACAGCCGTGGGGCTCGTCCATTGAGCCGACAAGTAACTCTTAAATGTGTGTGTGTGTGTGTGTAGGATGGACCAGGAGTTCTACCGCAGACACAGCATGACGGAGATGAAGGAGGACGGAGGCTCCAGCAAGACCCTGTCTGCGGCCGCCCGCCGCTCCTTCTTCAGGAGGAAGCAGAAGCACAAGAGGAGCAGCTCCAAGGACGGCAAGGAGCAGGTGGCCCTGGACGCCATCAGCACTGACTCCATCCCCTTCCTGGAAGGTGAGGGGGGGGGGAAACAGGCACGCACACCTGGAAACGGTGACATGCCATAAAGCGGAGCCCTGGATAGTAATGTGTGTGTGTGTGTGTTTAGACTGTGTGAGCCTGGCGTACCAGCGGGTCCAGAAGGTGGAGTGCCCCTCGCCCAGACCCGTGCTGGTCCTCGGCCCGCTCACGGACCCCGTCAAGGACATGCTGGTCAAGGACTCCCCGGGGAAGTTCTGCAGATGTGTGCTGGGTGAGTCTGGACACGTGCAGACAGGTCGTACATGCACGCGTCGTGCCCCTCGTCGAACACGACATCCCAAACGGCACGGCGGATATCCCAACGCCCTTCGCTTTCACCTCCGCATCTACTTCTGTGAGGCGTTTGAACTCCTGAAGTATCCGAGTCACGGATCATCGTGCCTGCTCACCTATGGGCCCTAAATTAAACACGTTCCATTGGTGTTTACTGTCGCACCCACCAGCAGAGAGGAACTGCAAAACAGAGGCAGGATTTCAACACTTAGCATGTTTGATAGCCCAAAAAGGGTTTGACCCAAAAATACAAAATACTTCCTCAGTTGACAGTATGTTTCGCGAGGCCTTCACCTGTCCGTCCACCTGCTAGTTCTGTCGAATAACTACCAACCCCCCCCGTCCGTCCGTCCGTCAGCGACCTGTCAGTGTCGCTGTTTGTGGTACTGAAGGCCTTGGTGTCTTCCTTCCAGCACACCTGAGCTGTCACAATGCCCCAGACCAGCCCCATTATCTCTTCTGAGCTCTTGTACTCTGCTGCTAGCGGTTGAGGCGAACCCTAAAGCTAGTTCAAGGGACCGTCCAATAAGAGCTTTGGTACTTAACCAACTTGTGGCACTCCTTTGCTTCCATCCATGTTAAAGCGTTTGATTTCACTTATCAGTATTTTTGAGGTCAGACTAATTGAATGGAATACGCAGTGTTTTTTGGTGGTGATTAGAGAGACGACAAGAGAGTCTTTTGTGTTTGTGCTCCCTAACGGCGCTCCTCTCTCACCCGCTCGCTCTCTTCCAGAGGTGATGAAGGCCTCCCAGCAGGCCATCGAGCGCGGCGTCAAAGACTGCCTCTTCATCGACTACAAACGCCGGAGCGGCCATTTTGACGTGACCACGGTGGCCTCCATCAAGGAGACCGCAGAGAAGGTACTTGGAAGCTCTGATCACCGTCGTCGTTTGTCGCACTCGATTTAAGTGTCTTTTAATAATAATTTAAAAAAATTTGCCTTTGATTTCAAAGTTGGTGGGAGACGAGGTGCATCGTTCGCTAGATGAGATGCAGATTCTGATTAGCGATTAGCTCCACACAACCCTAGCTAGCGCCGCTGAGTCATTGTGCGCCTCTATCTGGAGTCGATTCATTGTTATCAGTTGTTGTCTGTGTATTCATCACTGCTGAGGAGGAGTGTCGGTATCTGATATGCCAAGTCATTTGTGGTGCGCCCTCCCTCCCTCCCTCTCTCTCTCTCTCTCTCACTCACTCCCCCTCCCTTTCTCTCCCCGTCTGGAAGGACTGTCACTGTCTGCTGGACATCGCCCCGTACGCCATCGAGAGGCTCCACAGCGTTCACATCTACCCCATAGTGGTTTTCATCCGCTACAAAAACGCCAAGCAAATTAAGTAAGTGACTCAATGTCTCTCGTCCGGCCTTTAGTTTGCTACATGCTCAACTCTAGGCTACAGTAGACGGTGTGGGCCTGTATGTCATATCCACCCTTTCAGTGTTCCTACCCACTCAGGCCTCAACACAGTTTGTGTGTGTGTGTTTGTGCACGCACATATGCATATGTGTGTTTGATGCAGCAGGATTATCCCAGCTTCTGTCTTCACACTCCTCACCACCAGCACTTCTAGGGCATACACACACACACACACACACACAGACATACACACGCGCACACACACACAGACATACATACACACGCGCACACACACACAGACATACATACACACGTGCACACACACACACACAGACATACACACGCGCACACACACACAGACACACACACACACACACGCAGACACTTGCATAATCCCAAACAGCTGGAGAAGCTCTCCCTCCTTTTGAGTTCTTTCTTTTTATGTAAGATGATTTGGTGGGAGCCACTCACCCTCACCACATCTTCTATGGTTATGTCACCAGGGCCTCTTGGCTGCTCCTTTTATGTAATCATCTAGGACTCGGTGCCAATTTACTGGAAGAATCTCTGTTTGTATCCGTGTCGTAATACTTTCTACTGTACTATCCCCACCTTCGTTTTTTTTATCAATGACAGTTTTTTAAAGGATGAAATCGGATGGTTTTTCAGCCGTTCGGTGTAACATTTGATTCAAAACTCAAACCTTATGAGTAACATGACGATGATGACTCGGTCTTGACTTTCTTCTCTGTCTTTTTTCTGACAGGGAGCAAAAAGACCCAGTGTATCTGCGGGACAAGGTCTCTCAAAAACATTCCAAGGAGCAGTTTGAGGTTGCACAGAAGATAGAGCAGGAGTATAGCAAATTCTTTACAGGTCGGTATATCGCCATGACGGCCCCTGTTTCCTCTTTATACACATGGACCTCCGGCGAGAGTTCGATTGTTAACCCTCCCTTTTCATTGCTGTTGCAGGTATTGTCCAGGGCGGCACCCTACCCTACATTTGCACTCAGATCATGACTATTGTGGATCAGGAACAGAGTAAAGTCCTCTGGACTCCCCATGGCTGCCCCTAGAGGACAGAGGGCGCCACTGCACTCCCAGTTGCGCCTCACCTCCACTTGCAAACGTTAAAAGCAAACTTCCTCACTATACCAATAGGTACACTACAGCGAGCTACACATGTAAACTAGTAATATTTTTGTTATCTTGTTATGCTATTTTTTTATCAGAGCCTACTACTATTATTCTCGTGTATTCTGAAGCAGGTTTGGTAGCACTGAATGTCGATGTTTTAACAGTTTATTCGGTCTTCCCTAAGGGTCTATGGTGGCGTCTTGTTATGCTACGTCGTAAGCATCCGTTTACAGTATAAGATGAGTCTGAGTATAGGTGTTAGATGTTTGCTTGAATGTGTTTAGCCCCTCCGAGCCAACCCTCGACCCAAACAAAGTAAGCACCCTGTCCCCAGAAACAGCCCTTTTATCAAAACCTGTGTACCAAAATGGCATTTGTGTATCCCCCTTTTCTACACACCCATGTGATGACTGACAACTAACGCTGTGTCATGATCATTGTGTCTGTGAGTGCGAGTGTCTTTGTGTGTTTGGCGACGGCGAGCAATTTTGTTGATTTCATTGTAACGACTAACGTAGTCCGATTGAATCGCGGTTCATTGTGTTGGTATCAAGATGACGCCACGGAAACGGAATTTGAAGAGCAGACGTCGCCAAGCAAAGCGGTGGTCCACTGTGTATCTTAAGCTTGTTTTTGCACCACCCAGTCTCTGTTTGTGCAAAATTGTATTGCCTAAATGGACTTCCCAACCCACCCCACCCCCTCCCTATAGCAAAAGCGAAAGGCTAGGATTTCGAAGTTCCCGTGGGTTTGGGACGGCACGTTTACGGGCCTCTTTTTGAAGTGCCTTCGTAGACACGGAAGCCTGATCTCTCCTCTGCCCCTAGACACTCGGCTAGACTGTCGTATGCACAGAGGGAAGAGATGGACGGCTGGACGGATGCATGAAGTACCCAGGCGGGAGGGCCGGGGACGGGAGCACCGGCGAGTGGGATAAGGGCTAGAACGATAGGAGGTTGGAACGTGGACCAAGTGTTTGGGGTTAGGGACCAGGTCAGGATAAGCGCGTATGACAATGGTGAGGTTTTGAGGCTATAGGCTGCAGAGGCCAACTAACGGGTGAACTCCACATAATGCACTCCAGGGCTAGACAGACCACTGTGTATCTATCACATTATCTCTCTGTCACATATTTAATGACAATATAGAGTATAACAAATATAAGGGTGTGCATACCACAGCACAGGCACAGCAGTACTGTGCCTGTGTGCACTGTGTGTACTGTATGCAAAATGCATATGAAAGCGTATATATATTTCATGTATTTTACCGGGCTACAGGCCTAGGGAAGTTCAGCTCTCAAGACATGTCTTAGCAGGAATTGGCATGTGTTTTTTTTTCCCGTTTTATTTTCGTGTTTGGTTGTCAGTCACTTTTCAATGTAGCCTACTAAAAAAAGAGACACTACGGAGCACATTTTGCAGGGTAATATCTTTAAGCATTTTCCTTGAATCTGTTCAAATGTAAAGGATATTCCCCATTGTTATTTACATTATTTGTTTTTCTTTATTTTTAATGAAGATTCAAACAATATTGATATTGTCCCTTACCTGTTCCCTGTTAACCATATCCTGCCTCCTCTTGTTGTGCCAAAATCCTGTATGGCAATTGAGTCCTTTTTTATTTCTGTATTGCACTTGTTAATCTGTGAACCTTTTAAACAAATTAAGTGTTCCTAGGTTTCCAGAAGACTTCATAAATAGGTACTATAATTTTCACTGTAACTAATTCACATTTAATTGTATCACACCAGTTCCTTACATTTCATCAATGGCCTTTCATTTTTAATTAGGAAACAAAAGATTGCTCCTCATACTTTGAATTCTTACAGAAAAAGGGATTTCTTCTTGCACAGTTTTTCAAAGGAAAATTGGTCCTGAATTTTGACTATTGGGTTTAAGTAAATTGGATATAAGTACATTTTAATGTAACTCTTTTTTCAGAGTGGGTAGGCTATGATTTAAAATGTGAGGGATGCAACTGGACATGGTTGTATTTTTAGGAGGAAAGACTAGCTTCCAGGTACTGTTCTGATTGCGGTTTTCTTTATTAAAAAGAATGTGATTTGTATGAAATGTTCCAAGACATTAACATGAAAATAAAAGTCATTTTCTGTATCACATAATGGCCTGGGGAAGTGGATTGGATGTTCCATGGATGTACCTACTTATAATATTCTCCAAAAGATCCTCAATTACATAATAATTATGGGTGAATATAAGAAGAAGGCAAAAAAAAGTCAATTGGCAGTCAATTCTTCTATCATTTGGCTGCTATCATTTTATCCGTTTATTGTCACCACTGCATGCAAGGCATAGAAAATGACTGGCTCTGTTCAAGGATAGCATTTCTATGGATGTTCATAAATTAACTGGTACTTAAGGCTTCTGGCCTTCAGAGGGTCTGTAGTGAAAGAAAAAAACATTTTGCTGAAAGCAGCAGAAAAAAATGACAGATGAAACGGCCATCAATTTATGTGGGAAGAAAGATCACCCCAAAATACCTCAGGTTGTGTCGAAGAGATATGTGGTCTTGCTTCGCACTTGACAATGCGGCTACACATTCCTCAGAATGTCAACGCCCTCGACCAAGACGGAGCGTTAGAGCCGTTTATCTTCTGTGTGTTGGCTCCCAAGTACCCACATATTATACAGATGACAATTTGATCTGTCTAGCCCTTCTTCAACCGTAGTTAAGTAAAAACTAAAAAATATATGGGATGGCCGTCGTAGCCTCTGCTGAACAGCTTTGTTCTAGTCAAGGCCGCTCAAAGGAAAAACTGGTTTAGACCTCAAATCTGAGGCTTTTCCATGCGAAAACCCCTCTAGTATTAGTTATTCTAGTCGAATACATCAAATAAAAGTATTGAATTAGCCTATGTCCTCTTTAGTGTGTGCAGTAAAATGCTGATGAGCACATTTTGTCATGTTGAATGACTACCATTCACATCCTTTTAGGCAGCCTCTAGCTATGCCAGACCTTACTGGTTTATTGGATGTCCAATGCTCGAGGTCGCTACTACCTTCCGGCACTGTTACCAAGGTTACATGGTCCTCCATCTGTGTTGTCACTGGAGATAAATGCCTCCAGCTACCTCCTCTGCCTGGCCAGGCGAGGCGAGCATCCGGTGCAGCAAATATTTCTCGCAACCATCCAACTCAGCTGTCACCCAGAAGCTTGGTGCTGGGGCCGGAGATGCATGTTTTCAAACCGCAACCATATTGGACCCTCTGAAAACTATCGACCATGGTCTTTTTCCACTTCAATTACTTTGCCAAACTGTAATATACCAACATTGGCATGTCCCAACAACTCATGTCCTCCAAGTCCCCTCCTGACGGTTTTAGAATGGGGTAGGGTCTCCTGGCCGCCTGTTTGCCTGTCTGCTGGGTGTCTGTTTCAAGACAGCTGTTGACAGCTCATCTGAACTTGAGAAGACTCCAGTCTGACAAGAAGAAATCTTTGTAGTAGGCCCAGGCAAGCCACAGCCTTTCTCAGCTTAGCTCAAGACTTGTTACCATGGTGAGAGGAATGTTTTTCTTCCTGTTACTTCCCCCCCACCCCCCAAACAGGCCTTGGCCCCACCTTCTCTGCCTGCCCCAGGTCCCACAGCATGTTATCTCCCCCAACTCAAAATGGCCCCTGGGATTACCACCTCTGATCTCATGTTAAGCTCCTCATCTGTCAGTGCTGGGTTGATCTTGCGTTGCTCTCTGGGTCCACGGTCAGGAACCACCCCGACAGCTGGCCTTTTCTAGAACATGATCAGTCCTGGATCCTGTTGATTAGCCATCAATAAACACCACTGATGATTTGCTATGATGATGGAGAAAAGATACTCAATGCCCACTTTCTCACCACTTTGATGCTGAATGTTAACTGTTGAACATGTAGTACGGTTAGGTTTAGTGTTATCAGTACAGCTCGTAAATCTCCCTCACTGGAAATTGCTATTGACATTTTGCTCAACACACACAGCACTCCACCTAAAATATAAACTGTATATTTTTGTTTCAGTCCATTCAGTAATTCTGGTCTCTAGCTAGGTGAGTGTTAGCTCTGGAACCTTCCAAGATGGAGATCAGGGAGAAGAGTGGTGGGTGGCAGCATATCTTCTGAATGAGAAGCACCCTGCAGGCTAGATTTATTCCATCAGCGATGAGAGCTGGATCCATCATTCTTTGACCAGATAAGGGTTTTTCAATCTTCAGATTATTAGTGCATGCACGGTCTGCTCTTTAACACACAGCTCTGCTTTTACCTAAATATTTCTGCTCTTACATATATATGTATTTATTATTATTGACTGATTTGTAGATTAGGCTATTCGTCACCTTTGCCCTTTCTCACCCAAACTTTTTTCTTATGGTAAAAACACAATATCCAATGAAACTGCAGAGATATTAACAATAAATCAAAACTGTACTATAAAACTATTTGTGAGTTTTCTTGCACAAAATGTTTGAGTTTTCCAATGAGAAGAAGTTGATTGCTGTGAGTGAGTAGTGAAAAGTAATCTTGCCTTTAGGCTACCAGATAATGTTTTAGGTCGTTTATGCTGATTTGCAACAAAACTATTTCATTGGAAAACTAAATGCATGCACAGACATTTAATACTTCACAGCAATATATTTTACCAATAAGCTTGTCTCCAACGTTTTACAACCCATCCCCCAGACTGAAGATTTTGTTACGACAGCTATTTCCGTAGAAGCATAATATTCCTTAGGCGATAAATCACCTCCATATAGCACACACAAGTCAATATATCTTCTTTACACCTCATTTCAACTGCATCTGTGTTTGCTTTTGAAATTGCCAGACCACGATATCTTGTGTCAAAATATGGAACTGTGTGATATAGCACCCTGATACACAAATTGGATTATGATTCTGCTTTAGGCTACAGCGCACACTCCTGAAAAACAAACTGATCTTTGATGATTTCGTTTTTGACTTCTTTTAGCTGTAAAACTGGATCACACTTTTCTGCTTGAATTTATGACTCTACCATAACTCTAAAATAGGGTGAAATAACAATGGAATTGGGTGCGAGACAACTTATGAGTTGCACTATAGTGCGTTTGACTATTATACGACCGGGCCAGTGGATCATTCCTCACCATACCAGTTAGTCGTCACACTGCAGCAGCCCTGTCCATCCAGGATCTGTTGCTAATCATTAGTCACACACCTGTCTCTGCCAAATCTTAATTTAAATGTCAGAGGAGTCCGTTTTGGAGACAGACTACACCTTTGAAGTTACAGCCACAAGGGTAGAAAATACGGTGTCCATCAATAACAGTGTAGGCCAGTCTATGCAAACAGTCTTTAGCTATCATGTTCCGCTCTTAGAAGGAAAATGGGGACATTGTGTCGAATGGAGTCACACGTGATCTAATAAAGGTTTTTAAATAGACTCTTTAGAATATCAAACCCACATAGCAGTGTGCCTGGTTAGTAAACTAAATAGGAATTGACTGAAAATTAACTGAGCGTGCCTTACCACAGTAGAAGCTACAGATCAGCAACATGCGTCATTTCTAACACAAAAAGCATAAAGATGCAGCAGTAACCTTGCCTACGCATGTAAGTAAGCTTCCTAAAGGCTGGCTTGCAAGGCACTTCGTATAAGCTAAACATCCTCACGATATTATTGCGCTCTGTCCATCTTTATTATTAGAGCCATGCTCCGCCCCCATACCTGTAAATCTCCCTAGCGTTCTCTGGAGCGGATCTGACAGGCGATATCAGCTGGCCGCTCTGTGCGACGGCTGCAGGGGGGGACGAATGAAGACGGAGACGGCGACATTCACCCGAGCACTTGTCATTGTACACGGTTTTTCAAGGAAGATTACTGTTATATTATGGCGTTTTCTTCTTAAATTGAACAGCGGTAAACTTGCAATATCTTTATCCAGCCAAAGGGTATCGATTCAATTGGTTTTCGTGGAACTCAAATCGATTCTCTGTCATTAATAGCCAGGATCTTTAGATGGAAGACGGCTAGAGAGGTCGGACATAAACTGAAGAACAGACATTTTCCATATCGAGGTGTTTCTGATTTTCCGACGTTACATTGGTTGCCACGACGGCGGCAAAATGAGACATTCTTTGCCATGGCTTTGAAAGACTCGGAAAACCCCTCCAAATGAAAAGCGCTCAACGGTCGTCATTATTGCGGATTTAGATGCCTCTCGTAAGGGGACATAGACCTGTTATTCTGGAACAGTCTGCGTGTGAAACGTTTATATCTATTGCGGACATCCCTTCGTATTGAAATATAGACAACAGACAATTTAGGTGGGTGAACAGTTTAGTGTGCAGAGGTATATTTTTTAAGCAATATGGCTGGTGAGTGGGGCTGGGGACGCTGGCATAGGCTCTCCAAGGCACCTAAATGCTAGCTGAGGCGGATGCCCCCGTTCCCCATGGCAGCGGCAGCTCTATGATGACTAATAAGATCAATAATAATATAAATCCGGACTCCTCGATCTATATATCCAAGATGAACTTGGTCATCCCGTTCTCGCCGGACGTGCCCTGCGACAATAATGGACAGCGCATGTGGTGGGCATTCCTCGCCTCCTCCATGGTGACGTTTTTCGGAGGTCTCTTCATCATTCTCTTGTGGAGGACCCTCACATATCTGTGGACGGTTTGCTGTCATTGCAACATCAAAAACAAGGTAATTTCCATTACAGTCAACAGGTTTTAGCTATCGATCATACATTATTCCTTGTGCGTAATTTCCGATGAATCACAAAGTTGACATAAAACAGCAGGATTTGTAATTATGTTTAATGTGCAAATCACGTCTCCGTCAATTCATATTCAAATATGACCACGGAGAGGTAATCAACAGTGTCATATTGACATGAAAACAGTGCGTGGTCTGTTGCATTAGCCCGTCACTGTGTAAGTGACTCACCATTACAGTAGCCTACTTATGAGGAGCAATGCTTCAGCTAGCAGAACTGTCATCCATCTGCAATAACAGGCCTGTACTTGTGGGAGGGCAGTGCAGAGAGAAGCACCTGATCATGTTTTTCATATCTAAGAAACATTGTGTTGTGAGGAGAATCCCCATGCAATATGTCAACAACATGCCTCCCAGCCACTGTCCTCGCTCTACCACGTCCTTTAGATTATCTTCGGAATTCCCTACTTCCACTGGACAGGTCAATGCTCATTGTTTTGTTTTCCTTCATGGAATGACCATAGCTGCCTTGATAAAGGTTATTTGCATTAAGATGAAAGGTCATCATCTCCTTGCTTTGCATTATAGAAACATAAAACAACACGTACAAATATCAACATTTGCGATACACACAAATGTCGATTGTACAATTTACTTCAACATGTTTGCAAATATAAAACATCTAATTCCGTGTAGACTTGGCTAGACCGATGAGCATGTTTTCTGTGGTGTTGTCTGAAGCACAGTGAAAAGGACGAGTGTGAGTCTGTGACAAGTAGATTCATTGTTGCCTCTGTTGCTGTATTTATTTGACATGCTCACTGAAAAAGGTGATGTCGAGATTGGGGCGAGAGAGACACTATAATCACCCATGAAGCCTTAAGGATTGAGTCATATTCTTATCCCTGCTTTCATGCTACAATGTCCTGTTTGCATCAGAGTGCCATTTGGACCCAGTTCTGCCAGGCATGGTGACGGGGACACCCGATGAGACGAGAGCAGGGTGCAGAAGTAGGGCACCCTCGGCTGATTCCTTTTAGAGACGAACCGAGCTGGATTCTCGTGCTCGTTTTCAGATTGTTCATTTCAACAACAAAGAAATGGGGGAATGTGAAACTGAGCATTAGTATTTTGTTGTCTTTTGTATTTGTCTTTATGACAGGACTTTGCTTGTTGTACTTTTAAGGCTGTGTCCTATCTTGGTGGGGAAAAGGCAAGATTGATATTTTCGATGCAATAATTAGCATTTTCTGTCACACCTTGCTATTCAGGAGTCGGATAGCGGACATTAAGGGGTTAATAAGGAGCTTTCTGGAGTCTCCACTCCTCATTACGTTTTAATGACCTCCATCAAAACAGGCTGGCAGGCACACCCAACGGCCTGCTCCCTCCTCTCTCCTCGCAGTCAAAACGCAGTGCGAAGACCCAGAACTCAACTGAACTTAGTCGAGCTCCGTTAATGAAGAGACAGACAAACACACTCTTCATCAGTGTCGAGTGGACGTCTGCATCCTACCAGCAAAACGATTTAAGCCTGTAAAGAATGCACATGATTGAGAGACGGATCATTCTTTTCCATTCGTTTTTTGCAAATGCCATTTAGTTTGTTATGAGGCTGTCAGCGCACGGTCATTTATCACGCTCATCGGCCAGTAAATAAGAAATGTCGCTGCGCCATATGCCACTCATCCTTCTGTGTCCTGCTGAAAACCAGATGATTAAACCCGGAACAATAATTGGGCATCCATCTTGTGTCTGCTGGCGTGTATCAGTACATGTCCAACACAAGGGGGGAATGGTGATTGAAAGGGCTCCCCAGTCTAGGGCATGCCGTGTCCCTGAGGGGAGGTTCCTAAGGGGGTGGGCGGCAGTCCTACTCTCAGGGGTGACTTTGGGAGGGGGCTTGACACTTGGACACTTGGAGGGAACAGGCTTGTTAGAAGCATTAAGTCGAGACACCGGATATGTGTTCAGCTGACTGGTGAAGCTGGCTAGGTTGGCATGGCGCTAGTAATGGGATGCTTGGCCCAGGTGGCGGGGGCTTACGCTGGTGATACTGGGAAATGGGTATCAGGGATGTGGAAATGGAGGGTATGGAAACGGGCGGCGGCGGTGTGTGTGTGTGTGTGTGGGGCGGGGGGTAGGAGTGTCGAGGGGGTGTTTCATTGCATGTTCCTTGCCACTACCCACAGCTGTGTTCAAATCTCCCCTCCATCGTAATCACTGGCAGGTGAGAGTTCCCAGTTGGACCCCTCGACGCATTGCACACATATTCAAAAGGAATATGTGTGCAATCAAACCTTAGAACCTCCAACCTTACCCAGGTCGTTTCTCAACAGAATGAGATTGCATAACCTACACAGAATGGTAGAGAGAATATCTCCATTTAAAGTAGCTAGTAGAGCTACTGCTGCCAACCAACAAGTCCTTGGCGATGCAGTACAGAGGAAAGGGTGTCTTGCTGCAAGGCTTGTTAGTATATGCCTGTCCTATTTTCTCTCCCCACGGTTGCAGTCCTGCTGAGTTGCAGTTCCCGATGCTGGCTCACTGTTGTGTGTGTGTGTGTGTGTGGTTGTCTAATGAGATGATGTCCTGGTTCCTCACATGCAAAGCCAGACTGCATTTTAGTGATGTGGACTGTCAAGTTTGGTCCGCTCCCCCGTCCGTCCGTCCGTCTCTCTCCTCTCTCGCTCTCTGCATTAACCTTTTAGTGAAAGTGAGCCTTTACAAAACTGTAATTCATTTGAGGATCAATAATAATTCTACATTTGTATCAAATATTTCTATGGTAATCAGTTCAGACCCAAGCCAATGCTGACAAATGCACTTAGAATCTTCCGGGTACAGCCACCAAAGCTGCCTTGCTGCAATGCTCCTGTGTGTGCAGTGTGTAAATGCTGTGTCTTGGAACATTTGGACAAAAGGTCCACTTATTGTGTGTCGGATATTGCGAGTGGATTGCAGAGGTGCCTGTGGGGAGGAACTGTTGTGTATCCCCCTTGTGCTTGGCAACCAGCCGGTTGAATTTTGCCCGAGCAGCAGAGAGCACACACCGTGCAATCAGCTGTCGCTCTCACTAAACCTAACGCAGCTCGGGGCCAATTCAACTGAGGTTAACCAAGCCATGTCCAGCCTAATCTAGCCCAGCTCACCACCACAGCCTAGTTCCAAACGACTCACGGCTCACTCCCACCTACAGAAGCACTATGACACGAACAAACGGTTAAGACCGTTGATGCCCATCGCACTCCTGTTTCTCTCGTCTTACAGAAAGTCCGCTTCTACCGTGTGTTCGGTTTATTTACGGGCTTATTCAAACGATTTGAGGGCCTTAGTCGCTATTGTCTGCACGAGAATTGATCTCCCTGGCTTGCAATGGGCTTTGTGCCCCTGACTTTGTGTGTATGCGAACACTTCTATTCTGCGGCCGTCCAGGGGTTGACTTCCACACATCTTGTCATGTGTTGTTGATACTGGCTGAGAGTGAGCGTGCCTTTAGAGCCGTCCCGGGGCAAAGCGTGACTAGTTTCCACTGCCACACATGCTGTGTCCTCCCTCAGCCTCCCATTGGAAATAGGAAGAACCACGCTATCTGACGTGGCTCCACTCCAGAAATAAAGCAAAGGACAGAATCCAAGTTGTAGGGGTTACTTTTAGTTCAGACCATTTAACCCTGGATAAATAAGAAGGGATCGGCCACGACATTTGTTTGAAATGAATGAATGAGTAGCTCAAAAGGTATTTATAACCCCAGATCCTCTTTCTACTTTTTCTAATCCTTTTTCTGAAGGACCAACTTGGTCGCCATCTAGGGAGAGTGCTAGTGTGTCCCCCTCTGATGTCTGCTAATCCACACTGCCCATATATCAACTCAAACTATGTGTACCATGAGGTGGGGGCCCAGTGCCCTTTCCCCGCCACACTGGTACCCTACTGTTATGTCTTCTTTTGCTTGTCACCGGACTATTAAAAGGACCTCCCCTTCCCAGGAAGTATTCCAAGGGTCAAGGGTCAGACAGGAAGGTATACCTAGCTCCGGGAAAAGCGCCGGCAGAGGCATTCCCGAGGTTGGGAACATTCAGTGGGGGCTACACCACCTGATCCCGGTGCCTAGCCAAACTGGCAGCGAAAAAAAGCATTAGCATATGGCTCTCCTGGCGTGGCTAAGCTGAACAGAGCAGGCCTGCCTGGGGAGGCCTGCAGGATGGAGATAGAGCCTGGGCTAGTCTGGGAGATCATTGGTACCGGAGGGCTCCTCATCTAGCCAGCCAGGCAGGCCCCCAGCCTCAGCTGTTGTTGTCCTTAAAGAGATTGACGTGAGGGGCTTCTACTTATGGAAATGTTTTCCTGCCGTGGCACAGGCTTTCTGCGGCATTTGTCGCCCCACTCAAGGTTGTTGAGTTAGTTGGATTTATCTGAAATGGAATGGAGAAAAAGAATATTGTTGTGTGATTCGATTTATTGCATGGGCGGTGGCTTAAGAGCCCTGCCCTTAAATCGGAAACTCTGAATGATCTGTTAAGGCTAATACTATAAACCACCGTTTTTTCTCTCTGTGGGAGCTGCAGTGAGAGAGATGGTGTAGTGTGTTTCTGAACGTGTTATGCTTGACGGAACCATGTTAGGTTCTTGTAATGAAGAGCCTATGGAGATGCCCCATGTCCCTCTCCCTTTTATCCTCCATGCACGGAATCAGAGTCTGGACACTGCCGGCACACGCACAGCCCAGGGAAGATGGGGCAGCTCTTTATGTGGTGCTGATTACCAGGCACAGCTAGCCATCACCCTTGTCCCCTCCTCCCTCTCCTCCCTCACGGTCTCCCCCCACCGTCCCCGGGAAGCCAACGGAGCGTTGATCTGCCGACATCAAAACGCGCTTTACGTCATAATTGGTGCTTTGAGCCGTGTGCAGTGATGCAGAGAAGAGAGGGAGGAGAAGAGAGAGGGTCGGGGGGGGGGAGAGAGAGAGACGGAGACTTAACAATGTGTAGAGGACATGGCTGTGACCTTCAGGGATCACAGTGATGCTTCTGTTGTCTGCTGAGAGATCAGAGCTCGTTGTTAGTGACCGACATGGCCAAGTCAGCCAGACTGCCTTTGGGAACATGCAGGCTGGGCTATCAAGCTAAAAGCCATTGAGGATGGTAACAGCGTGGATAGCATCATTGCTAATTTCCTGTGGACAGAAAAATAGCAGAAGGAGTCTAAGCTAGCATTCTAATAAAATAGCAGGAGACATACTCCAACATCTTACTCTGCACACCAAAGCATATAATAGTATCATCTTGGGTACCATTATATATATATCTATGGTCCAAAGGTGACATTATTTACCAGCGCTACCATAGGAAAAACAAGTATTGATCACCTACGCTTAGCTTAGCTGCAAAGCTAAAATGCTAATAACATGTTTGGCAGCATGCCACTGTGTAAGCTAAGTAAAGAACAGCTGGTTTGCTACTGTTTGTTACAGGGAGGCTGAGGCTCAGGTAACTGACAGTGAAGGACAGCTCGCCAGTGAAGCCTTGCTTAGGCGATGTAAACCTCACACAGACACCGATTTACCTCTTGACTTCCTTTGACATTTTCCAAAGCAGCTAACACGCTGAACACCCGAACTGTCAATTAAGGCCTTGTTGGGTGCCTGCAGAAGAGAAATCCCTCAAGAGTCCTACCTTTCTCAAGGTTCAGCTTGCCCAAGATGCACTGAGGCACCGATATGTGTCCAGAGCGATGCAATTTCCGAAGAGTGACAGAGGGCTTTGTAAGTTGATGCCAGCGGTGCTGAGACGGGATTGACAGCGTGCGTAGACGTCATGTACAGATGCTGTACGGCTCGCCTAGGTTCACGGCCCACATCTCATTAATGATTGATGATTATGCAGAGTCGCGTTGTCCACTGACAGCTAATGCTATTGAGTGATGACAAAAGATTTAGCGGTCAATAGTCACTATGCTATTAAGTTCCACAGCTGCCCTCCAGCAAACCCTGTGGAGTAAGGAAAGTGTTTTTTTTTGGTATGTTGGATAACTGCTTGGAGCTCAACCGGGGAGTGGCAGCTATTTTGGGCTTTTGCATATGATGCATGTTAGGAACTTTTCAGAGTTAAGCACAACACTCGAGGCCCGTCGGGTGGGCTGAGTGATGAAAGCACAAACACCTGACAGGTTCTGTAGCTGCACTGCATACACGCTCGACATGAACATCCAGCTACAGCTCCTTTGACTCATTTACTATGGCGATCCGTTATGCCCATAATCCTGAATGGAGAATACAAATCCTTATCGTTAGCATACGAGAATGATCTCAATATTGATTGTGATGTCTCATAGCTTTGTATCTTCACGCTAGGCTGTACAGATACAACTTACATGACAAGAATGTATGATGCATGCTTTGCCTTCTCCTTTTCAAATGAAGAGCAATGAATGTTCTAGAAGGTTTTAGGTCAACCTGCTTGGTCGAAATGGAACACAGTGCTCTTAGAAAGAGCATGACAAAGGGACTCAGGGCATCATTGCACAGCAAGTCTTGCTTGACATCATTTGCATGTGAATTAATATAGACATGAGTTGCTGGTACTCAAAATAGTACACAGTCCATATGTGACCCATCAGTCTGAAAAATGCCCTTTAGCTAAGCACAGTAGATGAACATTCTCTTGAGTTTGTTATATAGCATGCAACAGACTACCGTGCTAGAGGTTCCTTTAAAATCCCCCCGACTTCCCCCAAATCCTACATGAAATCACTAAATGGTAAAATAATTTCCAACTGTAAGAAATTCGTTTTTTTTTATCAGTATGGGGAATGAAGCTTAATTGTCAGTGATTGTTTTTATGAAACCACCTTGCACCACGAGGAAAGCTCCCCAGGAATTATACTCTACAGTACGTCTTGTGGAACGTTTAATTGTCATAGACGAATGCCTTCTCTGTTAGTTTTTTCCCCTCAGATATGAACCTGGAAGTGTTGTTGTTGTAGATATGGCATCAGTATTCTGGTGCCAGTCTGGGTACTGTTAAGGCCTGTCGTTCATTGATCAGGGTTCAAGGCTGTGTGTTAGCAGGGGGGGTGGTTAAGATTCGGGCGGCGTGGTCTGCAGCTCATCTCCGATTCTGAATCCATTGGCCACGCCGGCACTGTGGTGTTGAATCTCAGTGTTTGGGTGGGATGCATAAAACATGATGACCGCAAGCCTTAGCTTTTGTGCTCCGAGCTTTTTGTGTATTTTTGTGCTGGAGATTTTCAGCACCATGGAGAGCGAGCTCAGGGAGGTAGCCAAAGCCAGCTCCCTCTTCCTCCAGATGTTTTAGAACAAAATCACGGACGCGGACGCCACGAGACCGCTCATCCAAAATCAATGCGGCCTCTCGTCTGTTTGGCGTTTGGCTGTTTGTTTTAGATCTGTAAAATATGTATTCTCACTCGTGGGAGTTGACAAGGGGGGAAAAAAGTCGATGCTTACAAAGACTTTATTCATTGGGTTGTCATTGTTGTGTCCGAAAACTTTGATCTGAGGTTGGACTCTCCTGATGAGCCAGAACTATTCATCATGAAGAGCTTGCAGCTGCTGCGTAACTAACGCCCTTGGGAATTCACCATGAGTCGGAGGCCTTGCTCTGAAAACCCGGCGTCTAATTGGTTGCGTTGAAACCAAGTGGAACGTGAGGCTGATACTGATACTGGCAGAGAGCGATAAAGCGAGGCGACTGAGAATGAAATAGACAATAACCCTCTCGTTGAAACGGGTGGCACGGGACGAGATTACATTGGAGCGGCTTGTGGAAGACGGGTCTGAGATCAACGCCTGGCCTCTCTCTCTCTCTCTCTCTCTCTCTCTCTCTCTCTCTCTCGTTCTTTCTTTCTCTGTCTCCTAACTCACCAGAGGGGTTGAGGGGGTCACGTAAACTGACCTTTTCATAATTGGCCTCCGTCCTTGGACCTCCCTTTCATTAGCCATTGTGTTCACACGTACATATTTCACGCGCATCACGTAATTCTCTGTAATGATAGTACTGCATAATTCCTGGTGTTTTCCTCCCTACTGTTATACTCGAGTTTGTTACAATCACTCGGTGTGTTGTTTCCTGAGGGATAGGGTTATCTCTCTCTTTCTCCCTCGGTCTCTCCCTCTTGTTCCGCCCTTATCTCTCTCTCTCTCTCTCTCTCTCTCTCTCTCTCTCCCCCCCTCTTGCTGTACTGGGTCCGGCTGTGGGATGATGAAGAGAGCAGAGGGCAGGGGACTGCTGTAGGCTGCCCTGCTGTACTGTGGTGTGCTCTCTGGTCAGGGAGAAACATGAGCTCTGCAGCTGCTCTACTGAACATTGTCTGCAGCGGACACAACTAAGAGAAGATGTGTCCTGGCACTCTTTCAAAAGCCACAGGCTTTCCTCTCCCCCTCTCCCTCTCTCCTTCTCTCCCTCTCTATCTCTCTTCCTCTCTATCTCTCTCTCTTTCTATCACACTCTTTTTCTTTCTCTCGCTGTCTCTCTTCCTTTCATACGTTGACACTTTATTTTGGATCTTTTTTTGCGAGCAGTTTGTCTCCCTGTCTATTTCCCCTCCCTGTCTCGTTCCCTTTCTCCCTGCCTATCTCCCAGGAGCATCCCCATTCTGTCGTAGACCTTCAGGTTCTCCTTCACGGTCTCCACCCAGGGAGCAGCGGTCTGCGGAGGCAGTACCCAGGCCTGGTTGCTCTCCCCTGGGCAAGTGGCTCTCTCCAGTTGGCCCTCTGCCCTGGAGGAACCACGCAGTAGGAAATCCAGGAGGTCAGGAAACCGGATGATGTCATAGATGACAAAAGGAAAACGCTGGCAACGCAGTAATCACTGACCAACCCGGTCTCTTTTAATAATGCGGATGAAGTTAGGGAGGCTAACCAGCGAACGATTTTGTGCTTAAACAAGACCTGTGTCCTAGTGCAAGAACCCATACTCGCGTGTTAGGGACAGTTAGTATTTCATGACATCATTGATTTCCCCTATCCCCCGCGTATCTAATCCTGGCGCTGTGTGCCCCTTTAAGGAAATGCCCCCTGTTGGGTTCCAGAAATGGAAAGCAGTGAGTCGGTAGTCCCCACAGTCACACCCTTTCACCAACCCCGGGGTCAAAGTTGACAAGTGTCACAGGAGAAATTAGCCTGTCTGTGTGCTCTCATATGACAGCCAGTAAACAGGCCAGAGGCAGGGAATTTGAAGGTGTAACTCGAGCCACACACGCTGGACCATGGAGCCCGCAGACCGTGTACATTTCTCCTAGCCGGACCAGGCCCCAGCCTGCTAGCAGTGCCTCTCTGTAATCACAAAGACGTCGGTGTGCCCTGGTTGTCACAGTCATGCTCCCTGTCCGTCAGCCAGACACATTACTGAGAGGCGTGTGTGAACCTGTGTGTCATCCCTCTGGTTTAGGCCGTTTTTAAAAATGCATGTGCACAGAGATAAGAGTGTAGACACTAACGCCAGGAGAGGAACATCTCCTCATTATATATAGATAAAAAGGATTCATCGTAGCCTCGTCGGCTCTCACAGAGTCAGAAGACCTGTTGCCACACTGCTCAACTTACACTAGTTAAAAAAAGAGAAAAAAAAACTGCTTTGTCATTCTATGTCAAAGAGCAGTTTCCTCAATTTGTGGCTATTCGTCATGACATAAACTGAGACAGGCAATTTTACATTTTGATATGAGGCCACTTGTTTTATCTACATGTCCTTTTCCAGAGCGTCTCGCTAGGACAGTGAATTGTGTGCAGAGAGCAGTTGGTACAAGAGGATCTAGTCTGAAGGCTGTGATATATTGAGATAGCCGTGCATAAAGTGATTTACTGCTGTGTCGCAAGACCAGCCTTGGCCCTGCCATTTTTATTATTCATACACACACACACACACACTCTCGCTCTCTCGCTCTCTCTCGCTCTCTCTCGCTCTCTCTCGCTCTCTCTCTCTGTCACTCTCGCACACACACACACACGCACACATGCACACTGATATGTGTATTATGAAAGTTGACACTTAGCCGGTGTATGTAATCCATGTGGGTTAGACTAGCTGTGTCACTGTGGCCTGCCCGTGAGACACAGCAGGCAGGCGTGGAGGAAGACTGACGCAGCCTCAGAGAGACAGGTCAAGAGCAGGGACTGACACAGCGGGTCAGGTGGTGCATTGATGGAGATCTACCTTTACAGTCAGCACGCCACATTTAACCAGAGTTAGCTCAGGTCATACAGTAGCTGTGTCAAACTAAACTGACATAATGCTACTGATGGACTACATGCAAGTGTGCACACATACAGCCATACACGCACACAGTTGGTACTCTTGCTAACTGTCAATCGCTTTGTGTGGCTGTTAATTCACTGTAGGAAGGGGGTATTACCTCACAAAATAAATGGCACCCCTCCATTGATCAAGTTCAACTCTTTTGTTACGTATTACAGTAAGCTGTTTCTCAAGTTTGCGCTTTCGATAGGGCAAAATATTCTCAAATCGCCCACTTTAAACCAGTCGCCATTTAAGTGTTTAGAACTTAACAGAGGAAGTGGGGGTGGGGTGAGTGAGTGAGTGGGTGGGGGCCAGAGAGTGAGTGAGAAAGTGAGTGGGTGGGGGCCAGAGAGTCAGAGAGCATTAGTGTGTAAGTGGGGGGGTGGGGTGAGGGGGGGGCCTGAGCGTGACGGCAAGAAAGCGTGTGCGTGACAGAGCGAATAGCAACGAGCAATTCATTAAGATTCTCCTCATGATGGCAATCGCTGACTGTTCTGACTCTAATCTTGGAAGATACGTTTCTGTTTGGGGGGGGGGCTATTGTACTTTGTTATTTCGCCATTCCAATTACCTCCCGAGGAAACATCTCTGTTTCTGCAGTAATAAATACAATCAGCTGGAGCTGTTTTTTAATGTTGACTCATCTGGACGGCCAGACAGCCAATCAGGGTGAAGGTTCTAGTCTTGATCGGTGCATTTGTGTCTCTGTGTGATGTTCAAAATGCAATTCTCCTCGCTCAATTTTGCCGTTAATATGGCACTCGCATTTCAACCCCTATGCCGTGTGGAGTGATATTAATGCCTTGCTGCCAGACCTGCTACTGTTGCTGTCTGAGACGCATATTGAATTCTAATGGGAGGAGCAGCCAGATGCGCTACAGGTGGAATCCTCAGATCATGAATAATGGAGAAGCCAATGTGTTGATATGTTTTATGGACACCAATACCACAGGCGCATTATTAATGAGGCCCCTCCGACTTCTACGGGAATAGAAATGAATCCAAACGGCTCCAAACCACTTGCGTGGCTCCTCTGGGGGGAAGAAGAGCGTGAGCGTATTCATTCTATACACACATAGTGCATTGTTTGCCCGTCAGGAGCAGTCATTGGAGTTTATACTGTCTATTTTTCTGTTCGGAAAAAAACCTTTATTGCTGTGTGTGCAGATAGGAACAGATAATCCATTCGCTGGATTGAACGGACTTGGTCCGTCAGTGCGTTTACATGATGGTAGTAATTCGAATCTTAATTCGAATAATGCTACTCTCTGGGGCAACTGGATTATCCGAATGTACATGACAGTGAATAAACCGAATTATTGGCCGAAAGCATGTCATATCCCAGTTCGATACGTGGCGCTGTTTTCATTACAACTAGTGGTGATACCCCCATTTCCGCTTGACCTCTTCACCACTACCAACAACAACAACCATATATATATATATAAAGGCCTTTACATATATTTATGACAACATCAACATTTCGAGAAAAATGGCAAGGTGACGCTAGCTATGTCCCCTAGCTACATTTCGTGCATGATGACATTAGGAGTAGCTAGCCTACTGCGAATGCAAACGGCGATATTGGCTAGATTGATAAAGGAGAGAAGACGCCGCCGAAGGAACATGGATAATTTAATTCAGACCACCAATATGTGGTTGCACTTTGCCACAGTACCGCAAAGGTCTCGACGAACAGTCTTGATGAAGAGCAGACACAAAGTCTTCTGGGTTGTACATTCATTTGTTTGTTTCTACTGGGCCAGCTCCTGGCAGCGACAACCTTTTTCGACTTCCGTGTCACGACCTGGGAGGGTGGCTCAAGCATGCGCAAAGACGCTGAATCCAGTTCATAGTCCGATTAAGCGTTTACATGCATGCGTTATTCGAATTATCAATCGAATCGGACAGAGTTATCTCGGGGTGTCGATCGGATCGTAGTCGGATCGCAATGATTCGAATTAAGGTGTTTACAAGAAAGGGATAATTCTATTTCAGTCCGATTAAGCCAGTAATTCGAATGCATGTAACCGCAGTGCGTGTCTCTGTTCAAGTCAAGTCAAGTATTGTCATGTATTTACAAGCACATTTAAAGACAATTTATGTCGACCAAAGTGCTGTCAAATCAAAACATATCACGACTAGACATATTTATAGGACATGAAAAAAAAATCCCTACCCAATTAACTCAACTGCTGAAGAAAAAAGATAGGTCTTAAAGTGGGATTTAAAAAGGTCTCATTCGGATCTTTTGGGTGGGAAAGAGACCACCGAGGTGCGTTTATCCACTAGCCTTGGCTGGAGTCCAGTTGTCTGTCAGACCCCGGTCCCACGACCTTCTCTGGAGGGGCGTCCACTAAGGAGGATCTCCTGGAAGAACCCAGTGTCCAGTTAGCTCTAATCCTGCTGTGAGAGTGAGCACCAGCTGCAGGACATGGTCTAATTAGGAGGAGCGCGCTTAATACCTCACAGTTTCTCTTCCTCCCATGTAATCATCCGTCCATTCAGACTCGTTCCTCGCTTGCCTCTCACACCGTGTGATTGGACAGAGAGAGTGAAAAAGTGGGGAATCACTTCCTGAAACAAGCATATATATATATATATATATATATATATATATATAACTGACTTAAATCTGTATGTCATCAATTATTTATACAGTTAATATGCAGTTAGGATGCTGTCAGGGCTAGAATGTCAGGTTCTAGTTGACTGTGTGTCTGTGTCTATGAATGTTTGCTAACAGGCACACAAAAACACACACACCGCTGGGCGTGTAGTTACTTTACTTCTGCATAATGTTTTTCTGTTCCAGGCACGCCAGAGTCTTCATGCTCTGTCATTGTTGAACCGGGGTTTTAAATAGACATGGATATTTGAAGGCAGCTTAGTTTGCGAGTGTGACACACGTGACCTGACTGGAGCGCTGCCACTCCGCTTCATTATAGAGGTACCTGGGATACTTTCCATAGGCAAGTAAGTCAGGAGACTGGATCCCGTTACCATGTTTCCTTTGGGTATCCGTCTCTTTACCCTGGAGGATCGATTGGCAAACGATATTGCTGAATGACATTTAGCAACCACTAACGTCTAACTCATGACCTGGCTTGAATGATGTCTTGCATACACACACACTGCAAACCCTGGGTCTGTTGGGCCGGTCCATCCAACCCGCATTTCGCTCCGGGAGACCAAAGGCCAAGGCGGCCCGCGATTGAACAAAACCAGGCTGCCTTGTGCCAGGGACTTACTGAAGCTAACTGCGAGCCGTCGGGATCTTGAGTTTCCTCGACGCGGCTCAATCCTCGACGTTGACATTTCCCCGAGACCTAGCCGTGGCATGTGACATCACAGGGGATACGTCTTGTAAAGTCGGGCCCGCGGGCTTGAGTGTGTAACAAGGTTTTACACGCCGGGTTCCTCTCCCCCCGCCCGGGTGCCAAAAATAAAGTGACGGTATTTTGGAATTCTGCCACCCGCGTTTATTCGAACAACTTTCTCTTAGGCGGCCGGTGCACCCACAACAGGACTTGGGACGGGGAGCGCGTTGGGATGGGTCCCTTGTGTTGTGTATCGGTTGTGTGGTTTTTCATTCAGACTTGCGTTGTTTTGTGGGTGGTGTAATTAGCGTTGCCAGATGTTACCTCTGGCTAGAATGCCCCTGTTAGAGCTTCTGCTTATAGCGCAGTCTGTGTTTGCGTAATTAAAAGTGAAGGCCAGGAAAGGTGATTATCCTGATATGGCAACCTTGTTTCCCACCTGCCTGATGTCAAGAAACCTTGCTCTTCTCCAAGAAGCTGAATCTCACGAAAAATCACATTACAATGTTTGGTAGATGGACCATGTCTCAATCCCAAATTCATGTCTAATGCTTAAGATGAATTCTCAAGAACGTAGAACCAATGTAGTTCATTTGACTCGTAAGATTTCCCCCCCGGGCCTTTAGCACACACATCCTGTGCCTCTCTCTCTCTCCACCTCTGTGTTGCTCTGTTTCTGTCCCTCTCCTCCTCCTCCTCCCCTCCCACGCGCTCTGTCTCACACACCTACAGTACTGTCTGCCTGCCAGGTCTCTGTTGCTAGGCAACAGGCACAGAGGGATGGACTGCTCTTATGAGAGCGACGTTTGTCCACCATGATCTAATCCTCCGCGCACAAACACACGCGCGAGCGTACACACACACACACGCGCAAACACACTTTGATGTTATCTTTCTGCGAGGAATTCTTTCTTTCCGCGAGGAAGGGCTTCCCCTTCATAAGAACCTGTAGGATTCAGTTGGTGTGGAACTTGAAATGAACCTTTGCTCAGAAAAGGAAATGGAGGGCAACTCTGAACTGTTGCTAACCATCTCCCCCGTCTGGCTTAGTCACAGGACCAACGGGCAAACGGGGGGGGGCCTGTTTCTTTATCCCTTTTGATTGGTCCCGTGAGCCCGGGAAGCTTTTATTTTTACAAATTAATGCGGGAGCCAGCACTAAAGAGCACTTACCCCCAGCATTGATTAAATGTGGCTATTAACTGGTGGAGAGTGAAGAAGACATGCTTAAAGTAAACCTTCACCCCGCGTCCGGAAGCCTGTTTAATAAGAGCCCTATAAGTCTGGGGATTAGTCATGCGGATTCTCTCACGGCCGTGTTTGAAGATGGAACGCTCGGAACAGAACAGTACAGTACAGAGGTTATACTTCCATCCCACAGACCAGTGGATTACTGAAGCTAGATTGGAAGCTCTCAACTAGACTAGAAGCCAACCATGACCGGGCCTGATGTATCTCTGGTGAATCCACACCGAGGGTTGAACGCGCGTTCTGTATTTCTGCTGGCACCTGTAGTTGTATCTGTGTATCTGTCTGTCTGTCTATCTGTCCGGAATATTCTCTACGGCTTTGAGTACTCTTGTGTCTGCACTAATCAGGTGTTTCCTCTGCCTCCTCCAAGCCTCCAGAGGTTCCCTGGAGGACTGCCTCCATAGCGTCACAGTCGTCGTTCTTGTCCACACGCGCAAAGCTCCTCGTCGGGCCGCGTGACATCATCCGAGCTCCCCCGCAGTGGCAGCCGTGCGTCGCCGTTTTGAGGACACCGAGTCCACCGAGGACACCCTTTGTTGTGTGTGTCGGTACAAGGTCACCCACCTCAGCGAGCCGCGGGCCTAGTACATTCCACGAGTCATAATTCGCCCCTGTGTCCTCGCCGCGGTGACACGAAGCGCACACGGCCCGATGCTTTCTTCGCGTCGCCCTCCCGTGTGAAGGCTGTCGCCGGCGACGTGCGGTGTACTCTGACTGGCGCACAGCCCCTTTTGTCGTTTGTGCTGAATTTCTATTTCTTCGTTTCGGAGTTCTTCATTTCAGTATCAAGGGCAGGCGGAGGTATGTGAGAGGTGGGGAGGGTGGGGGTGGCTCTCTCTGTGGCACTGAATCATTGCCATCCTCCCTCAAGCCGCTGTCCCTTCCACTAGAACGTCACAGGGAAAGCCCCGCCGCCCCACTCCCCCCACCCCCTCCCTCCAGGACACAGGCTATCCCACAATGCTTTGGGTCCTCTCCACAAAGGCCAAGTTGGCTCCTGACACCAGGCTGTCTGAACACAGGAGGAAAGTGGAGCCAAGCTCGATGTCGCTGTCACAAAACCAACATGGCTGGCATTGAAACAGCAGGGGTAAGAGGAGAACGAAGCTGCTTGTGTGTGTGTGTGGGTGTGTGGGTGTTGGGACCCAGGGTGGCTCGCCTCTGACGTGGTGGAGTCCCCACCCCTACCCTCCCCCCCCCACCCCCGAGGAGTGGGCCTCGGTCCTCCCCAGCAGCAGCCCAGTTTACTCTTGACATCCCACAGAAGCCTAACGCGCTGGAATGGGCTCCGGTCTTGCTAATGGCCAATGACCTTTCACCACAACACACAGATGCACTTTCTGCTTCGCCATCCTGCATAATTGTTGTAATTCTCTGTGTTCTGTGTGCAGTTCAACTGTACAACCCCTTCTGCCCATGAGTGTAGTCAGCCAGCCTGCCGCTCTCTGCTCTGCTGGGTCACAGTGCATCGGGGCCTCCCTCCGTCGCAGCCAGAGGGAACACGTGGGCCAGGGGATAGACTGAGTAAACACAAACCATGATGACAAACTCTTTTTGTCTCTTCCTTTCTTTTTCTTTTCACTGGAGGGGCGAAACATGCAGATCCTGTATGAAGAACGCTGATTTAGTTCCCCCCACTGGGAACCTCGAGATCTAAATAGAACATGATTTCATGAGCCCGCAGTTAGACGCCGTTTGCACTTTTGTTTGTTTGACTGCACAGTGTGCAAATCAGGGCGAGTCTGTTCCTTCGTTGCAGCTGTCTGCTTTTTCTATACGTTGTAAACACTTGATTACAGAGCAGCGCCATTTGGAAAATAACACTCATTGCCCCTTTAATGTTAAATACCTCATGGCCTTAAAGACACACACATGCAAAACAACATCAGAACCGTGGATAGTCATCATTTGTATTTTATTTACCCACTGGCAACTATCTTGACAGGCCATGCACATAGCAAAAATAGACTAAGATAATATGTTTCATTATCAACAACAGAGACTGTACCGTGTATGCATTTACTGCTGATAAGAATCCAAGCCCATACAGCCCTGGCTCTTCCCCACACGTACCATGTGACCTGAGCCATCCTGTATATCGTGAGCTCACTCGCTCCTCTGCATCTGAGCCGCAGCATCCGACAGTGCTGCCACAGTATTATTACATCAGCCACAGATAAAGGTAATGAAACCTGTCTCCGAGCCAGAGAGCAGATCATCTCCTGCCTGCCTGCCTGTCTTTCTGTGTGCCTGTCTGTCTGTCTGGCTGTCTGGCTGTCTCTCTGTCCAGACCCCCTGCCAGGCTTGTAGAATGTCTTGCCTCTTCCACTCAGGACCGTTGATTTATAGCGGGCCAACAGTAAACAGGGATAAGAGACTCGGGTGACTGGTTGATGGATGGGGAGGGCTAGGCACATCGAATGAGATCATATTTTACTGGTGTGTGTGGATGTCTGTGGTGTGTGTGTGGATGTGTGGTGTGTGTGTGTTAGAGGGGGGGAAAGAGACTGACCTTGTGTTTCAAATGGCTACCAGGGTAATCCAGCACAGACACACGGGTGCAATAACAGGCCAATAGGAACCCGTCTCTGCAGCGAGGTGACAAACGGGTATGTCAGGCGGGTCAGATTCAACGCATGCTGCCTGCAACAGCATACGCATACAGCTTGGATGTGGTATTTACAACAATCTGTGAAGCTTGCGCAATGTTGAGGAAACCCAAACATTTCTTTTCGTGTCCATCATTGAGGTCTGTGCGCAAGGTCAGGGATAACAATCGGACCTTTCATTGTATTTATTGAACCAGAAGGATTTCACGACGCAATAATAAGTAAGCAAGAACAAAAATGTTGTAGTCCTCGACAGGCACACTCACTGCTGAACCTTTGATAGTAGTCTGCTCCGTGAGAAAGGAAACGACAAAAAGTGCTTCTCGTGCTTCGCTTTTACACATCTGCCAACACATTACCTGGCGTGGCTGTGGATGCTTTGAATGACCATAATGAGCTGTTTGGTTGGCTAAACTTGAAATGATTCAGACGTACTTCGCTAATGAATGAACTACCGGCGAGCAGATGGCCTGGGTTTGAAACACCGTCCTGCCGAAGCGACTGGAGCGCAACGGACGTCTGTTTTCAGAAGACGGCGGAGTGTCAGAGCACAGATCTGCAGGGCGATGTGGCGAGAATGTTCCGGCTGGTTGCACGATGCTTCCAAACCCAGACATTTTCAACCTTTTGATCCTCAGTAAGTCCTAATGATCTGGGTTGCACCTGGATAGTGATTGCGGCAGTTGCTGAGTAGGATATCCTTGAGGGGTTGTTCATCTCTGCTACCCACCTTACAATGTAAACAAAACAATAAAATGTCTGCAAGGGGTTTCTGGGAATTTCTCTTGATAGATCAAGATCATTGATCAACACAGGTTGGGCAGCAGGAAGCCAATTAGGGCACCGACTGTAGCCGCCATCTTAGCTTTCCTTTTTGAACTCAAATCACACTTGATCTGTATTAGCTCAGTGTTTCTCAACCCTGGTCCTGGGGGAACCCCCGCTCTTACATGTTTTAGATGTTTCTCTTATCCAACACACCTGATTCCAATGAATGGGTCGTTATCAGGCTTCTGCTGAGCTTGTGTTGGAAGAGGGAAACATCTAAGACATGCAGGGCAGGGCTTACTAATGCCGTTAAAACTGCACCTACACCAACCTAAAACCCTCAAAGAACACAAGGAAATAAACTGAAGAATCGTTGGGAGGAGCAACTCATGAAAGGGATCCCTTCCTCCAGAGATGGTTAGTGCTACAGAGACCTGTAGACCATTGGCTGAATACAATTTTGCAGCGTGCTCTTTTTACCTGTGTTACCTGAGCATTGTTCCTCAGTGCTCTCTCCAGGTCTCTTAACTGTCAACATTTAGAACTGAAGCTTATCTGAAGCCTGTGGATGATACAGGATCAAGGCCAAGATGTCTGAATGGAGGATGAGAGAGTTGTTATTGTTGTTGTTGTTAAGTGAGGGCCAGGATAAAACAGGAGCATGGAAGACGATCTGACACACACTCATGGCATTTCAAGAGACACTGTTAAGCCAAAGAGAGCTTTGTCTCTTTCCAATTTTTTCTAATATTGTTGGACAAAAAAGGGTTCCTAATAAAGACCAGGAGGAGATTATGTTGAGCTTTTTGGAAGGACTCACTTTGCACTCCACAATCTCTTTTGGGGCTGAATATGGACATAACTAAGGCTGTCCGTTACTCTCAAGTTATCAGCCTCTGCTGGCTTTACCCCAATCGTTTTGTTAGCTTTGAGCCAAATTCTGCAACTGGGAAAACAAGTCCTATTACAACACTACATCACGTCCTAAAAGAACAGGCATGCAGTTGAAGGAACCAAATTGGCTGACATTTAGCCTAACTTTCATCTAACATGCAGTTAAGATAGGATAGGTAGGGACGTGATATCTTGTAGGAAAGTAGCCCAGACACTACATTCCTATCTCACAGACTTCCAGTAGCACCTTCCGGAAGTTGTGAGGTTTAAGACACCGCTTTAAACGGCAACACAAACAGCTGAACAGCCTAGCACCCAGGATGCTGAAATTAGATGATATCTTGTCGAGCACTAGCTCCAAGGCTAATGTTAGCCTTTTTGGCTAGCCTTCCAATCCAAAAGCCTATTCGTAAAAAGCTACTTCACAGCTGGCTCTGAGAACAGGAAAATGGTCCGCATCTGGGTAGCCATATCTTTTACTCACGCAGCTGCAAAGTTTGTGTGTGCGTGCGGTCATATTGTGATTAATCATTGCAGGCTGTGCATATTAATATGCACTTAATGGGATGTGGGTAAGTCCCTTGTGCTGCCTGCTGTAAGCCACTCTCCGAGGCTTTGGAGGGAGAGGTGTGTGCATGTGGAGATGGAGGTCTGGCTGGAAGCTGCATGGTTAGCAGGGCTGACAGCCTCCGAGGCCAGAGGCGTACCATTACTTACTGATTCATGGGTGAAGTAACCGATGTCGACACATGCGCAGCCCCAGATGAAACCAAAGAAATCTAATATTGCTCTCAATCCGCACTTTCTCTCACACACACACAGACAATAAAGCTACATATCAAAAAACACACATTCGCACACGTTTGTTAAGCTGTGTCCTTGGCATGGGAACCCTATTTGTTGTATCCATAATGGAAAATAGAGTCAGCCTTCAGGATAGCTGAATGGATAGGGTTCGTGGGTGGAAAAAGCTTCTGAGAGACCCAAAGACGAGAAGGATATTCCAAGGAACGGTATGCTGCCAGGGAAGGGTTAATGTTCTACGTACAGCTAAGGGGGTTGTAGCTGAAGCTGATTGAGTCATCTGAAGGGCAATTGTGGTGAATGTTGCTCTTACTATGAACCTTTATTAACAATCAGAGCATGTAGCCCTACAGCCAGGCAACATGGTGGAAACAAGCCTATAGGTAGTCATGTCACTGATGGCTGTGGTAGATGTTTAAAGTCATTGTAAATCACACATCTAATCTTTAAATGTGCATTTAACTTGAACTTTGATCTAGATCTGATCTTGCAAACCTAGCATTAACAAGGAAATGGCATACTGTATTCCTATTGGCTTTTAGATTATGTCTGAGAAAAATGTTCTCACATTTTGGTCAGCCTTTATGTTGAGGGATGGTGAGCTTTATTGGCGTTTTTTGAAAGGACTGTTATTTGGCAGCAGCCCTTTACAAGCTTGACTTAATTTGCATAGAACACAAGGGAGCTAATTATTCCCCAGGAAAGTTAGCCTTGGTGCATCACCATAGAAACAAGCCATGTTCAGAGTGGTCAGAAAATAGATTCAACATATCCCGTTTAGAATTATATGGCTGATAATTGAGTGTGTGTAAGGTGTGTTTAGTTTAAACTTCCTTAGTTTACCCAGAGATGTAACTGTTAAAGGTACATTGGCCCATTGACTGTAAAATAATGAGGTCTCTTGATACAATAGTCATTTTTTTTTGTTTGGGTTTGGGACCGTTAACGGTTTGGGACTGTTAAAACCACTGTGTCCAATTGCTTACTTTGATTAAGCGGCCAATTGTCTGTGCTTGATGGGAATAAGGAAGTGACTATACGCAAAGAGAGCATCTTTCATTGGATGGATACATGGGACACATAGGATGTCTGCTTGCATGTCAAACCTGCCCTCCAGAGTCCAGACCTACCGCACAGACTCGCTCATTCTACGGCAAATGATCCGATAGAAATCCACGCGTCGGCCCTTTCGAAGCGTTAAAGTGCAAAAGGCCTTCATTCAGACCGCTGGCTGTCCTGAAAGTGGCAACGTGGAGATGATAAAAACCTACTGGACGACCGGATGACCTCCGTGACCTTTTGAGACTCGAATAAGGTTACAGTGCGCTCTATTTTTATCCTCACCCACTGGGGCTTGAAATCCCGTATCAATGGGAGAGGAGTACAGTACAGGCTTATGAATTGGATTTGACCTTGCTCTTCGGGCAGAGTGCTATATTCAGCCCCAAGTTGAGGTGGAGTAGCACTAATGCAAATGTGTCTTCATTCATCCCTCCTGTTTGTCTGAGGACGAGGACATGAAAGGCGGTTTTTTCGTCTTAGGCGGCATGCCCCGATAAAGTATGCCATTTCATCTCGTCGTCCTTTTTTCCGTCTCTTATGCCGTAGAGAATAACATCACACGCTGCCTTTCTAGAAACGTGGATGAAAGCGTTTTAGAACGCCAGACAGTCTCTGGCCACTTCCAAGAGTCTCTGGGAGAATTTAAGGATTTTTTTACGCGCTTCTGTTAATCAGTCAGTGTATCCCCTATTGCTTTATTTTCTGTTCATGTATCCAATCTTATTATTCATTCATTTGGATTCCTACTGTAACCTATTTTGTGTTCTGATGACAGTCCAGGGTCGATGATGTAGTATCCGCCTGATTGGATAACGGAACACCTGTTGGTGGGGTTAAGGTTAGGGTTGCCTGTATGTTAACTTTATTTCCAATTTCTATTATAAATTCTGTCCGCTGACCTTCATGCCTCAGCGAGACTTTGCTAGTACCGCTGTGTGTCTGAACTGGTCATTTTTATGTTTATCAAACTCTCTTTCCAATCAGCTGGTTGTATAATACTTATAACCTTAGAAACTGATAGCCGCACTGTTCTAGTGGAGACATACAAAACCGTTTTCTCAGAAGTCTGTTTCTAAAGATTATACGACCTCCCAAACCATTGACACGGGGTCTGAAAACATTTGGCTTGTCTACCTTGCTTGCTGACGTTGAGGATGGCACCTATTTAGTTCAGTGTGCACAAATCGTCTAATCCTCTTTAGACCCATGGCACTCAAAATAGCTGGCGCAGAAGGGCACCGGAGAGCTAATGTGATTCGAGTGATGGGCGTCCTTTGCGCGACATTGATAGCTTTGTCACCCTTGATGAGACTATGGCTGACCTCCTGATGTACCATTTGCCAGTAGTTGGATTGTGGATAACCTATATCACTCCCCCCCCCCTCCCAAAACCACAGGGGGGGAGTGGTGTCTCTCTCCAGGTATGCTCCCCTCTGTATCACAGTAGCTTTTCTTGCTTATTTCTGAATCCTCCTCTGGAATTGAGTGTGAACAGTCAGGCGTTTGAGGCATGGAAAGAGAAGATTAGGTTCAGGCCCATACCTGTGTAATCCTGCACATGGCCACACATTGTCCTGAGCTGGGCACCCCTGGGCAGGGATCCTGACAAACTGCTTGGATCTCTCTCTGGTGCGACGCAACTTTAAACCCGAAGCTTCTGTTCGTGTGAAGCTTGTCGCAAAGCAGCCCGTTTCTGTCGAGAGGCACTACATTTTAGCAAGGCACCGTTTGGAGTCCGTTTGTAGTTTCGTGTTTCGAGACAAACTAACTGGCAGTTTATCCGTCGTTGGTGTACCTATTGGTGTTTCGTGTTTTTGTTGTTGTCGCTCTGACGACAAGAAATGAATGTGAAGCATCTCATCTCCAGAGGTACCAGTCCACTGGGCCTGACCGAAAGACACGAATAAACTGCCTCCTCAATCGCATGGCATTCTGGGTCTTCACCTCTCCTCTCTGTTTGTGGACTCTCGGTCCCTGAGGAAGATCCTTACTCTCCTCTGCTGCTTCTCCTTTCCTCCATCTCTCCCTTCGCCTGACCCAGTGGAAGCCGTCGACCCAGGGACATAGGGTAACTGTACAAGTATTAAAATAGCAAACGGGGACAGGGGGGGGACAGAGCATGTTATGAGATTCACTCGTTTCGCGTCTCCCTGGGTGAGGCTATAAATAGCCCCCACACTGGAATAGAGTTTTCCCCAGCGATGCGGACCAAAGCCGGAGGAACAGCTGCGTTAAAGCCAAGTCCTGTTAGATCAGCACGGTCACAAGGGGGTGTCTCTCTCCCCCTCTCTCTCTCTCTCTCTCTCTCTCTCTCTCTCTTCCTCTCTGTCTCTCTCTCGTTCCCTCTCTCTCCCCCTCCCCCACACGCTGTTGGAGTGAGTGAGAGAGACAGGGAGACTGCCTCCTATTCCTTCTACTGTAGCTCTATAGACCTCTGTCTTTTATCCAGGTTTAATATTGTGTTCTGTGTCCATGTCTTGGCCTTTACAGTGTGCCTCTGCATCTCTCTCTGGATGTGCATACTGTATCTCTCTGTGTCTGTGTGCAGTCTAGCCGTTTTGCCGTACATCATTACGAGCGGCCAAAATGGGACTGTAATCGACAATGACAATCGTTTAGGGACAAATTATTTTATTGACCCCAAACTTAATGAGTCTATTTAGAGGAGAGAGCCGCGTTAAGACGGGCAGTTTATGCCCCTGTGTCCACGGCCCTTACCTCGCACCAGCACTACGGAGCCACCAGCATCCTCAATGCCCCCCCCCCACACACACACACACACACACACCACTTCCCCTCTCCTTCTCGCCATCCCTCTTGTCATCTTTTTCTCCCTGTCTGTTTCAGATTCAAATTGCTTTATTGCCCTGAAATACTGTTCTACGATTATTGCCAGAGCCTCCCTCTCTCCGTCTCCTCTCTCTCTCTCTCTCTCTCTCTCTCTCTCTCTCTCTCTCTCTCTCTCTCTCTTCGTCTGTCTGTCTGCTCTCTCCATCTCCCTCCCTCCCTCAGTTTGACATCACAGGTGTGTATATATAGCAGATGGATTCTCCCCGGCTGGGCTGTTTCAGTTCTCCTCTCTCACAGTGAGGGCTCACTGCCGCCTGCTCGGCTCAAACGAGGCAAAAACACACACTCGGCCAGTTCAAGCGTCGGCAACCCGCATTCATTATTCACGTGTCCCCAGTCCACCACACACGTGTACACACACACACACGCGCAATGTTCAGTGTTCACCAGACTCCCCCACCAGACAGCTGTGTGTGTACTACTTCAGTGCTAGACAGGTGTGTGGATGTTTTTCTTCGTGTCCGGTGCCCACCTTTACGGGAACACGGGGATATGTGAAGCAAAAACGGGGTCTCCCTGGTTCCCTTTTCCAAACGGGACTTACGAGACACACACACGTGTTGTATGTGTGTGTATCGTGTGTGTCTCCTCTTTAGTGCCCCATGTGCTCGCCCCGGCCCTGTCCACCTTCAGTCCAAACTCCCAAGATTGATGCCCCCCAGACCAGCCCTGGCCACAGCACATGTTACCACCGCCACATGCCAGGGATGCTTGGAAGCAGGCGGACGTCCAATCAGAGCGAAACTCTAGCTGGCCTGTACCACATGATAGGGGGGTGGGGGTGGAGTAAAGGTGCCGGGTTGGGAGGGAAGAGAAAGAGACAGACAGACGGACATGCCAGCACACACACACACACAATTACTATCCTACCCATGATTCAGCTGGATAACACATGCTTGGAAGTACGAGGGGAGTCAAGTCAATTTGAATGGTGTCTATTATGGTCCCGCTTGACTCTCTTCATAACAAAAGCATTAGACGCAGGCTGGACATTGAGGCTCTGTTTTCATAATGGCGGCCTCTGTAGCCTGTAGTCTGGCTTTCAGTTCTCAGGGTCCCCTAAGCAGGAGCAGATAGTTATCTGATGACTAAGTCGGGCCTTTTTAGGCCTGGTTTATTGGCATTGTTACATGGGGGAATCTAATTAGGAAAATGGCAGCTGTGTCCATGCCGTATCATTAAGAAATGTAATCCAATTTCACTGGACAATCCTCTTTAAACAGACCGTGCGCTCTCCCCGGCTCGTGTGCGTCCGTGTCTGCTGTTTAAGCTGCCTGATATATACCGTGCCCTGTGGCCGCCGCAAGTACATTATATTCAGGCAACGCATCGGTCGCCCTCGTGGTCTGGGTTGGGTCCTTTGGAATGTTTCTGCCCTCGCCCTCTCAGTTTCTGTAATTATGTGAACTCGGTCGCGCCTGTCAGGGAAAACACGCATGCACGCGTACACACAAGCTGAGCAACAATGTTGGCCTAGTTCTATTTCAAAACACTTTCAGGTCATGTAAACAAACATTCTCTGTGTTCATATCTGTTTTTTTCTGTCAGTCAGTAGAGTGAAATGTCTTTGGCGGTGGGGGAGCTGTCCTCTTGGTAGAGGTGAAGTATCAGCCCGTAATAAACGATGAACGACAGCATTTGTACCCTGCAGTAACCCGAGTGTTCTTTGGGAGGGGAGGGACGGCCTCCGACGAGAGGTTTGGACGTTATTGGAGTGCCAGGGATTCTCTGCGACGCCATTCACTGAGTCTGCGCATGCATCCGTGTGTGGATGTTCACGGCATTCGTTTGCCTCGCGTACGCCATCGCTAGTTTTTCCCTCTTTTTTTTTGTCCCGTCAAACTTAGAACGGCCACGTCGAGCTCTCTTTCTCTACTTCCTTTGACATTGTGACTTCCTGTAATAGCCTCTCTCACTTAAGCGGAAAGGGAAATGATGTCAAGGAAAACTACAACGAGAGCCTGGAAGTGCATGCGGTCACATTGGCGTTTCCAATGCAAACCGCGTTCACTCACACACAGACTGCAAATTATACGATGACAATCGAGGGGGTCAACTTCTTCTCCAGGGCGTATATAGACCCCGACCTGTTGTTTTTACCTCTTTTGGGGGGGTCCAAGTCTTAATTAGGGGGGTCAAACTCCTCCAAGCCCCCCCCATAATTTGAACCCTGCTCACACAGACACAACATGGAGGGTTAAAAGCCCTGCATGAGAACATCAGCCTTCCACCCCATACCCTGAGGTGAAATGAACTTCCAGAGCCATATGTGCCAAACCCAATAGAGCGACTGCACAGCCTCACATGCGTGCACACACACCAACACATACACACACACAGAGATCAACACACACACACGTACAGACACACAAACGTGCACCGATTTATCGCCTGTGGCATCAGCGAGGTGGTGACGGATTCGGACGACGAGGATCGACATCGTTTATATGGCGGCGAACCCAATCAACCCGTGTCAGTGAAGGCGTGCTCCGCCATTCGTCTTGCTCTCCGTCACTCTGTACGCAGTCGACTGACCGTGTGTGTGTGTGTCCCTCTCTCTTTGTTCCCTTTCCAGGAGAAAGTGAACAACCCTGCCAACAGCCTGGCAGCAGATGGGACGGCAAAGGGAGCCGACGAGAAGGAGGAGGTCCCGCTCAGCGAAGTGGGCTGGATGACCTCCGTCAAAGACTGGGCCGGGGTCATGATCTCAGCCCAGACGCTCACCGGACGAGTCCTGGTGAGTCATCATCCCCCAACTGCCACTCATCTCGTGCCTGGTCTGTAAACTTACACGCGTTGCCTTCGCGAACCAAATTGACGTTTTCATGAGAGGTGCTGTTGTATTATTTACACGAGGAGGGTCTCTGGAAGTGGTCTGGTCCGGTTCCGACCGCCCGAAGCTGTTTGGCTGTGGAGCTTTCAGGCTGCAGATGACCACCTGCTCTGCTGCAGTGCATTCAATGCAGCACATTAAACTCACTCTGCAGTGGCTCAGCCAGATAATGTGACCTGTGTGTGTGTGTGTGTGTGTGTGTGTTGAGAGAGAGAGGGAGAGATTTCTGCATTGAAAAAAAGAGGGAGGCACATAGTGTTTTAGCAGTAGGGAAGATGTCACCATGACTTTGGCTTTTGCTCTGGTGTGAGTTCAAACACTCTTCCCCTCACTCTCTGTTTCTCTCTCACCCCAACACATCCACACACTCACACACACACTCCCCTATTTCCTCTGAGCCGAGGGCCTCACCCTACCGGACTCCAACAACCCACACAGAATGTCCGAAAGCCTCTGGGCACAAGTGATTTCACCAGGCTGAGACCATGTGACATGGTCACATGTTACCATGTTACACGTCTTCCACAGCGCCAGGCTATTGTCCTGATAATGGATTCATATTTGTTCTTTTTTATCACGGGGTTCCGGTCCAACACTGCGCTGCTGTCAGTTAGTTTGCCAGCTGTCAGGCGTGTGGAGTGTGGAAGCACGTAGGAAGACGGGACGCGTGGAAAGCGCCGGGCTGAGCTATGAGACAGCTCATCATCTCAGGCTGCCATCTTAGAAAGCTGTTATGATGGAGGGCTGGCCCGTAGAGGCTGACTGTGGGTGGAGCCACAGCATGAGGCCGTCAGGTGACTTCTAGAAAGGGGGGGGGGCGCTATGTGAGGTTTGATGGACCTACTTTAAAGTTCAGTTCTTAACTCGCTTTCTTTTGTTTGGAATGAGTTCCAAACAATTTTCGTTTCACAGACTGCTTTTACCCAAAGCGACATAGTGCAGCGGTTAATCAGGGGGCAGAAGTGCTCGTTGTCTGTCAGGGCAGTGGACTGAGACTAAGCCGTCATGATTGCAGCTGTTTCTTCCTCTTCAGCTTTGCGGGACGTCCTCTGCCCCAGTGTGATTGACAGGTGGCGGGGAAACCGCACGCTGCTCTGTTAGATCAGGATGAGACTTCACGGTGTCGGATCAGAGGTGGTGGTCACTTTGGTTAACCCCTAAACTCCCGTCTTGACCGTTTGGGTGGGGAGGGAGGGAGTAGGGAGGAGATCAAATCTCAAGACCAAATGTCACTGCTGTCGGATTTGTCTCGCGGAAGAACCACCAGCATTCAGACGGGCATTTTGAATTCCGCGAGTGCAACTCGACCACCCTCTTCTTGTTCCACGCACGTCTTTGTGCATCTTCCTTTGAGTAGAACTCTCTGTTGGACGTTTTGAAGAAAACACTGGAGACTGGAACAAACGAGCCCTGGGAGATGGAGCAGGCAGAAAAGAAAAAACAAACAAACTTTTCCCACGTCTAACTATCATATTTGCCTAAATTGGACCGATTTACAGGCGTACTTATTAGGAGAGAGGGTTGATTGGGCTGCGATGAGAGGAAGAAAGAGGGGGGGATAGAGAGAGAGAAGGAGAGAGAGTGGCAGGGAGGTAAGAAGGGAGGGGAAGTGGCAGAGAGAGGGAGAGAGCGATGGAGAGAGAGAGTAGCAGGGAGGGGGAGCGAGGGGCAGGGACGTTGAGAGAGAGGGAGGAGGAGGGACGGTGAGGGAGGGAGGGAGGGAGGAGAGAGAGAGAGAGAGGGAGGGAGAGAGAGGGAGGGAGGGAGTATCCTGATGGGAGATGCCAGTCTGCTAGATGACTCTCACTTAAAGCCAAGGCGGGCACCACGCCCTCTGCCTTTCATCCTCTGGTGAACCGTGACAAACCCTGTGTGTGTGTGTGTGTGCGGTTATATGTGAGGTTTAGCAAAGGAAACCAAAACCATCGAAAACTGTCTGGCATTGAGAAGAGCTACAGCGTCAAGGCTGTTTCCGAGGCACCCGTTTCTGGCTCGGCCCGAGCCCATCACCTACTGTGATTTGTGCTATTTCAGCCAAGCCTCATATTCCAGTGGCTATACCTGCTCCCTGCTTGAGTCATGTTATGCGCCGCAACGCCATGGAGTGTTTTGTGTAGGTGAATGAGAGTGTGCCTACAATATGTGGGTGTATTTTCCGCATGTGTGAATGTATGCGTGGTGCCTACATACAGGACATCCATGTGAGGTGTACAGTCGTGTGTGTGTGTGAGTGTGTGTGTGTGTGTGTGTGTGTGGAGGCGGATCCGTGGGTCTCCTGCCCTCCCATCGAGCGGCGAATTGGGAAGAGCTTCCACATGCACCGAGCCGGGGCTCGGTTACCATGGCAACTGCCGCGTGGCAGGCGCTCAGTCATCTGATGTGCAGGACTGTCAGCCTGAACAGCAGGGGTTCACACAGACACGCACACACACACACACACACACACACACACACTGACAGGTGGGGCTACATCGCGCCGTAGACTCGATAACATCCCGGGGAAAACAACAATTAAGACGGATGGCTGTGGGCGCGGCCGCCCCAGTTCATTTTGTTTGTCTCGACGACTCTGCCGGCAGCGAAAGATCAGACGGCGCACGGAGGCTTCTTCAAATTAGCTGATGGATCTTCGGCGGACGCCAGCGCCGCACCCGTCTGGGCCGGAGCGCTCCGCGGCGGGGCCTTCCGACAACACGAGCGACGGCGGCGAGGCCCTCGTTGTTTTGTCACCGGGGCCTAACGGGACGGCGCTAAAGTGATCCGGGTCTTCGGGGATGCGGGGGCTTAAGTGAAGCCGCATCCCGTCCACACGGCGCTGCCTGCCTGCACGCGGGGCCATGCGCTGCATGAGAAGTACCTTGTATCAGACGACAGCCGGCTGGCTGGGAGGGGAGGGGAGGGGGAGGGGGAGGGGGAGGGGGAGGGGGAGGGGGAGGGGGAGGGGGAGGGGGAGGGGGAGGGAGGCAGGCAGGCAATCACTTGCATCACAGACAGCCATTAGGGCCCTCCGTGTGCATGGAGAAATACATTTCGACGGAGAGCAGGTGCTCTGACCTGTTTGTGTGTGTGTGTGCGGGCGTGCGTGTGTGTGTGTGCAGGCGTGCGTGTGAGAGGAAAGATGGAGAAGGGGAGGTTAAGATCACTAGGACCCAAAGACATTTGACAAACGACCCAAGTCACAAAATGATGTATTATTGCCACCCTTTCGTTGTAATGATGAAGGGGCAGGCACACACACAGACTCACACAAAGTTTACACCTTTTCAAATAAGGTTGTACTCACACACACACACACACACAAACACACGTTACCCCTTTTCAGGAAAGGTTACACACACACAAACATGCACGCGGGCACGCACACACAGATCGCCCCTTTTCAATTAAGGTAGCTTTCACCTTGTGCTCGGTATTAAAGTCAGGGCAAATGATAGATAGTCTATTGCAGGCCCACGGTGCACCTTCACGGGCTCTATAATGAGGCCTTTGTGTTCGTAGCCATCACCTCTACATGATGGCCCTATCAAATATTTACCAGTCCATTCACACAGGCTGTGCCACCGTGACGACTGCTTTTGTTAAGTGGGAACTGAGAAATGAAGAGGAGGGCCGGGTTAGCTGGCTGCAGCTTAGCGAAATAAGATCAACAGATCGGACATGCATCGGCGACCAAACGGAGAGGTGTGCGTGTCTTCTCTCTCTCTCTCTCTCTTTACTTCTCTCTACCTCTCTCTCTCTACCTCTCTCTCTCTCTCCCTACCTCTTTCGCTCTGGCCGTCCCCGGAGGGTGGCGAGGGAGACATGGTAGCTATCCGATGCCCGGAGGACGAGACTGACGGCTGACAGGCCAGCGAGGAGGAAGCAGCTCGAAACAGGAAGTGTGGTGTGGTTATCAGAGGACGTTTCCTGGGATCCCCGAGAGACAGCTGGCAGCATCCGGAGATGTGGGCCCCCGAGGTGAAGGGGAGGCAGGGTGGCTAGGACACGACCTCTGGACAGGCCTGTGACATGCTGTGGTGTGGCGTGGGGCGGAGGGGCGGAGGCTATGTCCACTTGGCCTCCGAGAGGTGGCTGTTGATTAAGGGTGCGAACTCTGGGCCAGTGACCGATGAAAGAGCATGTCATATCGATGAATTGGCCTTTAGAGGTAAAGGTAGATCGATTCATGCCTTTTTTGGGGTGCAGTATGACTGTACATCTCCATGATTTTTGAGTGCAGGACCACAAACAAGGAGAATCGGGTCGGTTGTTTTTCTTGATGGAAGTGGGAACCAGGGACGATGTGAATGTGTGGCCTTCCCCTTCACGAGTCTTGTCCGTCTAGCCTGGTGCTATTCTCTCCCTCTGCTTTTCAGAAACCGCTCTATGGTAGTCTGTTACTGACACACACACAGACACACACACACACACACACCCACCCACCCACACACACACAGGCTTTGGGTTAGGCCGCACGCAGTGTCTGAGCTGCGTGGATTCGCGCGTCCCCCGAATGTCCCGCGGAGGTGAAAATGAGTGACACTGTGTTCTCCTGCTCTCTCTCGATCCCTGCCAGCGAGCCTGGAGAGCGGCAACCCGCTGCCGTGCCACACAGTGTTTCTGCTCAGTAGGTGTGTGTACATACGGGTAAGGCACGGTCGGGTGGGGCCCTCGGTTGTGTTATGAGACACGGGGTTCTTCTTCTGTTGTGAATGTGGAAAGTTTCTGCGTGTGGAGGCCTGCATGCGTAGGTTTGTTTGTGTTGGTTTGTGTGTGTGTGTGTGTGAGCACATGCGAGAGTGAACGGGCCCCGCAGCTCCCTCTGAGAGCGCAGCCCGGCGTGCAGCACAGGGTTTCCCCCAGCGCCGGGTTCTGGCAGGGGCTGCGTGGAGTTTGGGCTAATTAGCCTCTCCCATGGAGTGTGTTGCTATTGTGGATGCTAATCTGCTGCTGTCAGTGACGTCATCAGCAGGAGCGCAGCTGTCATCGCCGAAGCAGTCCCACACTCCCGAACCAACCACAATGACTGAGGTCAAACTACGGTGCATGCAAACAAGGTGTGTGTGTGTTACGGTGCAGTCAGTGACACGGTTGCTTCTCTTTGTGGTGTGTTTGATGGAGGTGGTGGTGGGCAGGGTGGGGGTATACTTCTTTTGATCAGAGCACTATGGCCTTCTCTCTTCCCTTCTTTCGCTCGGTCTCTCTCTCTCTGTCTTTCTCTCTCTCTCTCTTACACTCACTCACACTCTCTCTCTCTCACACACACAGATTCACATTCATGATGGTAAAAATCGACCAAACGCTGATGTTAGGACAGACTGTTTCCGCCCCGGTGGAAGTCCCAGGGGGCGGAGCCGAGACGGGTCTCACAGAAAGACAACAACCCCCCCATTTCTTGGTGTCAATTACTTTCTAAATGAATAGCGGCGTAGCACAACAGCCAATCAGTTTCTCCTTTCTTCATCCCCACAGCCGCTAGCGTCACGCTTTGCCTGGAGAGTATCCTCCCGTAATGAAACTCAATTTGGACCCGGTCGGTTTGGCGAGGCGGAGCCTTATTGGGTCTCGGCGGCGCGTCTCCCGTCCGAGTGCCTCGAGCCCCCGGCGGACTTAAGCTCGGGCGCATTCATTTGTCGTTTGCCATCATTTATCAGCGCAATCGATGGCAATCCAATTGCCATTGACTCCTGCCTCGCGCCGTTTGATGAATGGCTGTTTATCCGGGAGGGACCCGTTGGGGCACGCCGCAGTGGGAGGGGAACAGAGGGACGGGAACAGAGAGAGGGAGACATGGAAGGGCGTGGTGCCTGCAGGAGCGTGCCAGTCACAGACCTTCGGCGGGCGGGCTGACTGACAGACTGACTGACTTTAGGGCTAACTGATCTCACACTTTACCTGGACATATTGAGGGACCCCACTCCCCCTACCCACCCTCCCCTCCCGTTCACCCACGGTCTGGTGCCCCTGAATGATGGGAGGGAGGGCCTCTCCACAGAGCAGGAGCAGACGGCCACACTCCGGGAGCCCGTTTGAGAGACGACTGCCGCACAGAGCGTAGCAATCCCACCGCATCGAGACAAGGATTTAGGACTTTAAAACGGGAGCTCTCTTCAATTTGGTCTCAAATTCCCGGCAGATAGAAAAGACTTACCCTGCCCCCCACCCTCCCCCCTGCAGTCCACTCGACGGGCTGTGGTAATGACCGGCTCTCCGACAGAGCCCTCTTTTATCCCCCGCGCCTCCAGCAGGCCCTGCGGCCTCCTCTCTCCCTCGGTTTGGCCTCAGAGGTCAGGGGAACCAGGCCTCCTCTGGCTGAGTGTCCTCCAGCGACCTCGAGCGGCCTCGTAGGATCAAAGTGAACTGTGACTGAGGAGGCCGTGCGGCTCCGACACGCTGGGATCCTCACGCTTCCTCCTGTCATCGTCCGCGCCGCCCTTTTAAAGGGACAAGTACATCGAAGGGCCCAACAAAACGAAGGACCGGTCCCCAACGTGGTCTATTGGAAATGTGTGCGGAAAGTTCCGGCATTGTGTGTTTCGGTTTGTCAGGATTTCTGCAGCATGTTTGGAAGATATCCCAAAAAACAAGTAGCTTACAAACTAGCATGCCTGCTACTGGTAATTACAACAGGGCCTGTGTTGAGTTAGGGCACATTTCTAGAATGGTGACATGACATTGTGTGATCTTCTCCCTCGTGCTGATGATTCCCCTGACACAGGGTGTCCAGGCTAACGGTGAAACCCTGAGGGCTGCAGCTAACCAGACCCACTTCAAAACAGCGCCCGCTCATAGTCACTCAGTTATGATGTGACGGCAGGAACATAAATAGATCCCCGAGCACCATCCACACGCCAGCGAGTCCTCACGGTCCTTTTCCCTCTGCCGTCCCGACACCTTTCACTGTCGAGCCGCGACACGAGAGACTCCTTGTCGTTAGTCCTTAGGACCGCGACGCTTTCTCCCTTCTCCCATGCCGCCCCTCCACCTCCCCCCCCGTCCGCCGTCCCGTCCCCCCCGACGCTGTGTTGACGCAGTGGCGGTGACTCAGAGCCCCGGGGGGCGGGATGACGCACGGCTAGCGGATCAGAACCGGCGCGGCGACATCGATCCAGAAACGGCAGAACCATCACCCGGGGGCGGGAAACCTCGCTCAACATGACACACACACACACACACACACACACAGGGGAGGGGAGATAACATCGTGTTACACCCTCCGGCAGTATGGACTCCCATGTTGAAATCATCATCGATCCCCTCCCATCGCTAAATCAGTGATATACACCAACAGTCATGTAGCATATCGATTCAGACATGCATACGCTTCATACCGTCCTAACTCCCGATGGCACACACACACATACACGTCTGTGGGTCGTGCACATCTTTTCAGGCAGTGCGTAAATACTCGACACGGAGCAGTACCTGTGTGAAAGTTTTCATTTTTATCCCATTTCTCAACTCCCTTCTACCCCCACCCCACCTCCATCCATACATCAGCAGGGCTGAGTCAGAGAGAGAGAGAGAGAGAGAGAGAGAGTGGGAGTAGGAGGAAGACGGGAGCCGGGACTGACTAAAGCTGTACCTCGGGCTTCGCAGGGCGGACAGGTTGTTATTGCAGCACTGTGGCCGGGGGAAGATGGATGATGGCGGCTCGACCCTTTCAAATGGAACTAAGAGGCAACCAAAAAAAACGGACTGTCGAAGAGCTGTTTTATATCGATATGAACCTGCTGCCCACTCTGGCCTCCTTGGAGTTGTGTAGTATGGTGTGAGCTCACTCGTGTGTGTGTACATATTTTATATTTCACCACCAGTTTATCGACCTCTGCGCAAGGCATTCCCGACCGTAACCCAGTCCTAGATGTGGTCTCAGGTTCATCCGGGATGCGCTGCTATCGCCCGGGTCGTATTCACGCCTCTAATTGGTGATCACAGGAGTCAGCAGAGTGGGCGCTCTGCTAAGCCAGGTCCTCGGATCCGTTTACCCCCGCAGAGATTCGGTTTCCCTGGGTTGAGATGGCGGCAAGGTGCCTTTAAAAACCCATGACCTCCAGCTCCCCCGCCCTCTGCCCGGGCGCCTCGCTATTTTCCATGAGGTCGTGTGATTGGAGTAGCAGCGCTCGCATCAGAGCAGAGTCCTACTTGGGAGAGAAGTCAGGTGAGGGAGAGGGGGAGGAGGAGATCGATGTATGCGATGAAGGTAACGACCGAGAGAAGAGGGGGGAGGCGGAGACAGAGGAGGAGACTGAACGGGGAGGACAGGCGACGGGACAGAAGACAGAGAGATGAAGCCTGGGGGATAAAGAGAACGGGTGATCAAGTGGAAAAGGAAAGACGGAGATAATCGCGTGAGAATCGAGCGGTCGGACAGACCCCAAAATATTGATTGCAAAGACAATTATTTCATCGCCCTATCACGTCTGTAATCTACTCAGACAAATCGCCCTAAAGCCCGCCCCCACGTGACCATTAGGCCATTCTAAACAGATGATTATTTCCGAAGGACATTTAGCCTCACCGGCTGTCAGTTGGGACAAGGTGGAAACATTGAAGGTCTTTTATCGATGGCCTCCTGTGGAAACGCTCATTGCAGGGTGATAATGAAATGCTCTGTAGGTGTACTGTTGCCCGTGGCTTCAAATTGTATCAGTATTGACTTCAAAAGCCTTAATGTATTCATGTAGGGGTGCTTTGAGAGAGATATTCTCCCCTCCTGACATTAGACTGACTGGCCACATTACAGCAGCTCAGCAGAACACCTAACTCGAGAGTGTTAATTTTTATTAACGATTATAACGCCAGTCAAGGACACAGCTGTGCGTGGTTAGTTTTTGGGGGGTGTACGTGTGTCCACTTTCAGACGAGTTTACATTTGCCGTTCATGAGACTGCAATCAAACCCAATGTCAAAACAACTCGAGGAGCGATTCCGCTTAAGGGGAAATCGATACTAATGCAATTTCAAACTGTTGACTCATCATAAGCCAAATAAACCGATTAAAAAATGAAGAACTGGAAAGTGAGACTGGGGTCTAACGGCGTGCGGTGCGCCCCTCAGTCTGTCTGCCTCATTTAGACTCCAGTAACTATGGTGGACACTGCCCCTTCCAGCTCCTGTGTGAGGTGTCATACGGTGGCAACACATGGTGAGCGAAGCTCGGGGACACGCTTAGCGTTTCCAGTTTCATGTATGTTGGTGAATGTGAGTGGATAGCACCTTCTCTGCCAAACCCCCACACCCCACCCCCCCTCTCTCCAGTCACACCCGACACTATAGCCAACTGCCAGATCAATCACGGACCCGCATGACAAAAATCGTCCCCTCGAAATCGTTACGCGAAATGACAAACATCTATCTCCTCCGTTCTCTTTCAGTGTCGCCATTTTAAACCCTCCCGCTGACGGATGTCCCGTAAACAGAGGGGCAGGGAGACTCAAAGGTTCATCACTGGGATACTTAAACGAAGTAATGAAGGCGTAGATCTCCCCGTGACAGTGGGGAGAAGTACTACCCTATGGAGAAGTACAGTGTGGACGTGTGGGGCTGTGAGAGAGACTGTTGTCTCTCACACACAGCAGCAGCATCTTCACTGTTCACGCCGGAGGACTGCCGTTCACACGCGTCTCCTCGAGTAGGGGGTGTCGCCCCGGCAGCTTGGGCATCTCTCGTGCCTCACGAGGGGGCCTGGAGAGCTTCTCTCCTCCTTCGCTCGCTCGCTCTCTCACTTATTCTTTTTCTAGCGCTAGCGCTCTCTCCCTTTCTCACGCACTTTCTCCCTCGCTCTCTTACTCAGTCTCGCTCTCTTGCTCTCTCTCTCTCTCTCTCTCTCTCTCTCTCAATATCTTTTTTCTTTTTCTCCCTCTCCCCTCTCTCTCACTTCAATCTCTTTCCCCCGGGGTCAGAGTTCTTAAATGGAAACGGAGCAGAACAGGGTAAAGATCCTTTAGAGGAACGAGTTCTCTGAGTCATGGTTTCCTGCAGGACTGATTGATTGACAGCTCCCGAGTCCCGCCTCCGACCCCGGCCTAGATTGCTCCTTTGACAGTCAGCGCTGGGGAAGTAATGGTACACACAAGCGGCCCCGCCATGTGATTGTATATAACGGCTTTATGTGCCACTTTCAATCCCGCTGGAGACTCGGGGCTGAAGCAGTCTGGGGATGTGTTGTAAAAGGCTAGTTGCCGATATTAAACCATAAAATCCTTCGTCTCGGGAGGAAAGGCGCTGCAGACAGACACGGTTTCCCGGAGGGGCGGCAAGGCGGTGAACTTTTCACAGACGCCACTCAGAACTGATTTTGAATATTGATATGGGTGTCGGGAGGTGTTCGACAATCAGTCAGGCGGACGGGTCATCGCCGGTAGAAAGGTTAGAGGTGCGCTTGATGGATGTGCGAGGGTGGGGCTGACGCCGATGGGAAAGATCGGGGCAGATGTCTGTTTTAATAGGGGTCAAGGCCGAGCCAAAGACCACATGACTCATTGATTCTTGTCTCTTCCTGAATATGTTCATGATGCCGTGCACCGCCGACACGTCGACGTCCAGGTTCGACAGTGGAAACGGTGATGCGTTGTCGACCGCGCTTTCTTTTTGTGTTATTCAGCTTCCTCGAATGGAAAGACCGTCCGGGACTTTGTACGAAGGCTCTTGTTGAGTTTTGTTCAAAGACAATTCATTAGCCCGTCCTGGGTGAACAATTTTCATATTGAATGGAGAATATGCATAACAATAGCAGAAAGCAACTGAACCATTTTAATTAGTGTCTCAGTGTGAAAATGTCCCCTTTGCTATAAAGTGTTGTCTAATTGGGAAGCTAACACCACGCTCTGGTGAATTTCGGGGAAGGGTTTTGGGGGTGTATTTGTGATTCTGTTGTTCGGAGGGCCCTGTTGTTCTGCTGATAGCACGCTGCTCGGGTGGTTCGCGCGAGTTCCACGGGAGAGACGTGTGCTCATTGGGATTCAGCCAGCTGGTCTCTCTCTGGAGCGAGAGGTGGACGGGGTTCAGATGAAGACGTGTTGTGTTTCCTGGACGATCCCTCTGAGGAGCCAGTCGTTCATCTGGTTGGTCCGCTGTAGTAGATGGGCTCAGGTGTGGCCAACGGAGACTGTTCCGGAGAAACTCCGCCGCTTTAGCTGTCCAGCGTGATGATGGCACGCCCTGCGCGCACACACACAGTCTATATGAGCACACACAGATGGAATACTAATTGTATTCCTCGGGCAAAACCCCTCGCATCTCTCATCTCGTTGTGAAGCGGGGCTTTTTTATCAGTGCGCAGCATACGGGGAGAAACTGATTGGTTAACGAGCTCGCCGATTCGCCGGTGAGAGACGGCGAAACTTCTCGTTAACCTTGAGGGAGGCAAAAAGGAACCCTTATTTATTCTGGTTAGGAATCATGTCACCACCTCCGTCCCTGCTCCTTTTGAGTTCACATCTCCCTACGTGCGCCCGGGGGGCCGGTGGGAACGGGTGTGGCTGTTGGAACAGAAGCCGGGGTAGAAACGACCAGAATGACGGGGGGTGCCATCTCAACAGAATGCCGGTGTTGCTGCCAAAAGCCTCCATATTGCTTTGTCTAAATGTGTTCACAGAGCAGCCCCCGTCCATTAGTCTTATTGGGAGGGAAACAGAAGTTTTTAATTCCACATTTGGCACGGGTAGTCCATCTCGCCTTCTCCCCAGACAAACAGTCAGCCACCATTTTTCAGCCGAAGACGAAAGGTTCGCCTGCATTACGAAATGGGCACCCCGGACAAAGTAATTGGAGTGCATTCTCATACAAACTGCATCGGCGCTGATGAAGTTTGGACGTGATTAACAACGACGGGGTATGATTTATGCTATGATTAAAGCGACATAATGGAATGGGACGACGGGGTAGCCGGCTTCCGGGCGAGGCGTAGCGGACCTGCATACATCACACCTCAGACGCCTCGGACTCAGACAACAATAAGACCACTTAGCGTGCTCTCGTTAGCCAGCTCGATACACCACTCACTTCTAATGAACGTCCTCATTCCAATTGCATTTTTTACTGCAGATCCATGCTATGTGGAATCTTACCGGGTGTCGGGTTCTGAAGGGGCCTGGCCACCGTTCGCTAGCTGAATGTGTCGAGGTTTGCACGGCCTGAGATATAGTCAGGTGGTTGACTTGAAATGTGGGGTTAAGACGGCTTAGGTAGAGAATGTACGGGGACATTTGTCTTCCCTCTCCACGGGGGTTTTCATACATCCTCTCACACAAACACTTCAACTCCTCAGCTCCACACACACACACACACACACACACACATACACACACCTAAATATAAACAGACCTTCACACACCACAATATTCTCACACACGCGCACACTAGCTGGTGTCTGTGGTGATGTACACTGAATCTCCAGAGCATCTGGTGTGATCACTAATGACAGTTACTCCCCAGTCCTGCGTTCCTCCGTAGGACACCAGAGACGGCTGTAAAACCCCTCAGATTGAAAAGCCATTAGCTAGTGCCGTCTCTTTATATAAACACAGAGAAGAACGGACTCCTCGAGTCGTAACGACGTTGCTTGGCCACTATTTGACCCTCATCGGTCATAAGATGACTCAAACCCATCCGAGCGTACCGGGATACCACATTTAGTTATGTTTTTCACACCATCGCCAACCGTTGATGTGTTCTCTCACCTTTAGACATGTTGAGGGCAAGTAGATTAATTGAAATAGTGAAAGTAATGCTTTTTTTGTCTTGATGCCCCGAGCAGAGCGACACTAAACGGCCTATTTGTCAGGGAGGTTAATTGTCACGTTTCTCTGAGGAAAAGTAGCTGATTTCACTGTAATTGTTCTTCACTGAAGGTTTGTCATAAGGTGAAAGGAACGATGATCTAAGTAGACAGAAGCAGGGTTAAACAGTAGCTAAAGAAAGTGAGCGTTGAACTTCAAGAAAGTTACGATTTTTCACCTATAAATCATTTTGATACTTGATCATATATGTAGAGATTATATTAATAAGATAATTGTGAAATATTGCTGTGGAAGTCAATAGTATTATACACTGTAGCCTACTGCGTTTAGATACATTGTTTTATCTCCCTGGTCAAAATGCTGAATCTTTCTATCATAGTTCATCATCTACCTTGTCAAATCTTTTTGCCATGAAACAGGATTGTGTAATGGGTGATATTTCTCCTTGGAGTAAGTGTCTGTTGAAGCCCCGGGCTGCATTCCAAATCTGTTTAGTTTAATTTCCTCAACACATGGCTTGTGTGGAGCACAACCTCAGGGGCTTGTGAACAGTCTGGCCAGTCTTATTAAAATCTGCGGGAAGACGTGTTGTTGCCGAATTGTCATTATAAGAAGAACGGCCACGTTCATTAGGTGGCTGTGAATACACCCCAATGTGGTGAACACACCCACAATGCAATTTCTACGTTGGTTATTTGGCAGAAAACTGCCAGTTGCTTTTATTAAACCTATCATTTACATTGTTGAATTATGCATCGTAAAAAGTGTATCTTATGAGACAGTTGTATGGCCATCTGTAAAGCCCTTTATGACATTGCTTGTAAAAAAGGTCTGGGGGAGGGGGTCAAATTATGGGTTTTGGCAGACCAGTTCTGACAGTTATCTATGACTGAACTAAACCTTTACCGGCTCAGAGGAAAACAGATTTGACCTCTTGTAAAGAATAGTCCAAAAATAGGCTAGTGGTAAGAGGTTTGCTGTAAAGAACTAGTCAGTGAAGGATCCAGTAAGTGGATGTTGTAGAAGGAATATCCTCCTTTAGCACTGCTGCTACTTCACAGTCTGGTCACATGCACTCTCTCATCATCTCTGGACTCGAAAAAGAACAGCAGGGAACGTCCCCTTTGCCACGCACACACACTGTAGCCACACACACACACACACACACACACACACACACACACACTGTAGCCACACACACACCCACACACACACACACTGTAGCCACACACACACACACACATACTGTAGCCACACACACACACACACACACACTGTAGCCACACACACACCCACACACACACACACACACACACTGTAGCCACACACACACACACAGACACACACACTGTAGCCACACACACATATTGTAACCACACACACACACATACTGCAGCCACACACACAGAAAATCACAGAGATGCTAAAGCACAAAGACAGACACACACTGACAGACTCACAAACACGCCCTTGCACACACACGGTGGCATTTGAGTGTGCCTTAGAGGACGTTCTCTAATATTCTCTACACCTCTCTCTCTCTCTCTCTCTGTCTCTCTCTTCTCTCTCTGTGTCTCTCTGTCTCTCTCTCTCTCTCTCTCTCTCTCTCTCTGTGTCTCTATGTCTCTCTCTCTCTCTCTACCAGCCATCTCTTCAACCTTTGCGTTACCAGAGGACATTTTTTCTAATAGTCTATTTTTCCCTTCATCTCCTCTTTCCACCTCCCCTCTCTCTCCTTCACCTCTGTTTCTCTGTCAGTCTTTTCCTGTGTCGTGGTCAAGGCTCTCTGGGACCGACTGACATCACGTTGAGGTCACTCTGTCCTTCTGGAACAGGAACAATGTAGAACCGAGAGCGTATAGACTGCGCAGATTTCCCAGACATAGATAAGCCCCGTTTCTAATCGGTAAAAAGCGCTATCAGTGCTGTGGTGAAGATCTCCAGATTGGGGAAAAATCATGAATGTTTCTTGGCTGGGATGATTCTCCATGTGTGAGAGAAGAAGTCTCCCCGCATCATGCACTGTTCCCTCCATGACATGGAACCATAGGTACCTCTGGATCACGGTTCCATCTCGCTTTAGCGTTAGCATCCTCCATAGCGTGCAGAAGAAGTGGACAACTGGCTGTCCTTTAACTGCTCCCGCCAATCACCCCCCCACCCCCCACCCCCCATCTCGAGCTGACAGAAGCTCATTTTAGAGAGTGTCATTCTGTCATACACTTCCCACCTGTCACTCTCCCCCCTCAGCTCTCTGGAAGGCTGTCTCAGAAAGGACACTCAGGTTAAACGGAGCCCCATCATCAAGGTCGCCCATCGCCAGATCCAATGGGGCCAGGGATGTGATTAAAGCTATTATTAGACATGGCACGTACTGTAGATGGATAAACAGCCCGTCTGGTGGAGATGGGGTGTTTGGACTGGCTGGCTAGAAGGTGAATAGCGAGGTTGTAACCACGTAACTCAACTCAACTCAGCCGTCAAACCGACGGTATTTCATGGTATCTCCGGGGGGACGAATATTGCAAGTTGTATTTGGGATAAGGGGCTAGAAGGGGTTCTCCTGGTGCATTGTTGTAGTCAGCACTGGGGGCTACGTGAGCTGTTTGGAGAGAGGGAGTGGGGGTACTGATTTGGTAGAAAGCTTGATTTGGGGGGGGAACTCTGATGCTGGCATTTTGAAGTCCATTGTAATGGTCACAGGCCCAGCTCCAGAGGTCGAGCGAGGCTGACAGGATTGTGACGGGACCCGGACTCCGGGGGCATCGTAGCGGGGACGTTTGAAGGCAGATGGACGCGCCACAGGACCACGTTCCAGATGTTTCCGTCAGTTACGCTGACACATCTCAGACTGTTTATCTTGTCGGGCGCCCTCACACCCCAGAACTCCATCCATATTCCCCTCATTCAGGATATAGTCTGTCTGTCTGTCACACACACACACCGAACACAAACTCCTTCTGTGGCACTCACCCCTGATAATAGGAACAGGATGAGGGAGACAGGAAGTCAGCGGGGTTACCTTAGAGGAAGATGAGCAGAGGTGGATGGGGGGGTGTGCGTGCCCTTGTTTGGTGTGTGTGTGTGGGTGGGTGGGTGGGTGGGTGGGTGTGTGTGTGTGGGGTGGGGTCCTATCACTCACAGCTCTCAGGAGTCATTAGATCAGTGACAACCTTGACAATAAAAGTCAACTTGTCTTTGTCAGCAGTCAGACCTTCCAATGGTGGTTGTAGAGGTTGCTAGGCAGACTGTGGGTCGACAGACTAACTCTGTTAGCTGAGGGCCTGGAGGGTGTGGTTGCACCTTGGACATAATTACATTTTCTGGTAAACACGATTATTTTTGGATTGATTTGTTTTGGTTTAGTGTTTATGCTTCAACGATTTTGTCAAGTCAAGAATCCAAACAGGGGTTGACCTTCTATCCAGTGGGAATTTATAGCCAGTTATTTATATATGTCTACAGTGTATATATGTGTAATGTTTTCCCTTGAGTGGCATGTGTGGAGAGGGAGATGGGGGGGGGGAGGGAGAGATGGAGAGATGGAGAGATAAACAGATACTTTGGAAAGGAGCTGTAAAGCCTCGGTGCCCTCCTCCTGACTCCTGACTCCTCCTGACTCCGTTCTATTAGGGGAAAAAATAATCAGATAACAAAATAATCCTCTTTCCTTGAAATAGGATGTTTTTTTTTACGTGGCAACACGGTATAGGGCAGGGGAAATAAGACTTGATTAAAACGTGTAATTGTTTATTGACTCAGTCCAAATGAAACATCTCATTAGTCCTGCGATGACCCTAAATGGCTGCGCTTCATCAAAGTCACGCACGGAGAAAATATTGTCACGCGGTGTGGCAGATGTTCACGGAGCATCGTACTTTTCCTCAGTTACCATGGTGATGAGTTTCACAAGTGAGTGTGTGTGTGTGTGCGACGTACATGTGTGCGTATGTCTGCAGCCCAGTGTTGGAAACTGTATTTGGCTCTGTCGGCGTGTTTGTCCACATTGCTGTGCCAAGGTTAGTCTCTTGATCAATACACACGTTCCATACACTGTTCAGAGGCTCCCCTTCTTGCTCTCATCCTGTAAAATAACGTCAAGTACGAGATCACGTGACAGACAGTTGAAGCCCCGTACCGATAACCAAGATGTTTCAGTGACTGTAATGGAGGCTCACGTCGCGCCCACTAATGAGGCTGGACTGAAGAGCACTTCTGTTACCATCCCTGAGCAGATTTAGGAAGCCAAGGGCTTTAATCCAAACCATGGATTAGAGCAAGATGGCAACAAAACAAACACTGTCTAAAATCGAAATCTGTACTTTGAAATAAACAAATGCACGCATCTGATACTGTTTTATTTTCCTTGTGGTATGTGTTGATGAAGTTTCAAGTATATAGTCAGGCGACCTATTTCTAAAGCATATTCTGTTTTAAAGTGTCGCTGGGTTTCCATTCAGGATATCCACTGGTGTGGACTGGCACTGATGTTGTCCCAGTTATACGTCAACGCTGTGATTGATCCTCTATTCTGCTGGTCATTGAGACAATCCTCCCAGTCGTCTCCAGTCTGGGTCAGTGTCTGGCCATCTTGGGTTCCAGTACTCTGATAGCCTGGCGGGATTAACCCCTGGCCCAGAGATTGACCTACGTAGGCTAACCCTCACCCTCAAGTCACTGACCTCCAGAACGTAAAAAAAAAGCCTAGCCGTGACTCTACGTTACAGCTGTTTCCTTGGCTCAAACCAAATAAGTGGTCAAAAGCCGGGTGATTAAGCATCCATGTTTAGATGCAGTTTAGCGGAGACGGAATCCCAGTGTCAATTGAATTGTGCAATGTTAGACCCGGTTATTGTGCAAGGCCACTCATCCAGTGAGCAAACGGCAGTTCATTCCGTCTGCTTCTGTGCATGGGTTTGGGATACATTTCATCTGAAGAAATGGAGTGTGTGGTCGCGTCGGGAACGGCGCGTGCTTGCGCTGGCCCCTGCAGTTGAAAAACCTGGCCATGTGAGTGAGTCCACAGACGTGGCATGGGAATACAAAGAGCGTTGAGCTGAATCGTAGCTAGCATGTCATACCAACACGCTCTCCCGTCGTCACGGACAGGAACGAGCGGCGCTCGGGCGAGGAATGAATGGATGTAGACGATTGAAGTGGAATACAAGTCTGGTTTGTTGGTATCCTCCCAGTGTGCCTCGTGAGCTTGTGTGCTCGAGTGACCCAGTGATCTCGTCTCCTTCCCTCCTTCTCTAATTCGCTTTAAAACCAGTCTCGGCTCTTGCGATTGTGTTAGAAGCCTGTCGTCATTGCGACTGGCTTGCGGTCTTCGAAGGTCAAAATTGTGACTGAGTTTGAAAGAGCTAGCTGCAATTGGTCTCAACCCTTTTCCAACGGGGGATACATATGGCTACGTGGATTCAGAGGGGAATAGATTGAGAGGGACTCGATTGAATTAGTCTCCGCCCAGTCCTGGCTGTTCACCTCTGCAATCCATCTGGCTTCTCTGCGGTGCACACAAACCCCACCGGCAGACCCAGCTAGCCAGGCCGGAGGACTGCCAAGAATGATGGCGAGTGTAGATTTGCAGCGGGCATCGGGTTCATCTGTGAGGCATTCGTAATGACGGTTAGAAGGAGCACTGTGAATATTCAGAGGAAGGAAAATCCCTCGTCCACCTGCTCAGGCGAGGGCTACCAACCCCGCCTGTCGCTAATTGGTTTTCCTCTCGCTGCTCTGTTGCTGAGTAGAGTTTGCCGCCCTAGCCCGAAGGGCGTTTGTATTTCTGCCTTTGAAGTTGACCTCTAAATGCTCTGCAACAATATCATGCTAATTTTCAGACAGAAAATAAATAAATAAAAAATTAGCTGCCTCGTTAGCTTTTGGGGGATTTTCATGAGAAACTCCAGCCTTCAGACGGGGAGATTCTCAATGTTTATTGCTCTGCTTTTTTTTTACTGTTATGATGGTAAATCCACATTTCCCTCTGTCTTCCCATGCAGTTCAGGCGTTATGTAAGGGTGAATGGTTTCGTGAAACGATGCAGGGCTCCTTATCAAAGAGACACCACCTCTTGGAGGCAGCTAACACCACCATGTTTGGGTTTCAAATGGAGAAGAAGCTTACCGAGTTTGTTAGATAAGCCAAAGCATAAAGCAGATATTTACCGACCGAATGGAGTAACAGAGAGGGAAAGAGGGGGAGGGGAAGAGGGGGGGGGGAGGGAGAGAGGGGGGGAAAGGGAGAGCAAATGTGGGAGAGAATGCGGGAGAGTGGGTGCCACGAATGAACCGAATAACGATGAAAGAAACGCTATGTAAACTGGAGTCTGTATTGATTGATCCTCCTCCGAGCCACCATAAATACAGCAGATGCATACACACACACACACACACACCTGTGTCGTCAAGAGTACATTATCACCGATGGCTCGGAGTAGAGAGATGTTAGGAGCTTTGAACTTAACTGTAGAGCCACCAGCCTGGATGCATGGGCCTCATAGGAAGCGAGGACTCTGTACGTCAGCCTGCGTCACCTGTCAGGGAGGCCGGGAACGCCGTTTGCCAGGGAAAGCACTTAAGGGAGGAGCAGGGAGAGGAGCGGGAAACATCCAAGCTCAAAGGCAACGATTCTCCCTCTGCTCGGAGGAACACGCGCGTGTGAACCGCAGCTCCTCCCGAAAGGTTTCATATCCAGAGGAGCCATGTTGGATGGCGGCTGAGGCCGTCGAAGCTGAAGGGGCTCTTTAGACCCGAGTGCCGGGTGTGATTCGGACGTCTTGTCTCCAGGCACACTATCGCTTACTGCTCCTTGTGCGTCGCGAACGTAAAGGATGAGTTATTTTGAAGCGCGACGGATGCTTCGGTGTGTGTCGGGCGTACGTGTGTGTGTGTGCGTGCGTGCTCATGTGTTTGCGGAGCAGTGTTTATAGTGTGTTTACGACTGTGTGTCACCTGAGAGCTGATCTACTAGGCCTGCATGCAGTACTGGAACCTGAGACCTTCTACCACCACGCTGCACACACACACGCTGTACACAGACGGAGAATGTTGACAACACTTCTTTTATGCCTCGACTACCCCAGTTATAGGACCGGAAAACCACACCACGCCGACAGACTTAGCGCCATACAGTAAATATAGAAACAGATCCATAAATGGAATGTGTCATTCAGAGAATAACATATTCCTATACTCCTTCTATGGGATCTGATACGCAATCCCTTTTAGGGTTTTAGCAACAGCGACACCTTCAAAAGGAAGACTCAACTACCTCTCCCAGAGGCCTTTGCTCTGCTCACCCTACCCGGCATAACTGCTGCAACAGTATTAGTATTTTTTTTGTAGGCGGTGGGGATACCCCTGCGTTTTTCCATTTCCTGTAGATGTCCCCAGACCGTTAGTCATTGTGCTCACGATTTGCAGTGATAGTGGTTGGATGATCGTGGCTTTGAGATGGACGGCAAGCACTCGTTAGTTTTAGCCGGGAGATCGACCGACTTTCACAGCTGAATAACTGGGTCAGTTTGAGATGTCTCCTTAGCTTATCTGTGGGTGCTCAGTGTTCACTAGCAACCTACCACTCCCCCCCCCTTCCCTCCACCACCACCTCCCCGTACAGTATCATCTCCTCACTTTTTATTTATCTTCCTCTTACCATGTCTCCCTCGCTATCTTTGTTTTTCCATCTCTCTCTCTCCAATCCCTAGTTTTGCTCTCTCTCTCTCTCTCTCTCTCTCTCTCTCTCTCTCTCTCCCTTCTCTCTCTCTCCCTCAACCTCTCTTCCCTTACTCCTCCTTCTCTTCCTCTGTCTCCCCCTCAAGCTATCCCCCTCTCTCTCTCTTTGTGTGTGTCTCTCTCCCCCCACTATGTAGATTAGCCTCCAGGAAATGTCAGCGTGTGCACGCACGCGTGTCTTTTGGTTACTTATGTATTTACGGATCCATGCTTTCCGGAGCACTCGCTGCGCAAACTCGAGCTGGCATCCTTGTACAGTCTGACGCTGGCTCGGTTTCTACTTTCATTCTCTGTTTGTTCGGAAACTGTTTCCATCTGTCTCCCTGGTGCAAGGCTTTGTTTGTTGTGTACGTGAAGGTAGCTTTAAAAAAAAATGTTCCCCGAATGTGAACGTCTAGCAGCCTGACTGTGTACCCACAGAACTCCCAACAAGCTAACTATGCCCTCTTGTGGGGGGAAAACACAAACTGGAGCTCCTCCTGTGGATGGAGTGAGGGCTTTTTTCCGACAGTAGCCGATTCAGATGAAAGCCTGTGATCATCCGGTTACCGATCGACATCTTCTCAGAAGATTAGAACCGTCCTACATTCACGTCAAGTCTGATGTTATCCGAGTACCGCGGATTGAATTCAGCTCTCCACCCTTTTTGTCTTGAGGTCACTCAGGGCCAAAAGCTTCAGGGCTTCTGGTCTCTATGCTAGTCTATCTTCCTTAGCTTGTCACAATACTTCCTGCATCATCATCCACAAATACCAACCATTAAAAATGCATGGAGGTGTTTTCTCATTAGCTCAACTACAATGCAGCAGATCAATCCAAAGGAATCGAGCATGAAAATAATCAGGCCTGCGTCATTTATAATGAATAGTACGACCAGGCTTGGGAGAGGATGGTCCTTGTCTTGGAGGGCTGAATAAGATAAAGACTTGCAAGGGGAAACTATCGTGTGTTCCTTTCCCCCTAGCTGAGGCGAGGTCTCTCCACGATAGTCAGGGCAGAATCTGGCTGTCAGGGGAAACGTTATATAAATCCATCTTGATAGAGACTGTTCTGCCGAGGCAGGTTAGGGTTACGACAATCTGTACATCTATACGTTGTGCTGTGGAGTTCCTTTTTATAAAGTCTTTTTGACTGGGCAAAATGTCAATCAAGGTTTGTTTGGGATTAGAAAGCATTATGGGGTTGACTTGACCAGAACTTTGATATTACTTTTAGCGAATTCATGACAGCTTTCAAATTCAATATGGTTGCCTGGACAAACTTAATCCATATGTGGAACACATGATAAGTAACATACTGAATAACAATCACGCATTTTCAACCTGATTGTTAATAGCATCTCCTAAATGTCATCAAAAATCTCCAGCATTTCATGAAATAACTTGACTCTCAATTATAGTCAATTCTCAGCATTTCAATGTGTTACCCCATGGACCTGAGACTTTAACACTCGATATCTAACCTGACACAACAAGCCCTTAGTTACCCTGGGTTACAATCGCATCTGCAATCACACTCCTCTCCAAGAGCAGCTTGGTTTACAAATGTGGTAATTTTTTTTCCGTTTTCTATGTACGGTGCTCGACTTGACTTACAATGTGTGCATTCACTAGAACATATTAGCTGACATGAGGGTCCAGCATCCATTATTTAGCCTGGGCTTTTTCAAAATGTTTTGTCTGTAAGGCCAGGGACTGTTTGATTACAGGTGACTACAGACTGCCGGTCATGTGCTCAAGCTAGCCTTGGCCCCCTACCTCACAGACATGGCCACACACAGGTCAAGTCTCAGCGTATACTAGGCCAGCCTCAGACAACCTGAGATACTAGGCCAGCCTCAGACAACCTATCATTACATGGTTAATGCATTCCTGTTTTCCACAGGAGCAGTGGTGGCCTATTTAGCTAACCCCCGTATGAATGTCATGTCATGTCCAAGTTCTTATGTGAATGTGCGTTTATGAAACTTATAGTTGTCTTTTTTTCTCTCCCTCTCCCTCTCCCTCTCCCTCTCCCTCTCCCTCTCCCTCTCCCTCTCCCTCTCCCTCTCCCTCTCCCTCTCCCTCTCCCTCTCCCTCTCCCTCTCCCTCTCTCTCTCCAGGTCGTGCTAGTATTTGCGCTCAGCATTGGGGCCCTTGGAATATACTTTATAGACTCTTCTGAGTAAGTATCGTAACTGTTGTTTTACACACATTCACACACACACTTCGGCTGATGTTGTCAATGGAGACATGTTTGTTGCTATGGTAACCAAGCCTGGTGAGTTATCAGTGCATTGTGTGAGGGGGCTCCGTCAACCTCCCCTCCCGGGGCGTTTGGCTCTCACCCAGCCGTAGCGTTGCACGTCCACCCCCACAACCATAGCCACACCTACAGACCCACACCCACATGCTCAGAGACTACAGGAGCTCTTCAAATGGAAAATGAGTGTGCATACATTACACGTACTACGAGTATGGTGTCAAAAAATATGTTTGGTTTTAGGCAATTTTTTCAACACACTTTTGGTTGTTCTGTCTTTGTTGGACTGGGTTACTGGGCGGTGTGCATGTGACCTTGTGGGAATTCTTGAATTGTTCTCTTCTTTTCACACATTGAATTGTTCCTTTTTCTGCCTCTCTCACCTGCCTCTTTGCTTCCCACTATCCCCCTCTTTCTGACAACCTGACATGGCGTATTTCTGACACAAAGCAGGGTGGGAGTGGAAGGTCTTTCCAACATGAACGTTTGTAAATCCCTTAGAAGGTGTGGGTCAGGGGAGTTGGTGAGAAACCCCTCAGTACCTGTACCACATCTTGTCTGAGGTCAGCAGGCATCAGCACTCACTGACACCTTCCCTGTGGCACCTTAGCAACCTTGACTTGATTGACAGTTATGTTTTGACACCTGGGATGACACCTGCAAGGTGACACAGCAGTGATTGAGTGGGCATGGAGCCAATCAATAAGCAGAGGGGGCGGATCAATGTGACTCATACTGTTGCACTGAGAGCAACTGTGTTTAGGATCCATTATGCTGTCATGAACACATAAACACAATGGGCTGGCCATCAACATTCCTCCCGACATCCTTTTGATGTGATGCTCTATGGAAGTGTGGGTGTGTGTACTGTGTGTATCTGCATGTGCAAGGTTTTCTGTTTCTATGGGTATGCAGTCTTCCTAGACTGCAATGGGCCATTCACTCTACAGTAGGCTTTCTATCATTCTTGTTCTTGTGTTATCATCCCCCCCCCCAAACATACCCCCCCTGCCAGAGCTGGTTCACTTCCCACATAAAGGGCTTTTCACACCCCCCACAACAGGGAGCCAATCAAGACATCCGGACCGCGGTGTTAGCCGCCCCGTTAGCCGTCCGTTCCCTGCGGTAATGTGAAGGGTGGCAAGCGGTCAATAAGAACGTGCCTCGCTCGTGTGCGCTCGGGCGGGAGAGAGAGACAGGCTGGCGGGTGGGGAGATGGGCGGCACAGGAGGCTGGAGATCCTCCAAGATGGGCTTTTATGTATGCATCGGTAGAGAGGACATGTCCCCAGGGGAATGTCTACACACATACACACACACATACACACACACATAGACACACACACATACACACACACACACACACTAAGATCAGAGGGTTAGCAGGAAAAAGAAAAGGATTCTTCAGTGATGGCCAACCAGCAGCCTTCCTCCAGCTGTCCTCTCCAGGTTTGCGCCAGGTGGGTGTTTTCTTCTCATGAGTCGGGTGTTTTGGATTTCCTCCGCTGCAGAAACACACAGCCGGACCGGGCGGGGGAGAATCCCTAATCCGTTTCTCTCGCTTTGACAGACGGAATTCCCGTGCACTTCCCACAGTGGCGCGCTTGCGGTGTCAACTCTGTGTTGAAGGAATAGTACGCTAGTAGGATGTAGGACGTTTCAAAGACGCAGAGGGAAGCACGAGTTGAGAAGTGGAGGTTTTACTGGAACCTTCTAGCAGCTGGTCAGATTCCCAAAGAGAGGGAAAATGTGATAATCCCCCGTTTATCTCTTTCCTTTTGTATTTGTTTTATTTTGTGTTATTCCGCGATCCGAAATGTGTTGCAAAGCTGATGCTATTTTGGGGTTTATTTGGAGCATACTTTGTCCCCCCCCCCACCCCCCCTCCCAAATCCTGGTCTTTTTTAATACCTCCTCTCATCCCTCATCCCTCTCTTTTCTGCAGCTTTAAAACAAATGAAGAGGGACCGTATGTAGGACAGCAACTGAGCAGGCCCTCCTTTAAGGGATGCCCTTGTTACTGCTCTACTTCTCTTTTTCCATGGACTCCTGCACACACACACACACACACACACGCGCAGATGTATACACACACATACACACACCCCCACTTGCATACGATGGGGCGCATTCCATGGCATGCGCACGGCGCATTCGCCGCGTACCTGCTACGGGTGAAGTATGCGTACTTGTACCAAACTGGTACCCCATACGGGTGAAGTATGCGAGTTGTACCAAACGCTGCATCAACACTACACCTTACAGTTTGATGGATAACGAGCCGTGCGTATCGGCAGGCTTTATCGGTGCAGCGCATAGCTGACGTGCCAGCGCAGCACAGAAACCCCTGCAAACACCCGCACGTCTAGACGCATTACCTATTTAGGCTCCGTCAAGGGATCGCTGGTCCGAAAGTTGTTTCGTGCCATTACATGTTTCCAATCGCTACGATGAACGGCCCCAAACAAACGAGCCATGGCGGGCCTCACATCCGCCATGTTAATATCATCGTCTTGCATCTTTTAGTTGTGTGGTGTCCAACTGCGGGTAACCTCACCTATATCAATGATTATGGTTATGATGTAGTAAGATGAGGGTCTGCGTTGTGTTCTTTAGTTAGCGGTAGCCGAACACCAGACAAGGCAAGTGACCGAGGGCTACCTCACTCACTGTCTTCTCGAGGCGGGCAGGTGTGCACAGGTGTGCACAGGTGTTGCTGCGCTGTGTAGCCTATTAACATGCGAGGAATAACACCTGCCCTGTAGCCTACGCTCGCGTCCTCTTAATACAATACAGTACAGTCGCGACGCGTGTAACGACTGTGTGTCCATTGAACGCACGCGAGCAATTTACATACACAGAGGTTTGATATCGCCCAGGCATGTGCAGGTGCTAGTGAGCCGTTTGGAGATTAACCGGCGGCATGCAATACGCCCCATACACCTAGATGCACACAGACAACACAAACCACATGCGCACAGACACAAACTTTATGGGGGAAGAGATGGCTGTGTGATTGGCCAGGGCTCGAGCAGGACGTCGCCCGCCTCCGACGGTGTCATTAGAGTCTTGCGAGCGATCGGTGACAGCGGTGAAAAAGAAACAGTGCTAATGACTTATTAATGGGGTAAGGTGAGAAATATGGCCGACTCAGGAGGCTCGCAGGGCAGACCTCGCGGTGTTGAAGGATGGGCTAAATAAAGAGCCGTCTCAGAGTGTGCGTGTCCGCTTGCGTGTGTGTGTGCAGTGTCCACGGTGCCCGGGTGTAAAGTCAGAGACCCCCAAAACTACACCCCTGCCGATGAGCCCACCTTGTCTATTAAAATGCCTGTTAACAGTTCCCTTATAAGCCTCCCCCGATATCGTTACAGCCAGTCGAACGCATCTGATTGTATTCCCTGGTCCCTGGGCGGGTTTTAAACAGAATCCCATTCCACCGTTACACGCCAGACGTTGCCTATTTCGGACACGGAGGAACCTGATAGTGGGGGGCCTTGTGACGGGAGTCTTCCCCCCGCTCCCTCTGACAGTGATGAAGGTTTTAATTGCTATTAATACCCGGGCCTCGTCTGAGAGGGAGGCCAGGGTCTGAAGGAGAGGCCCTGGCCTCGTCTGAGAGGAGGCCAGGGTCTGAAGGAGAGGCCTGGCACACTCTGCTCCTGGGCTACCAGGGCTTCAGCGCCTGCATGACCTCATAGCATGTGGTTAGCCCGACTAACCACCGAGCTAATCAGGCTGTGATTAACGTGCGCTGCCGCGGGGCTACTACCCGATAGCTTCGAATTAGGGTGTGTGAAACATGGAATATGTGGGATGGAAGTGAACTAGCCAATTTGTGTGGAATTGGGACCAGGACTGACTACCGTGGGTCATCACACTAATTAGTCTAAATAAGAAGCTATCGGGTGGGATTTAACGATGCGTTTCTCATGTTTCTCACGTCTCTTGAATCCCCCACGCTGCAAATGAAGAGTCTTGGGCACGGGCAGTTCGAAGCACGGGTCTCGACGGGATTGGACGTGACCCTTTCGGGTGTCGGGCACGCTGGGCTGTTTTGATGTCGGGCACCCGTCCGGCCTCCCCCCCCCACCCGAATTCCCCTCCAGCTCCCTGCAGAGCGAGCGTCATTACTTCCTCAATTATTCACACTGGGGAGAAGTGGCTGTGCAACGCTCAAACCCCTCCCCCTCCCCCAAAACCCCCTCCAGATGGAGGCGCTGGTTCCTTATCAAGAAAGCGTGGCGAATTAGGCACCGGCTCCTCTTCAGAGTTAATCTAAATGTCGGCTCGACGCCGCCTGAACAAAGTACGGAGAGCATTTTTCCGAGGCAAAGACTTCATTTGCTTGAAGACTTTAATCAACTTTCCGATAAGAAAGGCCCACTTACGTTTTTGTATTTTTGCTCGCACCGGCACATAGGCCCGGATCGTTATCTCCTTAACTGGTTTTGTGTTCAAAGGGAAATGAGGCACTGCATGTCGTTGTGCCTCGTGGCGTCTTAACTGTATTTCAGTATATTTTGCCATCGCTCCATACTCATACTACCACACTATTTAGGATGTCAAATATTTTGTTTGTCCAGTTATAGTACAAATATAAGTGCCAGGATGACGTTATACAGCTGCAGCGCCTCCAAAAATAACATTTCAAAAGCATGCGGCCCGGGACTTTCTGAGGACGCTCACTCCAGCGTCGAAAATCGGCAAATGCTGCTGGCGTTTGTTGCTGCCGTCAAATGAGGGGCGTGTGCTCGTGAAGTAGCGGGATCCTGTGCGTTCAGCCGTGGCCCCGTGAGAGGAACCCTGCTGTGGGAGAACGAGGACGGATAAGTGGGGACGATCGTCAGCCCCCCGGGTGACGCTTGTACAGCGCTGCACTTGGGGGACGTAAAAAAAAACGGAGGAGCTATTTTTAGTCCCACTGGGAAGGTTTTTATTTGTCTGGTGCCCTTGCCGCTGCTAAATCACTCTTATTTTAGTAATGGTGTCTTGACCTAAATCAATCACTGGTGCACTCACCCGCCCCTCTCCCAGATCTCCTCCACCCTTCCTCTCCTACCCATTACGCCCCATTACTTGGGGGAGCGGGGGCACCGAGAGGTCACAGACAAGTGTGTACTCACCCAGTACAGTACTGACGGGACACACACACACTCACACCGCCATAATACACAGGAACTGGCAACCAAGTGGGCAGTATTAGCGCAGCAGGTGGTGGTTGGTTGTTGATGTTGTGAGAACAACCTTGGTGCGTCTCCAGGATGGGACTAAGGTCAGCGGCGGGCTATGGCGTAGCGCTAGGCTGCTTACCGCTTGCTGACTGCTTGCTGACTGCTCGCTGACTGAAGGTGTGGAGCTATTTATAAGCCGTCATCACCTCCACTGTTAGCTTCCTGGAAGGAGAAGCCTCTCCCTCACAGGCTGAGGATGTTAATGTGAGGACAGATTTCTGTCCTGAAATAGAATCCGCCACCTCCCTTTGCTCTACAGCTGCCCCTCAGGCTGGTGTCGTGTATGTGCATGCACGCGTGTGTGTGTGTGTGTGAGTTTGTCAACATTATTGGAACTAGTGCACCGAAGCGCCTCGCCAACTCAAATACAAGATGACCAGAGTTCAAACCTGAGGCACCAGAATCTCCAGGCAATTTCCATCTGGCCTAGAACAGGCCTTGTGTGCTATATGCAGCCGGGGAAGATTGTGTCTCGAAAATGGTCTAATGCCCCGGGGAGTCCATTTCGTTCTCCCCTCCCCCACTTCTCTCCGTCCCTCCCTCTTCCCTCCTTCACACTGACTACCGTCTCTCAAGCCATCTTTCTCATTCCCTCTCTCTTTCTTTCTTTATCTCTCTATTTCTCCTTTTTCTTTCTGTCACCTTCACCCCCTGACTCATCTCTCCTAATATTGCTCTAGAGTATTTTTCTCTTTTTTCTCTCTTTCCCTCCCTCCCGTCCCTCCTCTCTCTCTCTCTCTCTCTCTCTCTCTGTCACTGCTGAGGACAACAGTGTGCCCCAGGCCAAGCCTAGGCTTAAGGAGGCTGCGATTGGGTAATAAGAACCTCAGTGGGCAGATCTATTTTCTGCTATAGGGCACTGGCAGCATGTGGCTCGTGGATCCCATGTGATTTCAGAGTGTGAAGTGACATTGAGACCAGGAGTCAGGCCTCCAAGTCCATACTGTGTGGAAGTGAGGTCTTACACGTAGCGTTCACACACACACACACACACACACACACACACACACACACACACGCACACGCACACACTCTCACTCTCTCTCTCTCTCTCTCTCTCTCTCTCTCACACACAAACTCTCTCTCGCTCACTCACTCTCTTACACACACACACACACACAGATGAGCTGACTGCTCCAAAAACGAAAAAAATGCCAAATTGCAATCTCGTTGTTTAGTTTGGCCAAGCGTTACTTGTCAGCTTCATCACCAGAGCCATTGCCAGTGTGTATAGAGACAGGAGAGCTGACTGCTGTTGGATTTGGGGACAGAACCGTACCGTGTCAGGCCGGTTTGAGTGACTTTTCATCCCCTCAAGCTGTCCCACTGTTTACACTACTAGAAAGTGCTACTGTCTCAGAGCTCTTCCTGTGTCGAAAAAATTTTCAGGTCAAATGACAGCCAGTCAGTTCTGCCACAGAATGAGGGCAGAGCAGTTCCTGACAGTTGTCAATTTGCCCACTCGGCAACATGTTATGTTCAGCGTGTCTGAAGGGTGGTGTGTGTGTGTGTGTGTGTGTGTGTGTGTGTGTGTGTGTGTGGTGTGTGTGTGTGTGTGTGTGTGTGTGTGTGTGTGGTGTTTATCACAGGGTAACAACCTCAGTGGGGCTTCTGGTGACACAGCATGTTTTTATATCTCTGATCAACAGACTAACCAACAACACATGGTGAACAACTATGACATGTAATCAACTAGAAAAGATATGCATTTCACGTGTGATTCACGGAAGGCTATCATTTATACATTTTTATTCTTAAAGCTGATTATTTGATAAAACAGGAGGGTCAGTGACTGGTAAATAAATGAGGCCAGATCAATTTAAAATTCTTAGAAGGGTCAGTAGCAAATTAACCTCTGTCATGAGTCTGATAGCACGTCATGAGGAATTGCCTTTTAGCCTAATTAAATCACTCACTGTTTTTTGTATTGTATAAACAAATCTGTTTTGATTTGCCTGGGCAGGCACCAGGCACACACACACACACACACACACACACCACTTTGCAAGACAAGTCCCTGGGCACCGTCAGTCAAGTCCAACAGATCTAGTGATCACAGCACAGCCGATCAGTTTTCTACTGGATTTCCCATTTGCTAATCCATTAAATCATTCCCACAGCACCAGTCTCCATTAAGGCGCTTCATAGAACATCCATAGCGGGAGGATTATAGCCTGTAGTTAGTCCTATGGGAGCTTTAACGTACCCCCATCATAGATGTCACATGTAGCTGTCAAAGTGTTTTATGCTTCAGTGTGTTTTTCATGGCGAATACGGGCGCATTTTCACCGTTGACTGACTTTATGGACAGCTGGCACAGTCTACAGTCTATACATTCCAATAGGTCCCCCTCCCCCCCCTCCTCCACACACTCCCCCCCTCCTCCACACACTCCTCCACTGAATATTCCTACCATATGAGCTGTTCATTCGACCAGAACACATTCATTTGTCTCATTTGGAACACAAACACACAGTGCTTTGCATACATTATCACATCGTTAAATGTATCCGTTTCCTCTAATAATTAATCCCAGATCAGATTTAAAGGTAGATTATTATTATAATAATATAAGGGAGCATATTATGGCCGTCTTCATCTATTGTGTTTTCTTAGGGGCACCATTTTAGCTACTCCACTATGCTGTAGGAATTTTCTGAGGTTAACGTAGCTTTTCAATGCACTAATAAACGAATTAAACTAATTGTATGTCACTCAAGAAAAATGGCTATATCTGTATTCTGAAATCGAAACCGAAGCGCAGCGTTGGCGTTCTCTTATCGTCGGTTGACAACACGGCGACGTGAAAGCATCGCTAACTGTGTCTCTCTGCTGTCTCTCTCCACAGTCCTATAGAATCCTGTCAGAATTTCTACAAAGATTTCACGCTACAGATCGACATGGCGTTCAACGTCTTCTTCCTCCTCTACTTTGGTCTGCGGGTAAGCACATTAGGCTGTATGCACACACGCGCACACACGCACACACACACACACACACACACACACACACACACACACACACACACACACACACACACACACACAGTACCTACATCTGATCTCCTCATGTTGATTCTCCTGTTATAATGCTGACATACTGTGATGCCAGAGCTGCACTCCATTTGTAAAACCTAACCACAGAAAATCCTCAATGAATAAATCAACTCCTAAGCTGCTTAGCGCTCCCTGGCATCCACGTGACTCCAAACACTGACATTAATTCACAAATATGTCATATGTCAGGAAAAGTATAAACACAGATTTTCTGTGCTATTTTTGTGTCTGTGGGCCAGTAGGAGTTTTCGATGTTTCATGATATTTAATGTTTTTTTGTTTGTTGTTGTTTTTCTCTTATTTTTTTTTACCACAGTTCATAGCAGCCAATGACAAGCTGTGGTTCTGGCTGGAGGTCAATTCTGTGGTGGACTTCTTCACTGTTCCTCCGGTGTTTGTGTCTGTGTACCTGAACAGAAGCTGGCTTGGTAAGTCTCTTTTTCCCCTCTCCTCGTTTCTCTCACTCTCGCTGTTTCACTCTCCCTTCCTTTTCTCAATAATTTTCCTCCATCTCTCTCACACTACTTCTCTCTCTTTTGCTCTCTTTCAACTCTCTCTCTCTCTCTCTCTCTCTCTCTCTCTCTGCATGCCTCTATGAGCTGAGCTGGCCTGGCCTGCAGCAGGAATCAACTTTCGCTCGTCATTGAGTGTGACAGGGCTCTGCTCCTCTGTTGTTTCAGGAAACACACACACACACACACGTACACACACACACATTGGAGTGAAAGTGACGCAGGGCTGGAGATGACTCAGGCCTTCGACCCAGGCACGGCCAGGCCAACCGTAGACTCAGCAATAGGAGAGGACAAGGCAGGAGTGTCATGACTCAAAGCTGCGGTGGAGAGCAGAACCTGGGGTACCCTAACCCCTCGACCCTCAGAACTGCCATCTCATGAGCGACCCGTGCTTTAAGGAACAAACTCTCCCTGGTAGAATCAGCCAGGAAAACACCCTTGGCCTGGATTGTTTGGCGGCCTACTTTCGCAAGAGCATTTCGGGGTATTGGCCTACATCGCACTGCAGAAGCAGCTCAAATCATTTTCCTTGGACACTTTGGTGTCTCGATGGCGTCACGCGCAGGCAGCCGCACGTCATCGTCACACTCGGTCGCTGTGAATTATTAATCGGTGGTCACATGACGGCAGTGACAGCCAGTCAGGAAGGATCTACGGCAGGCAAGTTGGAGACAGACTTGATGTCCAAAAGCAAGGTGGGGCATTGATGCCAAAGCTACTGCAGTAAGGTGTTTGTCCCCCTTTTCCCCCACCTTCTGGTCAGAGTACAGAATGTTTCCACCATCAAGGCCCCTTTGCTTGGCACAGGAAAGGGTCACCATGTCTGCCATCTGTCCCAACTGTAATGGAAATCTATATATATATTTACAGTATATATATATAAATATAATATGAACATGGAGAGAGGAGAGCCATCTGCTCTGCCTGTCACGATACTGATAGCATAACGCAGCGGACAATCTGTTCGGATGGACTACGACACATGGCGTACAGAATTATAGATGACCCCCCGACACCGAACCCAAGGGAGGAACCGTCCTATTATCGACCCGTTATCTCGGCTGTCTCCGACTCTGCTGTCGAAGGACACGAGAAATCGACACGGCCGTGAATATCCGGTCGCTTTGTGGCAATTTCTTTCCCCCGCTTTCTCAGTGTTCTATCTCCATAAAGCTCGTCTCTCGAGGTTGTTCCCTCTAAGGCCCCTCAGTGACTCGTGGTTTCTGTCAGCTGCCAGCGGTTAGCGTTAGCTGTCTCCCCGCGTCGCACACGAAGGTGCTTTCGGGTCACCCGCTCCCCTCGTCTCCCACTCATGGGTGTGAATGGAGATGATGTAAGAGACCGAAATGGGTGCTTTTAGTCGGCGTCATGCTGCAGCGAATAATTAGCTGCGCGGCGCTCTCTGTAAACACCGTGGCAACAGAGGAGATGGATATCGACTGCAGCAGGAAATGGGGAGGTGTTCCTTCTTATTTCTGGACGTGTTGAAATTGGAGCTTTTGAACTATTGTTTAGAGATGTCCTCGTTTGAATGTTGTTCTCCTCCCCCAACCCCCTCCGATCCATTGTCATGTATTTTCTTTATTTTTCTCTTGCTGTTTTCATCATCCCTTTATTCAAACAGGGAATGCGGATGAGACGAACCCAGTCTCCTCGCAGGAACAGCAGATGCAAGTTCATATCCTCCGACTTTGCCATCTGGTATTTGGTTGTGGAAAAGTCACTAACGGTGGTTAAAGAGCAGGTTTAAAACCTAATACCTGCAGCAAGTCTATATGACATGATTTATGTGTTCATCAGTACGTTTTTTATCATTTGATAACTAAAACTACTACAACCCTAGAAGAGGAGGGGGTTTAAACAGTGTTTGAAATATGGAGGAGGGTGCAAGCAATATCTCCCTGATGAGAGAGACTTGGATGGAGTATTTGTGTGTAACCCCCCTCGCCCCAAGACCTCTGAGGAAAAATACTTCACCCATAGTGGACATACGTACTATACAGTGTGTACTCATTTATATAGAGTACCGATGCCTTTCTCAGTAAATAACATGGTCACCTTAGGGAGTAATGACTGATTGACAACATGAAGAATGACGCTGGGAGAGAGAAGTCATGTATCTCGTAACTTATCAGATTGATGAACACTGCCTCTTACCAGGCCTGTGTTAATCGAAGGGGATGTCTTTCTCTCTGCGCTTGACATACGGCAGACGTGTTCGTGTTCCCGAAGACGAACATCACGTCCCGGGCTCTGCTGGGGAGGTCGAAACCATCGTTAATCGGGCTTTCAAAGTAATCGTTCGAGACAGGCCCACGGTCACTGACTGTTATTGATACAACATATCTCTCTCTCCCTCCCTCTCTCTCTCTCTCTCTCTCTCTCTCTGTCTCTCTCCCTGTCTCTCTAAAATCGTTTTTAGTTACTGGGGTCTTATAGAAAGAAGAAATTAGGTTGTTAGATCCCAAGCCGCCCCCACCCCCCTCCCTGTGGGCTAATGTATTTGCTTCTCTCATAGCGGGGCTAAACGAGCGGGTAACACACGCGTGTCAGGCCCCCGAATCCACCTGGTAATTGATTATAGAAGGACTCCCAGTTCTGCACCAGCGAAGCTCCACTTGACTTTGCCGGCGCGGGAACAACCCCCTCAGAACGAGCAGAACTCCTGATCCCTCGATCACCTCATCACCTTCCTCCTATGGAAGTCCCACTCTTTCTACGCCTGGGGGAACGGCGTACCTCCCCAGTTATATGTGCTTTTGGCAAATTTGACACTGATTAAGAGGTTTGAGGAATGTGCGCAGCTAATGTACAAGGGCACCGCACAGTTGCTCCCGGGGAATAGAAATGAATAGTCTTAAACTACTCCTTGAAGTGAGAGTTTCTCCTGAGAGATAAAACCCTGACTGTGGTGGATTAGCATATGCCTGTTTGAAGCTAGCGGCAAGCTCCGGTGCTCTCCTGCTCTGGCAATTAAGCCTCCCTTCCAAGGACCCAGAGCTAGACTGGGATGATGGGTAGAAGACGGGTGTAGCTTTGAAGAACGCCATTTTCAAAACTATTAGAACCAACTATGAAATCTATTTTCCTAAGCCTTTTTTTTTGCAATATCTGATCAGACATTTTTTTGCATTTTCAGGGCTAGAGTCTGACAGATAAACCCAACCGACACGCTATATTTGTGGTATACGCAGCATTATAGCAGTTGTCAAGATTAAATCCTCCATAGAATGATAGTTATGTCGGAAGGGACAGGAGACTGCTGCATTTTCAAACAGTACACACATTTAAACAATAACACTGCCACCTAGTGGACGTGAAATATACTGCCTGCTTCTGCCCTCAGCTGCTTTGTTTTGAATGCTCAAAGAGGCTTACAGAAGCTGGCATGCTTGTACCATGTGTGCATCCTCCTCATACGGGCCTTTTGGGGCCGGCAGAAGGCTTTCTGTCTACAGAGAGTGAAGGGAATCGGAATTTCTGAAGCTTTAAGCCTCTTTACTGTGGCGGAGCCTCACGTGTCTTTGTGCAATATAGCTGTTTTAATGTACAAGGCTCATGTATTTTGGGTGAATGTACTTCTTACTATGAGTGTGTGTGTGTGTGTGTGCGTTTGTGTGTGGGTGGGTGGATATGTACCCTAATCCTGGCAGTGTTGACTGTGGGAGTTAGACCTGCAGAATCCTCCCCAGACAGCTGCTTGAAAGAATCATCCCAGTTGGGATGACTGGCCTGCCAGTACACGTGACGGCGGGCTTGGCCTCGACTTCCACATTCTCAATGAAATAACCATTACACACACACCAGGGACACTCTCGAAATCAACATCTGGTGTGCGTGTCTGTGTGTGTAGTGTGTGTGTGCCTTGGCATGTTAGGGAGATTTTCACTTCGCGCAAATAAAAGTACGCATGTGTCGACGGGCCAGAAACTCATTCACAATTTCCCAACATCTGTGCTTCCCGCTGACACGCGCGCACACACACACACACACACACACACGCACACACACACACACACACACACAGCACACACACACACACACGCACACACACACACACACACACACACACACACACACACACACACACACACACACACACACACACACACACACACACACACACACACACAAACACACACACACACACACTATCTCAGGCCTCCCTCAGTTCTGATGTCTATCTGTCAATGGAAAGATGGTTTTGGGATGCCAAAAGTACACTTGCATAATAATCTGTAGCTTAACTGTGACAATCAACAAGATAACATCCATTTGACCTTGAGGCTTTCCTGTGATTATGACAAGTATTTATTACAAGTTATATGTAATATAGCCATACATTTAATACATTTGACCAGTTGTCCTCAGGGCCCACTGCCCTGTATGTTTAGATGTTAACCTGCTCCAACAGACCTGATTCAAATGAATGGGTCTTTATGAAGCTCTGCAGAACCCTGATAACAGCCATTTATTTGAATCAGGCGTGTTTGAGCAGGGAAACATACAGGCCAGTTGTCCCTGAGGACATGGGTTGAAGACCACTGTATCAGACTATATATTCACAGTATGTTATAATACATACATATATTAAATATATGATAACATTTCTGTAGTAAGATAACAGCATTAAATAAATAGTATTGCATTTATAACATAAAGCAGTATTGCCCCAGACCAGCCTAAGGCATTCTGTGAGGCCATAGCCCTAGTTTTCACTGGAGTATTGTTGCCAACCGCAATCTCCTTTTTTAGGAGACATCATTCTGATTCCATCTAAACCCCCATGCCCCCACGCCTCACCTCTGGACCTCTGCAGCCCAGCATGGGGTGTGGTGTTGCTGGGGTGACCTCACATGATATCCCCCCGGAGGTACCTAGGAGATTAAGAGCAATCAAGCCGCCCTCCCATCGCACAGCACCTCTCAGCTTATGACGGACAGGGTCTGGGTTTGTTCTAGCCGACACACACACAGGCTTATAACAGGTTCCTGTCTGTCGGATGCGCAAGCGAGTCTCTCTGCTCACCGCGTTCTTACCGAAAGGCACCGGCTTCCGCAGACGTCCTGTTCCGACGGGGCAACCGTTGTTCTTTAGTATCTGCTGTGGCGTAGGGTTTTCAGTGTATTCAATTCGTTCGGGGGGTTTTTTACGCGTCGCTTGTCGAGCCGAGACGGTGAGAGAGATCGCTGCGAGGAAACAAGCCGCTAAATCGCAAAATCTTCTTAAGGACAAAAGGGATCTCTTGTCTGAAGACAAACGTCCGGATATACCGGCTGTATACTTTGTCTACTTGGAACTCCACCGTTTTTTTTGACAGTCCTAGTTTAGGAGGAGACGCCAGTCTTCTCGGGCGCGTGTGACCTTGATGTACAGCATGATATCCAGTAAGCTCCTCATGTACCGGGGAGAAGCCCCACAGGCCGACGTCCTCCATGACGCCTGGAGGCGTAGGAAGTCGTGCGGCGAGCTCTTTCAGAACGGGTACAGGGTGAGACAGGTGCACCACAGGCCGGGCCCAACAGAGAGACCGGCGGGCTTCTACCGGTCTCTCTGGTCCTGCATGCGAGTACTGGCCAGCTGGGGTAAGAAAAGCCGGTCTGGGGGGATACTTTCTGGAGTGTGAGTGTGGAGGTGGAGGGTCTGAATGTCACTGTGACTGTACTTGGATCTGTGTTGGGCTCCTATGGGTCAGGGCTCTCTGTCTGAAGGCAGAATTATGATCGGAAACCAGGAAGTGAAGCGGACCCAGGTCCAACTGCCTGGTCAAATATAGGCTTCTTGTGTTTTATTGTGACGTTAAAGTGTGCTTTCTAACGTTGGCAAGCAATGGCACTATATGATGTCTGTGCAATCTTTTTTTCAGACAAAAAGTAATCAGAGGTGAAGTTAATCTTCTTCTCAACATGATCCCGTCCTATGAACCCTTGTTACTAGTTGTTCTAGAGTGACTGCGCACCATAGGACACACACACACACACACACACACACACACACACATACACACACACACACACAGGATCAGCACATAGTATTATGTAAGATGTTGCATTGTTCTATAATCCCTGGGTGAGCTCATTTTGGAACCAGACAGGGACACATGTACTGCATGTAGGCCAAACCGTGTTTCCAGTCCAGTTTAGTCACAACAAGACAATTCAGTTGAATTGGGACGTGCTCAGACAGTCTTACATGTATTTCTCTCTGACAAGTGTCATTGTTCTGCATGATGTTCTGGTCCTGGTTCATTTCTGGAATTTTGCAGCTGAGCCACTGTGTGTACCTAGTGTGTGTTCAATTCAGATTTAGTGTGTTCAGACTGCAGTGTGTTCAGCTTTCAATATGTTCAGACTTTTCAGTTCACATTCTTTTTGTTCTTGACTACAGTGATTCAGGTGTAAGTGATTCAGGTATAAGTGATTCAGGGATTCAGGCTTGGGTTCAGACTACATTATGCTTAGACTTCTGATTCGAAAACATTTGACATACTTACGGAAAACGGTTGTTTTAGCCTCAGCAGAAAATGAGATGCTTGATCGATCTCATTGATTTATTTTCTTCTCTTTTCTTTTTTCTTCTCCTCTTCACTTCTCTCCTCGTCTCCCCTCCTTCGCAGGTTTAAGATTCCTGAGAGCACTGAGATTGATACAGTTCTCAGAAATTTTACAGTTTTTGAATATCTTAAAAACGAGGTAAGTATTGTGCTTTCATCCATCCGCCACTACGACTACCACCACCTCCTCCTCCACCACCTCCACCACCCACTACCACAGAGCTACAGCACCACAGAACTCAGCGCACATAGAGGCTCGGTCTCAGGTTTGCTCTCGGTCCGAAGGGCTGCCATAACACTTTAATTTATAGTTTCGAACCCGGTCGAGCCCGCCTCTTCCACAGACTCGAGGTGATTCCAATGGTACACGACGGCTCATAGTTATACGGATCAGTCTTTAGCCTGACGTGTTATAGCTATCTCATTGCTGTACCATTGATATCTACCAGCAGGGTAGCAGTGGACTGTAAACTAAAGTGTTACCCAGGCAACCTTGTCAACACGCCAGGACCGAGCAGGACCTGATCACTGGTCCCGCATCTCCAGGGACAGGGCTTACAGCTCGGTGCGATGGCGAGAGAGTGAGAGTGAGTGAGTGAGTGAGAGAGACAGAGAGAGACCGAGAGATGCAAGGAAGGAAGGAAGGAAGGGTATAAGCAGAACGACACAGTGATAAGCAGAGCTCAGTTACCACAAAGGCAGCCCTGACAAACGCATATAGACTCAGGTGACGGTTAGGGTGCTGAAAATGCCATTCTTCAATGCCCGTCATGACATAATGTACGTCTTAGAAATCCAATAGACCCCCGTCCCCCCCCCTGCCCCCACAACCCCAGCAGTCACTAGTTTTATTATCTTCATCTTTGTTTTCATAAAACCCTTTTGTTTGTTTCGTTCTCCCTTTTAAAAGTCTCATCCCACATTTGCCCGGCTTAGACTAAGTACCTTCTAAGGCCCTCTTAAGGCCATGTGGGATTCAATAATTAATGATAACAATAACAACAGTATTAATAAACACAATAATAAAGTCACCTTGTAGACTAGATCACCCAAACCATTTACATTTTCTTTCTGTTCCACTGGTCTGGATCTCTTTGAGAGAGTTTTATGGTTCTTATTCTACCCAGCAATTCCATCAAGCTGGTGAACCTGTGTTCCATCTTCATAAGCACATGGCTAACAGCTGCCGGATTCATACATTTGGTAAGTTACCGGGCGGGAAAAGGGTTACGGGAGGTGGGTGGGAAGGGGGGGGAGGGGTCCGGGGTGGTGTTAAATGGGGGAAAGTGAAAAGGAGGAGAACTCCTAAATCTGGTCCCAACACAACCTCCAGATCCCCTTGTCTCCTTGGGTGTGGGTGGAGCGGAAAAGGCCTTTGGAAGGACTGGGGGAAAGAGGGTGTGGCGATCTGATCACCCCCCTCCCGCCCCCCACGCCCCTGGTTCTGGTGTGCCTGCACCTAAGGGGAGGGGTGCTGGGGATTGTCTTTGGACTAGGTAGAAAAAGGGTGTTTCCATGTGATGGTGAAGACATAGGTGGTCTTTCTTTTCTTTCTTTTTCTTTTCCTTTGACATAAAACGCAGATCAACATCTGTCCTCTTTCTGTTTCTGCCCACTGCCGGCTCAGAGTACCAGTACATTTATGTCAATGGCTCCACATAACGAACCAGTACAGCATCTTAGCATGCAGGAGAACAGTAGTACCCCTAGAGGGTAGCATAACCCCAAGAGCTACTCTAATGCTTCCTGTCATCTCAGAATAAAAGCATGAAGACTAAAAGGCCTGGATTCAATCTAACCTGTACCTCAGTAGCACTTTCGTATGCACTAATTGTAGTACACCAAAGGCTGCCGGTAGTGTGTGCGTGCGTGAATGACTGAATCGAAGGAAGTGTGTGTGTGTGGAATGTGCGCCAAAGACCAGGTTTGATCTGACATGTATCTGACTTGTACCCCGTCGAAAATACCCCCACCCCCCCCTTTCCTCCTCATTCTAGGTGGAAAACTCAGGGGATCCTTGGGAAAACTTCCAAAATTCCCAGTCGCTTTCGTATTGGGAGTGTGTCTACTTGCTGATGGTCACTATGTCCACAGTAGGATACGGAGACGTCTATGCAAAAACCACTCTGGGACGCCTGTTCATGGTCTTCTTCATCCTCGGTGGTTTGGTAAAAAAACAACACCTTTTTCTGCCCCCTTCTCCTCTGCCCTCCCCCCTCCCATGTCCTGCCTGATCCCATCTTCACCGTAGATATCCCATTGTCGAATAGACGCCATATAAAGAAACGTCAAACGTCTTGTGGTTATATATATATATTTTAACGTTCATAATATGACAAAGAACTGTTTAGAAATGCTTCCCTGTGTTATGGTACTGTATGATACTGATATATACGTGCTTAAATTGGCCCACTGTGTTGTATCTGTGTACTGTAGTATGTAGGTACTGTATTCCCATGTCCCCTTGCCCTCAATAGGATATGCATTGTGTTAAAGAGGTAGACAAGTAGTAGAAGTAAAGTCTTTTGTGCTATAGTTTGATAATATTGCTGCCGCTCTCTTGAAAGCAGTTTTTACGGTTTCAGGACACACTCTCCCCCCTTCCTCTCGTGTCCCTTCCCACAATTCCAACAAACACTGTGGCAGGAAGATGAGGCCAAGGCCAGCCTGAACGTTACCACGGCAACGGCAGCCTCCACCCCTTCCACAACTCGTTGCTTTCTCTCACACACCCCCCCCCACACACACACCCACCCACCTCAGACACCTCCTAAAGGGAGAGGGATCGAAGTACAGCCAGAGTAACTGTAGTTTATATCATAGCAGAACCATGTCAATTGCACATGTGTGTGATTTCAAAGTAGATGACAAGAAAATAGCAAAGGAGATAAAATTAACAAGGAGAATATATACAGTAAGATATATATGCTTATTAGAACCCAGCCCCGCCCCCTTTGACTTTAGACAGAAGTTAAATAGTGCCTCTTGTCAGGAGAACAGGCTGCTAATCTCTGCAAAAATGCATCCAGCTCATTTTCTAGCCCTTCAAATGAGTCTTAATGTGTTTTGCAGCTGTGGACCATCAGGTTGGCCTATTCACATCGACCTGCCACATCATTTGTGTTTGTTGGACAAAACATGGCACATAGGTATTTTTAACCCGTTTCTCCGCTAAACCAAGATGCCTTGGGTGCTAGCACAGATTTGACTTGTTTGTCAGCTGTGGCAATTTTTATGCTTTCCTTTTCCCCTCCCCCCAAACCCATGACCCTTAAAAACTGGGGTTGTTTTTCCTTAAGAAAGACATTTCTACTTTTTTGTCTCCCCCGAAATTACGATTTTCTTTTAGTTATTCAAATTTGGAACGTAGATTCGTCAATCTCTCCTTTTGGTTCTCGTTGTTTAACTGTAAGGTCTGGGAACTTCGAGAGAGGCTTTTTGGCACTTTCACCCCCCAGTTTTTTCCACATTTGCATAGCCTATTTATTTGGTATGGTTAAAAATCAATATCTTTTTTATCTCCCTCAGAAATCAGTTTGGATTTAAGCGCCAGCTCCCCTTCCACCCTCTCAATGGCTTAGTCTCTTCTTTAGTCTTTTCTTCTGTCTCCTATCTTCTCCTTAGGCCATGTTTGCCAGCTACGTCCCTGAAATCATAGAGTTAATAGGAAACCGCAAGAAATATGGTGGTTCCTATAGTGCGGTTAATGGGAGAAAGTAAGTATTCCTGATGGTTCTGCTGTTTCCTGTCCACGGTAGAACCCTCTCTGCATGCCTTTTTCTTGTTTCTGTTCCATGCATGTAGGCCATGTTTGCTCGCTACGTGCCAGAAATTGCTGCTCTCATCCTTAATCGGAAGAAATACGGAGGGAGTTATAACTCGACACGAGGCAGAAAGTAAGTCCAAATCCAGACAAGGTGTGGTTATGTGACTCGAGTGCGCCCCCCTCAGGTTTAGTGTTGGAGGGGGAGTCGGTACACAATGCTGTGTAGAATATTCAAGTAGAATGGGAAGTCACACAGCGTGACTGGAGACCTTGGCCATTTGGACACATGTCCATGCCCCTTTACTCTCTCTCTCTCTCACTCTCTCTCTCTCTTTTTCTCTCTCTCTCTCTCACTCTCACTCTCACTCTCTCTCTCTCTCTCTCTCTCTCTCTCTCTCTCTCTCTCTCACCCTCGCTCACACTCTCCTCTCCTGTCTTCTCCCATCCTCTTGCTCTATCTGTCTTTTCTCTCTTCCCTCTCTCTCACCTTCTTGCTCCATCCCTCTACAATCTCTCCTCCCTTCTCTCTTCTTTTCCCTCTCCCCCTCTTGCTCCTTCACGCTTCTCTCTCCCTCTTGCACCATCTCTTTCCTCTCTCTCTCTCTCTCTCTCTCTCTCTCTCTCTCAGTGCTTACCTGAAGTCATTGTGTGCTGTTCTGTTTCCCTTATTTTCTTTGACACATCCTATGTGCTGCATTTTGATTTTCCTCTCAAAACTAGAGCTTTCATGACTACATTATACTGTATATATTTAGCGGACATGTATTTCTCTGTGGTGGGTGATCATCTTTAAGTGTATATAGTCATCTACAGTCTGTTGTGTCTATTGCTAAATGTGCCCATAGCCAATTCAGACCATCCAGTGATCGAGCCCCTCCACAAATTGCAATCGCTCTCTAAGGATGAATTTGCATCACGATAATTGCGAATGAGCTAGTCATGAAATCCCTACTATGTACTCAGATGAAAAAAAGAAAAAAAAATGTTTTTAAGCTCCACAAGAAAGTTGAAAAAAGACTCAATCCGCAAGTGCATTATTATTGGTGGTCTCCAAAGCATCATCAATCTCAATGACCGTTGCAGGATACGATTTCTTTTCTTGTTTCATTTTGCTTGAGTTCGTTTGCATGTCATGCTTTTCGTTTTCTTCATGTGGCATCATCTCTGGCATGCTCTCTCAGGCCTGAGATCCGCTGGCTCTTTCTCCATCCATGGATTCTATGCTTACCCTGAGGAAAACCAGCTTCCTGGTTTTCTGTCACTGCCAGCCCATTGCATCATCACCGTGTGACTTGGCTCTGACAGCTAGCATCATCACTGCTTGACATGACTCTGGCCCTGATCTTCAGTCAGCTCCCACACCCTGAATGCTGGACGCCTCGCTCCCATTGGAGGCTCTCGATTTGCTTTTGGCTTGCATCGCCCGCTTGGTTCTTGGTGCCCGCCTGGTCTCTAACTGTTTGTGTGGCAGTAGTGGTTGTCTTCAGAGGCTGTGACCTGTTTGAGTGGCCTCCCAGACAGAGTATGTCCTGAATGCAGTGGTGTGTGTGTTGTGTTGTGTGATGTGTGTGTGTGTGTGTGTGTGTTCCTACAGGACTGCTCAGTACACCTCCACGCTCTGTCCCTGTGGCTCAAACCCTACTGGTCATCAGAAAACAGACCTAGCACAGTGGATCCAGCTCAGTGTAGCCACCTCTCTCTCCCTAGCTCTCCCGATGTCTCTCTTTCCCCTCTCGGCCTTTCCGTCCATCACTCTCCCCTCTCTCTATATCCTCTCCCCCGTCTGTCCATTCCCCCAGCTGTCAGTGTCACAGTCGGGTGGGCAGATGCAGATCCTCCGAGTCCAAGGCGGAGCAAAGAGTGATTGGCCGGAGTGAAAACCTCCATTGTTCTGTGCTGTCGGCGAGACAAGATTGATGAAATGTTATGTTTGGCGGCCGCCTCCCCGCGCCTGGTGGTGAGAGAAGAGTTTGTCAAAACTGCAGACAGCCTCCCCCTCTCTAGTCCCCTTGCCCGGGCCATGCATAGAGCTCATGCAGTACATGTGGTAGCATTTAGAGGTTAACAGCATCCAGTTAACCTGCCTCACAGGTCACGGAGCGGTACCACGTTCTTTGCATTACCGTCGAAATATGCCGCCTGTTCCAAATGTTCAGCCCGCGTACCAGATCCTGACACTACTGTACACAAACACGTTAGTCACGATGGTTTATTTAAGTCTCGCATGTCTGGTACACGGTTTACGCCGTTGTCATCACAAACAGATGTCACGGAGAGAGAGAGAGAGAGAAAAGAAAGAAAGCGATATATAAATGAAATTACATTACCGATATTGAAATTATATTCTGGATATTTACAAACAAAGGGGACATGTTAGGAACTAGTAATTGACTTATTACTTCATGGCACTTTTGAAAGTAACGGACCCATTACCCTGTTGTGTCCCTCTGAGGGGTTGTTGGATGTGAGAGGCGGACATCTGAGTCATGGTAGTTTGGCCGTGTGGTTTTTTTTCGCTCTGCTCAGTGTAGCGTGCGCTCACCAACGCCGTGGCAGAACTCTGGGCCGCGTTCGCTGATGGCACAAAGACAAGCGGTGCTGGAAGCTCTCCGTTGGCCTCCGCGGTTTCCATTACGGCTCCGTGGTTTCCATTAGCCCCCAGTGGAACGGAGAGGCTGGCGTGGAAACTGCCGTAGACCCTGGCTGAACCCTGGGCGACACACCTCCTGTGTGTTGAGCCCTGTGCCCCCGGGGCCCAGGAGGACATGAGTCTTCCTGAGGTGTGGAGACCTGTGGGCTCTCAGTCGATTCTGGTGTATAATCCTACACAGATAACACCCGGTGTTCTGCTGCCTCTGGCGTGCTCTGGAGACGTGCTCACACATGTTTGGGATAGAGGACCAAGTCCAAGTGAGCTTTGATGGTATAAGTATCAAACTGATATAAATGAATATAGAAGAATGCATATGAATAAAACATTTCCAGTCAGGGCTCAAGTGATTGGAGGTATTGCGCGAAACCTTTTGTTGTGTCTTTTGGGTCTAGACTCATCGAAATGTCCTCAGTAATAAAGGTCCACAGTCAAATGTGGACACAGTCGTCTTGTAACAGTACTTCAGCCTGTCGTTCTTGGTACAGAAATGTTTTTAAGGTTAACTATCTGAAACATGTGGTTCTCCAGGACTGTATGTAGGTTATTTCCATGTTTCCAAGGTACTGTACTGGACACTCTGGCTGGTCTGGCCAGGATGACTCAAACAAAGACTTGAACCTTGATGTTCACAGTATGTCACTGCCACTGGTTGTAAGGATTAGAGCAGTATGGCTGGTGTGTGACCTCTGTTGGTGATGTCTGAGCTTTCCGTCTCTTCTGTTGTGTTAGTGTGTGTTCCGGAATGTTCCCTGACCCCACCCGACCCAGTGACATGCCGTGTTGACTCACTGCATGTTCTGTGATGCATGCTGTATGACACCACCTATGCACCCCAGTGTGATTCTCGGCACCCCGTGGTGAGAGCTGTGGTGTTTGTGAAATTGTCTTTTTTCTTTTGTATTTTGTACCACCGTACCTTGTTCACTTTGGTATGACATTGTTTTATGCCTGCAGTTGGAAAAACAAACAAACAGGAATTCACTTATTTTTTGGAACGCAAATAGTAATTGCATTTAATGAAGACGAGCCATTAGATTTCCGTAATGGTAGCACAATATGCTGTTGTTTCTAGATGGCCTGGCACCACCTGGCACACAGTTCAAATGCATCCATCTTAAAGTTATCTGAGGCTGCACTGCACATTCAATGATAGTTTCACGAGTGGTGTTTAAGGGTCACAGGAATAGAGACCGTTTGTGGCACTGTCAAGCTATGTTGGTTATATCATCCATGTGGAGCCGTGAAGTCTCAGATAAGTGTTTGTGTATGTATGTGTGAGAGTGAGTGTGTGTGTCTGCGTCTGCTATGCTGCCTTAATGCAAAGCCACAAGAAACCAAACTATGCCACACAAATTCCCCCTGTTCTCACTCTTGATATCTGAAGATGACATCTGGAGATTGGGGAGTAGGAAAACATGAATGATGTTTTTGTCTCCTCAAATGAGAGGCATCTTCTGCCAATAGTCGCTGGCGTTCCACTGAGACCACAGCTCATCAAGTGAACCCGCGGGTTCGTTCATCTCAGGACCGCCCTGCGTCAGCCATCCAATCACCACCGCTCGTTAGACGCTTTAAGGATGGGGACGACATCTTTGACGACCGTTTGGTCTGTCAGCAACCATGCCCTTTCACATCCAGCCCATAGCTCCAGCTTCACCTCACCAAGTCCACTTCAGTCCACCTCAGCCTGCCGGTTCTTGGCAGAGCGATGAACGATCTGGACGTTGGATGTCATTCTCAACAGATACAGGCTCGCGTCTTACCCCTCGCGCCATCCGAGAACTCCCAAGGTTTCCACAGCAGGAGTTGAAATGTTCATCTTTCCCCCAGGATGACAACATGGTTTTTGGGTGGGAGGAGGGGCTTGTTAGAACAGATCTTGCCACATGATAAGGTCTGAAATGGTGATCGGACACACAATGTCAGACGTTTGGGAGGCAGAAACAAAACATTGTTACTCCTTAAGTACTGGAGCCCCCTTTTAGTTACCTTTTAGGTGTAGGATGAAGACATTGTCGATATGCAAATAGTCTTACAAACCCGGGTAGACTAAAAAGGTTGGCAATTTAATTCCACCCTCTAAAGAACTTGATTGATGGAGTATGTCTGGGATTCCCACTCGGGGTTTCACATGGCTCGGTGACACCGTCGAATACCTGATTGGTTGTTAAGCCAACCATTTAAGATTTAAGATCAACCAGCTAGGTCTTTCTGGGTTAGTGGGATGAAAGTGTAGTGTTGGCGTAAGATGTACTTAACATACATGGGCGGATGATGACATGGGTCATTGTTTATCCAGACTCGAAATGGTCTCCCAGCTTCCATCGAGTGTAGGTTTGAATGTAATGATCTGTTTACGCAGATGCCAGCTACCTTCAGTACTCACAGTTGTAACATTGCAAATGTGGGGGACACATTGTAGACACTGTTTAAAGACGTTCGTCAACTGGAATCAACTAACCCGAACTGTCCAGGTCCAGTTAGTCCTTCTGTCCAGTTTCTTCATCTCTTCTTCTGGAGTTTTCCGTCACGGCCCGACACCGGGAACCAAGGGACAGAAAAGGTCAAGTCCCCTCGAAAGCTCACGACATCCAGCCTTCTAGAAACCCACCATCCTGCCAAAGAAGCGTCCAACAGCCTTCAATTCGATTTACAAGACCATCAGCCACAGACCCAGATTGTTTTTAGTAACTGTTCTGCATAGAAGAGAGTGTCTGTTGATATATACGTGTATGTCAATCTGTGTTGAACTCCGAGAGAAGTGGTTTGGCGAACGGGACGGTTCTCCTTTTAAGAATTGATGACAATCAAAGCTAGTGTGCGCCGTATGATTACATTTCCTCGCTGGTTCAAATGTCAGCGTTTGATTGGACATGTCGAGCAGACTTGAAACCATTTTCATTACAATGTAGATCAAAATCTTCCACTTTAATGGAAAAGGGATGAAAGAAGGAAGCCATAGCCAGTTGTTGTTTTCCAAAGAAACCTTTCTGACATGTAAATAGTTGTTTTCCGTGAGCGTGCTTTCCTCTGACTGTTCTCTTCTTGGAGCTTGCCAGAGTGATTTATGTGACCCACTCAAGATAATTTCTCCCGCCTTCCCCCTTCTAGGCACATTGTGGTCTGTGGTCATATTACTCTCGAAAGTGTATCCAACTTCCTCAAAGACTTCCTACACAAGGACAGGGATGATGTCAATGTAGAAATTGTTTTTCTTCATAAGTAAGTGCATTTTTCCCTTCTTCAGCTTCCTCCATCGCACAGCAAATGTGGCTAGGATGCAAAATAATGATCAGTATGAAATGATGGACATGTAGACCATGTTGTTATTGTGCATTGACTCTCTTTCTCCCCCTATGTCTGTATGCTAGTATTTCCCCTAATCTTGAGCTGGAAGCCTTGTTCAAACGCCACTTTACCCAAGTGGAATTCTACCAGGGATCTGTTCTCAATCCTCACGATCTAGCCAGAGTGAAGGTACTGTCCACAGTATACTTTGACTGGTTGGAACAACCCAGATTAAACGTCAGGATGTTGCTTTGTGATGTCCAACTGTTATGGGTTTAGCAATCCCAGTCACCCTCCCAACTGTGAAAGGTGTTTTTTGTACCATGCGTTTTTTTCTCTGTATTTTGTTCCTCCCCTCCTCGTGTAGATTGAGTCTGCAGACGCCTGTCTCATCCTGGCCAATAAATATTGCGCAGATCCCGACGCGGAAGATGCCTCTAACATCATGAGGTACTTTATTCGCTCTAAAAGGGAACCGCTTCATACCTCTATCACTCTGTTGTCCCTCAGTAAATCCATCAAAGTTGCCGCTGACACAACATGTTTTATTGTTCGGCCCGTTTTATCGTTCAGACTTGTTACATGATGGACTTTCCAGACCCACTCACCCACACCGTTTCTGCTCCTTCAGGGTTATATCCATCAAGAACTATTCCCCAAAGATTCGGATCATTACTCAAATGTTACAATACCACAACAAGGTAGGATGTAAATCAAATAGCAAGTATGTAACTATGAATATACCATCTTCAAAGGCTTGTCTTGTGTACTAATGAAGAACCCAGTGATGATGGTATAGTTTGGAAAGTTTTGAATAATGTGGGTTCCCTGTGTGTGTGTGTGTGTGTGTGTGTGTGTGTGTGCTCCAGGCTCACTTGTTAAACATTCCGAGCTGGAACTGGAAGGAGGGTGACGATGCGATCTGCTTGGCAGAGTTGAAGGCTGGCTTCATTGCCCAGAGCTGCTTGGCACAGGGCTTGTCCACTATGCTGGCCAATCTCTTCTCAATGAGATCCTTCATCGAGGTAACCCTGGAACTACCACAAAGTAGTCCCTCTGCCGCAAACCTAGCGACCACAATGCTTCGTCATACAGTATAAAGACATTGAGACACGGGTTAGTTTTATTGAAGATGGACATTTTAAACTCAAGTCTGGAGTAGAAGTACAGTAAGTCGTCTATTAGACAGGTGGATGACTGGCTGCCAGGCCTGTCCTATGGTATCTGATATATTCTTGGCACCCCAACACAAAAAAAGTGATTGGTTACATGAAAGAACTTCTCGCATGTCATAAAAATGATGGATAGGTTTATAATGACTAGACTAATGGGCTGTTAGGGGAACATCTGCAGCCCACATTTTGAGCTCTACCAGAGAAAGAGTACAAAAAAAGAACGGACAGCCTGTGTATAACTACGGACGTGAAACACTTAAACATCCAACATAGGAATGACTAGATGCTGTCTAACATATCATTTTGGAAACTTTAAGACTGCCCACTGCAGTGGATGTGTACACGTCTATGAAAAATAGTAATAGATTACGATAAACTTCAATAATTAAAAAAATAAAAAACATTATATTAAGTACGCATTCATTTTAGTGTTTGTCAGTTTGATCCCATGTCAGTCAAACACAAAACTGGGCTGAGCTCATTGATGCAGCTTGTATCCAATTTACTGTGGTCAACTGGTGATTTGCTGAACAAACAAACAAAGTAATAATAACGGGATGCTCAAACCATACCGTCATTTGTTTTCAGTGCAATGACTGCATATGGCATTTATTATAACTGTTTGGCCATAGAAAGTCATTATCTAAATGAATCGCAGATCAGCACGGAATGATTATGGAGCTACAGCACTTAGTCTATGATCTAGAGACGATCCACTGTGTTTCAGTCAGAATGTCAACGAAAGTGTAATTACAGCCCTCGGTTATAATGTAACCCACATTTCCGAGTCCCAACTCTAAATAACCTGCATAAACATCCAGAAAGAGGGAAAATCTTAACATGTGTTTTGGTGATGCAACATGTGGGGAGCATAGCCTTGTCATTGTTTGGTTTTTGTGTACCGATCGTCAAGCACAGTGTTGAAGCAGGGAAATTATATTATATGGTCAGCTGGACAGTTGGGAGGTTGAAGACCAAGCAAGTCTGCTAGAGCTGATAACAGTCCATGACAGGAACAACTTATATCCATTCATGCGCACATCCAATGACAGCAGTGTGAACTGGAAGTTCACAATACAGTATACAGTATATACTTTTTAAATAATTGCTCTTTCCTATCACACCTTAACTTAAGTAATGCCCATCACTTTCAGGAGAGGGGATTCTGTCATTTGTGAAGGGTGTGCCTGCTGATTAATAGGCCTTACTTTTCTAATCAGCATCAAAAAAATAAAATAAACAATAAATAAAAACTAACCTGGCTAAGGACAGTGCTCAAAGGCAGCTTTTTTCTTCTTCTGGCCTACAGATCGAAGAGGACACGTGGCAGAAGTACTACTTGGAGGGAGTAGCTAACGAAATGTACACCGAGTATTTGTCCAGTGCCTTCGTTGGTCTCTCCTTCCCTACGATCTGTGAGTAAGTATCACTTCATCGCTCTCTCCTTCCCCACCGTCTCTGAGTAAGTATCACTTTCCAAAAACCCCCGTGAGCCCCCAGAAGGAAGATGGCAGAACCAATGTTGGAATGTAGAGAACAGTAACTGTACTCTCCGTTGCATCCAAGTGGGACAAGATACTGTAAGATGCACCAGAGTAGCAAAACAGCACCTTGGGTCCATTGTAACCTTGTGATGGTTTCTGTGTGTCTGACAGGCTGTGCTACGTCAAGCTGAAGCTGCTGCTCATCGCCATCGAGTACAAGTCCGAGCAGAGAGAGAGCAGGTGTGTGGCGCTGCGTTTACTCTTCTTCCCTGCCGACCTCCTCGCACCTGACACACACCTTCTCTGAAATATATGTCAAGATTTAGTCCGTTTTTTTTATTCAGAAAACTCTATCCCTGTTGCTAATTTAAGATGCATGGATCTACTTTATACGATGTTGTTGTATTGTTCCCTTATGAATGAAAGTGTTTTGACTGATGACACAATGCAATGAAGACTTCTCTTGCATTTGTTTGTGTATTGTTTAGATGACAACAATCTCTATAATATGGTCCTTAATCATGTTACCCCGTTGAAGACGGTTCCTTTGCATCCTTTTATAACCACTAACGGGATATACTAATATACTGTGCCACTGTAGTATACAAAAATATATACATTCATGTACATATTTCTGTGTAAATAACAATTAACAATGAATTGATTTGATTTCCGTTAACTCTATTTGCCAAACCCCACCCACCCCTTCCCTCATCATCTTTATTGTTGTACACCGACGAGGGCTAAACTAACACGTGTTTTTATATTAAGAAAAGGACACCTTTGACGTCAAATGCAGAATATTAACTTGAAACATGCCGATGTGATTTAATGAGATCTTCCCTCAGATGCCCTATTGATATGACCGCAGGCTACTGTATACGATGTAAACGCAGTTCAGCAGTTCTTTAGTCCATTTTTGGGACACAATTATTTACAAAATATTAATACGATACGCTGTGTCATATTACATAGAACACTTGTTAAATAAGCGGCATTTGGAATGCTCGTTAGATGAAAATGAACTACATTGATATAGGACATGCTTTCTTTCCTACTATCACAAAACTCATAAGTGTTTTGCTGTGACAAGGATTGGAATCTAAGATACCAAGATCTTCAAATGAACGATGGCTTATTATACAATATGTTATCCAAATATCACAACAAAGTACATCCTTAGCTTAGTCATGAAGGGACTAGGATATCTTACTTCATCATAATTTTCCTTAATCTCCTTTTATGTTCATAACAACTGTTTGATTTGAGTTTTTTTCTTGTTGTTTGCAGAAGCCGAAAGCGGTAATCCCCTCTACTTTACCTTACTTCCAAAGTTCCGCCCTCTCTCCACCACTTTAGAGCCTCTGAATTTGGGAGTTTTTCATAAGGACATTTTCCCAAAACCCTATATCACAACAACAGGCCAATTTCTGACTCTTTTTCTCATGGTGTTTCCTGTGCCTAATGCACTAACTTCTTTGCAGGCAGAGAGGATAGTTAAATTTGACATGTTTGTTTACTCGTTTCTTTGTCTTCCGTGTTGTCGGTCGTACTAAGGCTAACCCTCACCTTTTCCATCTCTATATTCCCTTCTTTCATTTCAGTTATTTTCTTGTCTCAGTGTCCTCTGTTTTCCACATAATTTGTCTTCTTTCTTCTCTGTTCTATTTCAGTGTTTCAGTTGTTCTCCTGTGTCAGCTTGGCCAAAACTAATTATTTTATCCCTGGTGCTTTTTCATCATCAAAACAATTCTTATTTACTTTTTATAGATGGGCAGTTTTTTGTTCACAAATCTGAATTAAGGGATACATTACTCTAGGTTGTTTACATACAGTATGCTTTCACCCAGACATGTTTTTAGGTATTAACCCTTGTTTATGGTGCATTTTGGCCAAAATGTGGAATCTGGATAATTTACTGTTCTAGTGGGCAGGCATTGATGCAATAGCATGTCTTAATAATGTAATGGTACCAAAAGCATTTTGTCCTCCAGAGTTACATCAAGGCATGGTGTTGTAAACTTTGGATAACTTAAATTATATCCAATGATGAAGGAGGTTTATAATGCTCCATGTCATATTCGAGTGATGAAAATATTTTTGCATTTCATCTTTTCCTTAGTGCTATGTGTCCATGTCTATGTATTTGTGTGGATGCGTGCGTTTGTGGGTTTCATTCTGTGTGTGTGTGTGTCTGTGTGCTCGACCGTGTGTGTGTGTGTGTGCGCGAGCGTGTGTGCGTGTCAGTCACCATGTACTCCATATCAATGTGTCTATGAGTAGATGTTCTGAAGTGAGGTCACTTCCTGTCAGTTTGGTGTTTAAGAAACAGTCCAACTGCACAGAAGTTACTGCAACAGTTTGCATCTACGTATTTGTCCCTTTACCTGTAGCCAGTGGCAACACCTTTCTGTCTTAACTACTGTCCTACTCATGCTGTTTGGTGACTGCATGCAGTGCCGGTCTGTCACTTGAATGGTGTAAAGCTTGCCTTGTTGCTCATAATTTGAGGTTGGGATTCAGGTAGAGTTAGACATGATTGGACCATATCAAGATTGACCAAGTTTTCTGATTAATCCACAAGAAACGGGTAAACCTGTAAAATCTCAGATTTGGGCAGCAGTGTGTGTGGATTTGTATTAGCTTTATAATTTCTTGTATGATGCATTGAAAAGCATGTGTGTTGTTTAAAATGGGAGGGGCATTCAATCTAACATAAAGCCAAGCAGTATACACATTTCTCTATTCCTAAATCACACATTTTATGAAGTCAAGCAACATTTTCACATCTTACTAATGCTTTATAGTAGATCCAATTGCCCTCTGACTGAATTTGCTTTTCAACATAATCTGTTATTTTAGAGCCCAGAGGAAAGATGCATTTTGCCCAGACCCACTCCAAAGACGTAGCAGTTTACTAGAGTTTGGGGTTTACTGCTCCAGTTTCACAGTACGCTCCTCATTAGTTCAGTTCAGAGACCAAGAATCGTGATATAAATGATCTGAAAATACCAGAGTTAGTTGAGGTAAATGTGTGTGTAATTAAATACAGCACGACTATCCCTCCTCTTTCATCTGGGCTCCTTGGTCCAGGCCCAAACGTTCTGTGTGTTTCCAGGTGTGTTTAGTGTTTCAGTCTCTAAGTTTGCACTCCTATCATTGATGATTCCTACCTACAGGTAACCATTAATGAGCAGGGCGTGTGTGTGTGTGTGTGTGTGTCGTTTCACTCGTGTCCTAGTCTAATTAAGGGGGAATGATACAGCCATTCTTTAAGCCCCCAAGCTCCCTGCCACAACCAAAACAGCAAGTCAGTCTTTAGAGTGGATATTTCTACTGCACAGAAGAACACCTTATGGAATACTATCGTTATTCGAAAGCCATATAGCGTGTACATCACTCATGTATTCAGTTCAGTAAATCTGCTGCCGCATCTGTTAGTTGTAGAACCTGCTCAACCCTATAGGATATTGCTATGACGCGACTAGACATACATCACTAGAGGATACAGCATGTTATAGATACATTATCCATTCTGGTCATAAAAAATAGATAGAAATATATAATGTCAATGTTTTTTTTGCTAGTAGTCAGAGAGCTGTTCATTCCCTTGCATTCCACTGTTGAGTACTCCTAACCCGCGGAACATCCTACAGTACCTCAACACTGTCCCAGTAATCCCACGACATCTGTTAGAAATGATTGGATTTGAATGCAGAGACTGAATCAACTCCACGATGACAATTTTAATTCTTTCACCTCCCCCCTCTGATTCAATCAGAACCATCACAAAACCAAAGTAAATAATTAAAATTGACAAAACTCTTTTTGTCCATCTGTGTGAGTAGTCTGAGGAGTGACTAGGGACAAACTGTGTTTTCGTTTTGTTAAGACTAACTACTCATATCGTGACCTCACACCCCCACACCAAGTTCACCCCACTCCACCGCAAAACACACGGTAACGCCAGCGACCAATCCGATCCGCCCATTTCAACCCCACTGGCTTCCGGTAGCTTTTAGAGAAAGGTCCCCAACGATGTGTGTGTGTACCATTCCTCTTGATTAGCACGTCTTGAGTGGGAAGTCGGTGGCGGGGCCAGTGTTTTAACGAGCGTCGTGCCGTGTGTGTCTCCCTGAATACCCAGCATCCTCATCAACCCGGGCAACCACGTCAAGATGCAGGAAGGAACTCTGGGGTTCTTTATCGCCAGCGACGCCAAGGAAGTCAAGAGGTAAGGAAAGACACCGGCGGGTAAACGAAAGAGAACTTCCTGTGAGGTTCTGGTAGAAGACCAGTATTTATACAGACCGCGTATGGCGGATAGGATTGTGCTGCTACCTTGGGGGCTCCGCCAAGTGTCCGAAGCTGGTTACGAGACAGCGACTGAAAGTGGAGACCTCAAACACAAAGAGGGTGATAGTTAACGCTTTTTCTTTGCCCCCTTCAGAGCATTTTTCTACTGCAAAGCTTGTCACGATGACATCACAGACCCCAAACGCATCAAAAAGTGTGGCTGTAAACGACGTGAGTACGCTCCGTGCCCCCCCCCCACCCAACTCTTCCCACCTCCCACCCCCAACACCCTTCACGTATCTCTTTCTGAATGGACAGTACTTAAGATGACTGCATCCTGATACTGTGTAATATCTCTCCCTGTTTCTCAAAGGACAGGCCACTCACAGTGATACTGATGTGCTTGCCATAATATCCTGTTGAAAATGAATGTCCCGTTAAATGATAGGAATCACTGTTAAAATACGTTCAACCATAACCCCAGTTCTTCACCAAGGTGTTATCCGCAATCAATATGTTCATTTTTATTTTGTGACAAAGTTGCAAGTGCAACATGTTACGTCATTCATTTGATTTACTCATTTCACGGTTGGTTTATTTGGGAGGGTTACTTACAGGGAGGATAAGGAGGTCTAGATTTAGTCAAAGGAGAGAACCAAATGGAGAAAGAGACCTCTACCTCAGAAAGAAAGAGAGGTAGAGGTAAATATAGAGGTAGAGGTAAAGATAGAGGTAGAGGTAAAGAGGGGAAGATAAAGGGAGAGCCGCCATACGTCAGTGCAGAAATGAGAGTGACAGACGGAGAGCGACATGATTAGCCGAGCAGAAGAGGGGAGGCTGTCAGGTCACCATAGAAACTCAGTGACACAGGCGGAGGTAATGACCGTAGTCAGGCGGAAGAGTGGCAAAGCACTGATGGGTGACCCCTGCTAAGGGCCAATAAGACCTGACACCCTATTGGCCATGATAAATTCATCCAAAATACTGGATCTCTTTATAACGAGGTAGTGTCTGTGCCGTGAGTGCCAGGAGTAAGTTGAATTGATGACAATGAGTAGCAGCGAATACTTGCCCATTCTTGTCTGCATCCAACTGTGTCTCAGTTGATGTGGCATTAAAGATAGTCCAGAAACAATCCATGGCTGTTACCTGACCTATATAGTCACTTGTCTCACCGTGTTAGCGGCTGGATAAATAATTCAGATGAAATTTCAGTAGATCTGGAAAGGTCAGTGACAATTACAACAAGCAGCCCACGCCCAAACAAACACAGACATTCAAACGGATGCCCACCATCTCCTCCCGTGTCATCTCAATTATTCAAACGAGGCTTGGGCCTATCCGCTAGCGAGGACCACAAACCTCTCTGACTCTCCAGGTTTCATGGTGTCACTATTTAGCTTTCAGAGACAAACTAGTTTATCCGATTAGCTTCTTTATCACAGTTTTTGCCAACAGGAGAGTTGCATTTAGAAATGACATATCATTTTCTGCTATGGGAGTTTGTCATCTGCTTTAGTTTTTCTTTCTTCCTGTTATTGTTGTTGCTTTGTTTCTTTCTGTTTGGTTGTTTTTCATGTTTCATCTTTATGACCATTGACACACTTTTGATGTATTTCCTCCCTTGCTGCCGTTGGAAAACGCCACTTTATTTTAACCTCTCACTGGTAGTGATTTATTGTGAGTAAAACAAAAACGGGTTCCCCATTACCCAGAGTGCAGTGCGAGTGTTCTTTTTTTCTCCTCAGCCAATAGTAGAGTGTATCTATGTTGCATGCACCAGTGTAGCTTCTGCATCCCTCTCCCCGCCTCTCATCTCAACACTCTTTGTCAGACCAGACCAGAACCCATACAGTCAGCAGAACCCAAACTCACCACAACATTAGACTCCTCAGACAGTCGGCCCAGACTTTGCTCATCTCAATTGACAACCTTCTTAGAAGTACTTTATGAGGAAAGCATTTCTAAACAAAAACAACTGACAAAAAGATAGTTATTTTTTTCTTTTCTTCATCCAAGTAAACCAAGCTGACCTGAAAGGAACCAGCTCTAGTCCTTTGAGCCCACATCCCAAAATGTCCAGCTCCAAAAATGCCCACCAATTAATCAATGTGGCAACAGTCAGAATTTCATACATAATGTATTGGTAATGGTTTTAATTGAGCCAAGACCAACAAAGAAAAAAATTATAGAGGAAAGTGTTCTACTGGGAGTTCTTGATTTTCTGTGAGCTTTAACAAGCTTTGCCAAAACCCAGTCCAAACAGTCTGGTCCCAGCCCCTTCCCCTGTGTTCCCAGCCCCTGCCCACCCCTCTGGGTCTTCAACAACTTCTGTCGAGAATCCAGAGATCACCTGCACTTTCAGAATTGAAATGTCGTCACCCCTGCCCGAGCACATTTCAATTCTAGACAGTAGTTGGGCCTTTTATTTATTTTTACTCTGCGTTTAAGTGAAAGCCGCAGTTCAGATGACCTGGTTACTGCAGGGCGAACTGTCATACCACTAGATGGCCACTAGATGATGGCGTTGTGCCATATTCATGTCTGTAGAGGACAGAATTGACACTGAGGTATCTGAAACCTATTTCGCTAGAATGCTATGAGCAACATAACTATGTGTCTCCATCTATGGTTATGTTATATTTACAATATAACACACTTGATATACAATTGTTCAACACTTTGTCTCTTGGTTTATGGTGTTTGACGATTTTATCACCCTGTTAAGTTGCATTTTGGCAAAGAATGTGCATACTGTACCGTATACACATTCTACACATACAAGGCTCCCTTGTGTTGTATTCTTTTCTACCTTAATTCTGTGTGTTGTGACATCGTACAGTAACTCAAGTTAAAGATGGTGTGTTGGTGTTGTTTAGTTCCCATGGATTTCCCATGTTTATCATTTTTGATCGGATCGTTTGATCGTTTCATTCTGAGTTTCAGAAGTCATGCGAGTCAACATTGCTTATCGCATTCTGGCCGAATAGATTTGGTTTTAGCGAGAGAGGAACCCAGATGAACAGTGTCTATTTCGGGACCTTTTATAAATCCTTCTTCACACGAGCCACGTTCAACGGGACAGTCTCGATGGACTACAGTGTGTCTGTTCTCTGCCGCGTGCAAAGCTTAAGCCAACACTGGTAGTCCATCAGGTCAAAATTCACGTGGAGCGGTTCTGTGAAGTCCGTCTTAACCTGGGACACGGCCGAGCCGTGGCTCGGGGGGGTCGGCGGCGTGTGTGAAGTCATGAGTCAAACATGTCATCGTGTCTCGTATTCTCCATCTCCCCCCACCACCCCCACCCACCCCTCCACGCACACACATACGACATCTCACGGAAATGTGCAAACATACACGGACTCTGTTCTTCTGAAAGCCCAGCCCAGAACTCTGAAAACACGGGGGCCTGCGCATGAAAGGACAGCCTCACCGCTCGCGCCTATCACCCTCAACTGTTTCTGCCCTGTAAACAGTTACTCCCTCCCAATCCCTCAGATCAGCATTGATGCATGCAGACGAATGCTTAAATAAAGCACTTTGCATGCTCTGAACAGCAGTCAGCAGCTCTTGATGGCCCTGCACAGAAAGGGGGCCTCTGGGCCTCGTGCTCCCTAGTCTCCCCCTGTCTCAGACCCGAGATATTGGCTCTCTCGTTTGGGCATCAGTCCATCGACGTGGACCCAGAACACAAGGCAGTGGCAGCTCCTCTCTGAGGCTCCTGGGCAGTGGGAGATTGGGGACCAGGGGTCCCAAGTGACCTAGTGGCACTGCTCAGGGGGCCTTCACTACCACTCCTTCTGGGGTCAAAGGCTTCACACACACACACACACAGACACACACACACAGACTACTACTACTACTACTATTATCAATGGGCACAGAATCCTATGACGAGTGCACACATTAATTGATGCTATTTTCTCTAAACCTGCACCCATACTCTGTCTGGGAGCGTTGTAGTAGTAGAAGTAGTCGTAGTCCTGGCCGAGCATGAATTGACCAGCCAAGCCCCGTAGAATAGTGTTACGCCATAGACAGGCTGCTCCAGCTGCATGATGGGATACAGGTACGTGATCCACGCCTTTAGCCGCCACATCGAGTGATGTTCTGTATGAAACACTTCTTTAAAGGTTTGCTGCTGACGACATTGCCCGTGCCTCTCTTCCTCTCCTTGAATGCCCTCCTCTCCCTCTCTCTCCCCCCCCTCACCACCCCGACCCTTCTTTCCCTTTGCCCCCCCCCACACTGTCATATTTTTGCCTCTTGACCTGTTATGGCATAATCAAGCCTTAGGACACAGCTTGACCCCTAAAACCTAGCCAATTAGAAGAAACATAACATAATCCCAAAACACAAACTTCTGAATTCATCAACAAAGACAATAGTAAGTGGATTAGCATCCCTGTCATTCGGTCAAAATCATCCACAGCGTGCTACTCGACCGTGACTACATTGGAAACGTTGTGATATTAACTGGTTGATTATGGCACGTTTGTGCCTGAATGGCTGGCGTAGTGTTGGGGTCAAGTCTGTGGTCAGCTGGCAACTAAGGCGTGCATTTATGATCTCCTATGAAGTGACCTTCCGACCTCTCCCCTGGATGTCTATTTCTCCTCTTGCCATTAACCTGCTGCTTTTCCTCTTCCTCTCATCCCAAAACATGACTGTAGCCAAGATGTCCGTCTACAAACGAATGAAACTGGCATGTTGTTTTGATTGCGGGCGCTCAGAGCGAGACTGCTCTTGCATGTCAGGCAGTGTACATAGTAACATGGACACCCTTCAGAGGGCCTACCCACTTTCCTCTGTCTCTGTTCATGATTGCGCAACCACTTTACGTGCCTGTAAGTTACACCGCCCAACACATGCTGTTACGTGTCTGTGTGAATGTGTGTCAGTGTACTGAGGGTATGTGTGTGTGTGTTAAGTGTTGTCAACATGGCGTGTTTTGTGTACCGTGACCCCATAGTTGGCATATAGCTGTGGCTTATCTCTATGTAAATTATGACTATGATGACAATAATACTGATACTATTATACTAATACTATTAACAATAATTATGATTATTAATATTAGTAATATTATTATCATATATTATTCATTCATTTTTTAAATGTATTATTATTATCGTTAGTTGTGGTATTTATGTGGTGGGTAGTGGTGTTGCTCTGTGGTGCTGCTCAACTCTAGTTGTTAGCTTTGTGGCTAGATATTGTGGCATGCTGCATATCAGTGAAGCAGTGGTGTGGTGACAGTGCTATTATTGGACACTTGGTGTTTGATGTGTATTTAATTGTTATAATAAGATATTCGAAATGTCCCTGAATGTTTAAAGAGATTGTTGACTGTATGCAGATGAAGATGATTATTTCAATTATTTTCTTTGATCTTTTTTTAAATCTTTCTGAAACGTTTGGGAGAAGCTGCAACAACTCTCTGTTTTGTTTTTGCCAATTTAATTTAATCTCTTAGAACTAACCTTTATCCAGGAGCAATAATGATGCTAAAGTGTAAAATACAGTGTCATATATCTAATATTACCTTCTCATTGCAAGACTTTCGATCACAATTTGAGGATGAGACTAAATCTTCATTTGAGTGTCACGTAGATTTGCTATGCTATTAATATGCTAAATGACTATATAGCCAAAGAGAAAAAATCATTACGATGGAACTCATTTTCAGCAACTGTGACTTTGCCAAATCCGCCCTCGTCTCTTTTACAGACTTAATCCTCCTCACATCCATCAGCTCTCACTCAGCTGTGTGGTGTCCAGTATGGCTAGCTAGGTTCAAAGCAGATAGAAAGGAAGAGAGGACTAGAGAATGAGTGAAAGGAGAGGTCAGGAGAGAGAGAGAGCACAGGGGGAGCACGAAACAAAGGAGAGTCTAAAGTCTGGTCGTCTACGGAAGTGTTTTTTTTTGGCTCGTTGGAGACAGGTAGCGGGTGAAGTCTTAGCTAGCTTGTGTGGAGAACAGTGGCACGAGCATGGACAGCCCTCTCTCCCTCCCCTTCTGTGGGGAAAGCTCGGGTTGGGTGTGTAGCAGCTGTAGGCCTGAATACCAAAGTACAGTTGCATGTGTCCGATGTCCTTTCCAACGGTAACATACAGTACTCTTGACTGATCTGAAGCCTTTGCCTTAAGTGTCCGACTCCGCGCAATGAGTCCGGCTATACCTTGTGCAGTTGGGTTGGCGTCGAAATCCTTCCGTACCAATGACCGGCCGTTACATTGTTACTGATCTCTCTTCCCCCTCGGCCTCCTTGCTGGATTGGAGAAGAAACTCTGTCTTGGATTGGATTGACCTTTCTCTGAGCTAAGTGGGTTTGGTCAGGGAATGATTGTTGGATTTTCTTTCTCAGTTTCTCTCAGTGTCTTCTTGACCAAAGTGAGTCAGACATTGCTAACTTCAGTAGGATGACATAATCCAGCATACTTCTGAGCACACAAACTAGATTTCCTGTTTGAATTGATTGCTCGGGTAGTGGTTTTCTTTGTTTTCTACATATGAAGCGAGAGCTTGGATCAAGGCAGGTAGCCAGAGGCTGGGGAAAGGCCCAGAAGAGATGTGTCTATTCTGGTGTGTGTGTGTGTGTTTTTTTGTCAGGGCAGGGCCCCTTATTCACTCTGACATGGAAATTATGTTTGCATTATCATTTCCCTAGCCCTGCTAGTCCGTCAGCAAACCTGTCCAGACAGCTCCTGTCCACCAGGCAGCCTTGGTTCCCCCCTCTCCCCTTCGCGCTAAGCCCCACATGCTAGCCGGTTAGCTTGCTGCCTCTGTGGGCATGGGGCAAATCGCAAGCGACAGATGCCAGGGCCAGCGCGGGTCCCTGTTTGAGGGCCAGTGTCATTGGCCCGCCCTGTGGCCCTCCCCGTGACCTTTACCACAGGGAGAGAGAGAGAGTCTCGAGGGAACAGGGAGCTCAGATTGCATGTCATGATCTGACTTCCAATACTCACTGCTCTCCTCATGTCCTTGTAACCTCAGTGATATGATGGAGGGGGGAGGGAGGGGGGGGGTGTCTCTGGTTCTGACATACAGTTGTTGGATAGGTTAGGGTTTTGCAGTGAAAACTGTACTTAAACACATCCAGTCCTGTCAGAATCTAAGGAGAGTGGATGTTTTAACTGGGCCTTTAGGACTCTCCTTATGATGTTTTGTACATTGCCATTCTAGAGGATGCAAGTGAGGTATGACGATAAAATACTGCACGTAATTGTTCACATTGCTCTCATTCACTCACTAGAATGATAATGTACAGTTTAGCAATTATGGAATTCATTAGTCAGATTTCCTACATCTAAAATCCTGCTGCGTTAATGCTATTTTCCGAATGAGTACACGTTTAAAGCATTTTTAGCTCTTCTGAGCTTCTTTAGTGATGATACTGTTGGCTTTGTTTTGTGTTTGTACTGTGGGGAGTTGTGGAGGCCATGTTGGGGTGGATGTGTCTGTCTCTCAGGGTGGGACTGCCTCTGTCCTGTCTGCAGTCTGGGGTCACATGTTTCTGTGTGTCTTTTCCAACACTCGGGATCATTTTTTAATTGAATACACCTTTGCAATGAACGTTTTCCCCCATCCAGCTCGATTTAGTCAACCTTAGTATTCGATTCCCAAAATATTGTGAATATAAATGTTTTAATTGGATGATTTGGAACATTGCCGAGCTAATGTGAGCATGCGAGTCCATTCGGCTCTTTTGAAAAATGATTCTCCATCGTCACGGAACAAGCTTTTAAAAAATGTCACACCACAGTTTGGTTTTCCTTTTCCTAAAAGCACGGCTTCCTCACTGTCCCCGCTCTCCGCGGCCATCGACTCCATCCCGTCTGCCTCTTTATCGCGTCGTCTCATACGGTCACCGTCGCTCCCCCATCCGTGCCATCTCGAACACAGAGCCGAGTCATCGCGCTCCGAGACTTTGGACTTGTCTTTCTTGTCTCTTCATATCCCATTTCACTTGACACATTACCTCACCCGCCGGTCTCCATGTCCGTCCACATCTCTCTGTCAGTGTAGATATCCGTCTCAATGTCTGCCTCATGATCATCATCCTCTTTTCCTCCATGTAACCTGTCATTTGTCTTTGCACTTTCCTCAGCCAAATATAAGTATAATGGATATGTCAGATCACGTAAGTGTCTTTCTCTGTCCCTCCCCATCCAGCTTCAGCACTCCCTTTGTGTAGACCTGTATAGTCCCCCCCCCAGCCATGTCACCTCCAAGTAACACTGATGCTTGGTTTGGTCTAGTTTATGCTTTACTAGTAGAATGCAAAGCTACCATCTTAGTCTCTCACTGATTCATTGATTTGAACTGATACACAGGGTTGGCAATGACATAATAACAGAGTCCTTAAACCACTTTTTACTGATGTATAGATCTAATTGATTATCATACTTTATTCCACAAAATGGTCTTTTGATAGGATGACATGCATCTGACAATGAATGCACTAATTCAGTAAAAAAAAGAAAGAAAGTTGTCTCTTAAAGCACTCTAAAGTTCATTTAAGGAAAAATGCTCTTTTTGACTGTTCAGTTGTACGCAATATTTTGTTTGTATTGTGCTGCCTCTAGCAGCAGATGGCGCTACAACACCAGGGAAAAGTGGATCTCAAAAAGAGGCTGGTGTTCGGTTCAAAGCAGATTGCAATTTAGGTAAATTTTTCAGTGTAAAGTATAGAATTGTGACATGTCTCTTCTCTCCAACTTCTAACTGTAAGTGAATGTAAGTTCTGAAATGCTATTGTTCTGCTATGATAACATTACAATTTGTTTTTATCCAACGGTAACGTTATTGTTGATGTTTATACTTCATTGGAATGATTCAAGAAATACTAAATGTGTAAGGAAAATACAATGCCTTGCGATGAACAAGCATAACCATAGTGACAAAAAATAATCCAACATTAATACGGTTAAAAATATATTAACACAACAGTACCACACAACAGTACCACACTACTGTACGGGGAGTGTTATTTACAAAACATATCGAGCTCACAAACAGCCCAGCACGACCCTTATCTATACGGTTCTCCCTGGTCTCGTGGTCTGGGCTTGATGGGGACCTGCATTCGGTACGGCCTCGTCATGTGATTAGCATTTCACGAAGGGACAGTTGCCGTCTGGGTTGTTCCGAGTGCACAGTGGAGCTGCCAGGGCGCGTGATGGCGCCGTAACGCTGGGCTTGTTTGACAAGGGCCAGATGAATCCAGGAGCTATCGGTGGCGCTCCGTAAATCAAGGAGGCAGCTGACGGCAGGGATAAACGTCTGTTTATCGCTCGCGGCCACCCGACCACGAGCTCTGTAGTCCCACCCGACCGTACAACCACCCCGACCACCGAGCAGGAGGAAACGGCTCCTCGGATACACCTTCTTTTCTCTTGTTCTCTCGCCTTCTTTTGCTTGGAGACCGAAGCGTACTCGCAGGGCTGAGAGGGAGAGAGTGATGTAGAGTCCCGGTTTAATGAAAGGGATAATACGCTCACTGTGTCATGAGGACAAAGTGATAGCAGAATGATCTAGAAATATCGTAGGAGATGGTAGCTTATTCCTCTTATTCCTCTGTGAAATAATTACTGTGTCGTTCTATGTAACATAATATTGTTCCCTTTCAATCCAAACCAGGAATTTGGTTTTGACTGAGATAGATTTTTGGGCATGAATGAAATGGATAGACTGAAATGCATTTGAACCTGCTTTCAAATAATCCTACATTTTGCATTGTTACCTGTACATTGAATGCGTAGACAGCACTGAAGTACATTTGTTCTTCCTGGGTTCATGTGGTTTCTCTGTTTCTGTGTGGTTTCATTAGGCATTGAAACAGAACAGAGAAGAGCACTGGTGCACTTTTAATTCATATTAATTAGTTCATATTCATCAGCAATAGAAAAGGGATTTGTGTTAAATGTGTTAAAATAATTACATCTGCTTATAATAACACAAATGGTGACACGATCAAAAGGTCATCAAATGATGAAATTATATTCTGAAACAGATATAATTTGCTCTCTTAAATTTATGTATTTGACACAACCATAATAATAGAATAATAATGATAATATTAATAACAATACTAATAAAAGCAATAATCCTAATAATAGAATAACTAATATTTGAAAGTAATGTTTTTGTCTCACTGCTAGTGGGCATATTCTGCTAGTGGGCATGTGACAAAAAAAGAATTTATTCATTTAAACTAATATATTTTAAATGTATAATACACAAAAAATTGGAGTATGCTGTACTATGCAAATGACCTTGCAGCTCACTGCTCTTTCTCATTGCTTTTATTCTCCATTGTTCGACAGTAAAGGATGAAGGTAGACCGCCAATTCAAAACCGATCGATTAAAATCACCAACTGCACCTCCACCTCCCTCACCTCCAACACGCACCACCCCAACGCGCCGCCCCCCCACCAGGACCCCCCAGCCCCCGCGTGCTCCGCCTCCATCCCCCTCGTTAATAACCGTAAAGGAAGCCTGCTGCCCCCGGGGCCTAGGGCCAACCCCTCGCTGCTGCGCCTCAGTATTTCCGGCCCGGGGAACGGGCTGGGCCGAGACCTGGCCGAGAGCCGGCTGAACCGGGCCCGCAGCCTGCCAGTGAAATACCGCTACCATCCCAGTAATGCGCCGCTGCTAGGCCGCAGCAGGCCCCGTAGGTTGCCCCCCCCCCTTAGCGGGATGCATCAGTCAGTAACCCCTCCCCCCTCCCCTCCCCTTGTCCTGTCCTGTTTTGCCACGCTGTGCTGTCTGCATGAGAGTTTACCACACTCTCAGCTGCCACTAGCCCCCCCTACTGCACACTGCCACTGCTTTGCATGGACGCTGCTGTCATGGGATCACTAACGCGACATCCACCGCTGTACATGTGACTGCCGAGCTGATATCGAATTTGATACTGTTTCGATTATTATTATTTTTTCAATTATTTTTTTATGCCTGTTTATTTGTTTTCGACTGTCACACACAAGCTATGTCCCCATTGACTGCAGAGGACGTTATTGTTGCTAGTGCGAAGGAGATACTTTGGTATAAGTTTGTCTGAACTTTTCAGAGGCCAAGGGAAGGACATGCAATAGAAGGGTTTTGTGTCCATTAGTTCACTTTGAACTTTAGGCCAACACAGGGAAGGAATATTTTACACTGTGATATTTTCAAAGTAGATTAGAGGGGAATGTATTTCCAAAGTGGGTACGGCTTGTAACATTAGCTATTCAGACCGTCCAATGGCTGAATGGAAATGTCAGAGAATGGCATTTTATTAGGAGGAAGAGCTGTATGTTTTATCTTTTATTAGTGCAATTAGGTGACAGTCTAGGATGGGTACTCGGAACAATAATGAAATTCCATGTGCTTCGAGCAGTCACCGCTTGCAGCACACACATTGATTTGCACTAATATCATGTTGTGTGCTATTGATTTCTAACCAAAGGACTAATATGGGTTTGAAGCGACAGTGGACATGGTATATATGCTTGGGGAGAGAGAGGAGAGGAGGCAGAGTGGAGGAGCTAGTCTGTGTGCCGGTCTGAAAGCCCCTTGGAACTGAGACAGTAGAGAAGATCAGACTACTGGGAACTAGGCCGGAGTGTTCGCACGGTGCCTGAGTGGGTCTTTCTAGTCCTTTCCGCCGCAGGGCTGGTGAAAGAGTCTTCAACAGAGCAAACCGCCTAGTTGACAGGAAAATGTGATCAAACTCATCCAAAAAAGTTTACAGGGGCAACATGATCATAGAGCAGTAAGCCCGCGACACCCTGGAAGACCAGCGGACGAGGCGACGTGTCGCATCTCAGGGCATGAAACGTGGTTTTTATTTTCCCCATGTGCTGTTTTAATGGGGTGTCTTGACCTTTATGTACTGCTGGATGGTGTGTGCACTGCTCTAAACGCTTGTTATTCCCACGCAAGCCATGTCCTGCTGGAGTGCTGTTTTGGCATGTGACATTCGGAGGACGCTCGTTGAGTCCTAAAGGGGTTCTCATGGCATGGAGTTAGACCTGTACAAGAGCCATCATGCACCATAGTGAGAGCTGGAATGATGGGGGTCGGGGGTCAGCTTTGTAGCCATTCATTACAACACCACCACAGAATCATCCCCCTCAGTCATTGCTTTAGTCCCATGCCGTGCTGACTAATAACAAGTCTGTTTTGTTCATACGGCACCCATTGGCATCAGGATGCATGGTCACTCTGATGCAGACTGCTAGAGGTCCAACCCACATAGAGCACCTCCAACGTAGGCCCCGTCGGCACGGTAACCCGTGAGCCAGAACCCAGCCAGTGGATCGGAACCAAACTAAAAAGGGGCTTTGGGGGGGGAAATAGCGAGGCTTTATACGTTGAAGTCAGACAGGTCTTAATTGATTGTTCTCCGTGGTTTTTCTCCTATTTAACTCTGTCCCTCACTAACTTTTTCTACTTTTTTTGGAGGGTCTTCTCTTTCTCTTTGACGTTGTGTTATTTTTTTATTGTTTATTTTTTCTTCCTTTATGGGATTACTATTGATTGAATGTTGAGTGTGTTTGTGTTCTTTGGTATGTCAGTTCCAACACACACACACACTGACCTCTGCCCTTGGCCTGCGCGTTGACGCTCTGTGCGTGTGTTTGCAGTTGAAGACGAGCACCCGTCGACTCTGTCGCCCAAAAAAAAGCAGCGCAACGGAGGCATGCGAAACTCGCCCAACAACTCGCCCAAGATGATGAGGTAAGACATTGTTTTGTTGCCACTTCCAGCACTCGCGCACGAGTGGGAGAGAGTTTGAGAGTGAAGGCTGGGAAGGAGGGGAGGGAGGTGTGCTGCTCGTGCAGGCAGAAACGGGTGGGTGAAATTGCTGCTGGTGGTGGGATGGTGTGTGTGTGGGTGGGTCGTGGGTGGGTGGGTGGTGTGTGAAAGTATGCGAGAGGAGTCCTGTTAGGGAGACGGAGGTGGTGGTGGGGCGGTGGGGTGTTTAGGCTGGCGTGCTGTCAGCGGTTAATGACACAGCCGAAATAATATTTCTGTCATGAAAGAGGCTGCGAGCGAGGAGCCGTTTGAAAAAAAAATGCCGGGCCTTTAAAGTCTCAGCTGTCAGCCCCCTCCAGTCTCGTCCACATGTACTTCTTAAACAACGCTGGCACTAATGACACCAGCAGCCAATCAGAGCGATCTGCCTGGTTACTCTGCCCTCGGGCTCTTCCTGTGTTGTGGGAACTCCCTCGGGTGCCGTTTCTGGTACTTAAGGCCATATGCGAGATGTATCATCACAATCATATCTGAATTTAGATATTACCTTCCTTTTATCCTGTCCTTTGGAATCAAATTGCGGTTAATTGATTTTGAAAGATAAAAGGGCTAGGCTTGGCGCACCCGTGACCGTGAAGCAATGTTGGAATGCGATGTGAAACGCAGTGAGGGTATGTCATGATGTGCCTGACTGAAGCGGCAGAGGGAAGGTGTTCTGGCAGTTATGGAAAACGCACGGGGACACACGAGGCAAAATGTGCCTCTCCCTGAAGTGACGGGAATTGTTATGGCTGATGTGCTTAATGAATGTACAGTCGGGCACCTTTTCTTTTCCCGAGATCAAGTTCCAACCCTGTGTAAAAACACTGCAGATTTTTGGGGTATTTTTTGTGGCGTTAGTTTGAAAATAGAAAAAGGTAGAACAAAAAAAACGGTTGAATAAAACTAGGAACCACTTAATACGAATAAAGCCAAATGAAACATTACTTGTTTTTAAGAAAGGTGGCCACACTCGGTTAAGCACTGTGTATGGTAGCTTTAAATTGTTGTTCGTTTCATCCTCCTCTGCCTGTGTACCGAATGCAATTTTTCTCAACTCCAACTGTTCCTTTTTTGGTGTGCTTTGTAAGACAAAGCCAGTCTCGTTAACACAAATCTCCCTCAGGCCACCTTCCAGCAGCAGCCAAACGAAAGTCATTCAGAGCAGAGTGTACTGAACTGTGTGTACAGTATGTCCACTAAACATGTTCAGTTCTCCCTCACTTCGCAACCGAAAAAACAAGCAATTAGACGAGCCCTCGCACATGCCAAGCCATTAGTAGTACATGGAGTCGTACTCGACCCTTCAGTCGAGCCTGCAACAGAGCAACCGTCGACATGCCCTTGTTTTTTCTTTTTCAAAGAGCAAAGTGTCACAAAAGAAAGAGAAATTGGCATACTTCCAGCTAACTGCTAGTTTTAGAGGGGTGTTTAGTTTTGTTTCTCAACTTAAAGCACCAAACCACTCTTTTTTCTCTCCTCTCTCTTTTGCCTCAGAGATGGTCCCCGTTTGCCATGTAATATATGCATCTCGGCTTTGATCTCGCCGTGATAATAATTCTTGGGAGTTATTTACTCGGTTTTGAAAACGCTTCAAAGCAGTGTCAAAGTTTTCTCTGCTGTAGGGTTGCTTCTGCATTCTGTTGGCTCTTGGGTACTGGGATGACAGGTCCTCTGTTCGAGGTGTAGCCTTTTTCAAGTCATAGCCCACAGCAAAACATCAAATTACCTAGCCCAGTCCACAGCACCCCTCCACAGCTGCCCCCTGTCAATATATAACGCCATACAGTATATATTAAATACTTGTGCTTTTACAAGGTGGATTTTATGCGCAATGAAAAGTGATTGTTTGAGGTAGCCTTAGGGATACTTTATTCTACAAGCAAGGAGGATAACAGCAGACAGCTAGCAAGCGAGCGTATACCATATCAAGTATGGTTTTTACAGGACTTGCTGCCTGAAGGCCTTTGTAAATAAATAATGATCAACAGATTGGCTGTGGGTTTTTGAAAAGCATGCCTTTGTCAGTTTGCATGATGGGGGAAATTTTCAAAGCGCAAGGCTGCCTTCATAGCCTGGCGAAGAGGGATTGGGGGAGCACGCCCATCCCAAGTCAGCGACTGCAGAGTGATTCGCTAGAATAACTAAACTCTGTTTGAAATATACACTGAGGGGGAGAAATATGGAGAGAGGGAAAGAGAGAGAGAGAGAGGGAGAGAGACAGGGAAGCTTCAAGGGAGAGATAGACAAAGACAAAGACCGACAGAAGAATTTAGACAGAGAAAGACTTCATAGAGATGTCTGCCCTTCACATGTACATTAGTTACTCATTCTAATAGCTACATTACATTGACACCATTTCGGAATATTCCGGTATAGACCATCCAAATCTGTAAAATGTAAATTGTGTTTTCTGCTTTAATGATTACCAATAACCCAACCGAAAGGGACACAGAATTGTTCATAATTGCCACTAAACTATACTGTAGCAACACGCCTACTCTAGATTTCAATTAGCAAAGCGTAACGGTGTTCTAGCGACAAAGCGCTGTGTCGATGTGTTCCTTTTGTAATGGAGACAGCGAGACTCCAAGGGTGCACGGCACGTGTTCTGGAATTAACCATAATAACGCTGACCTTTCCCATGCGTTACGAGACACCTCTAATTCAGCCTCCGTCGGGGTGCGTTCGTCGCAGGTGGCCTGTTTCCTGGGAACTTGGGCGACGAGGCAGATATACCCACGTCGTATCGGGACGTACGTACGAGTCTGAGCATCGGGAGAGCGAGGCGTGCGGGGGGGGGAGCGCCTGACAGGCAGACAGGAAGGCAGTCACGCCACGGACAGCCTTGTGAAAGATAGCTGTCTGGGTAGAATAGAGAATTGTTGCGTGCCGGGCTGCCTGCACTTTCCATCCATTTCCCCACCACACACACACACACACACACACACAGCCAACGCCTGTGCGTTGGGCGGGTTATTGAAGTGACAGGGGCCTCACGGAGTGAGTGGCGTAACACGTGGATATGAAATATTCATCCCGGGTGTAGAAACACTAAATGCTGTCAGTGTTATTAGCACCTGTCCCGGTTGATTTCATCTACATACTGAGAGACTAAGGGGGGAGGGGGTTAAGAAAGGGAGAAGTTGATAGATGGCGAGGAGTGAGAAAAAGAGAGTAGGTTAATTGACAGGTTTTCTGATTTTCTCGTGGGGGGGGAGAACCAAAATGCAGAGTGGAGGGAGGGAGGGAGGAGGCAACATCGAAGCCTTGTCTCCGAGTGACAGCGGTGACGGGGAGGAAAGGAGATTGAAAGAGACGTCAAAAAAAGAAAAAAAAACTCTGGAATGTTCTACCACGCAATATGAATGCCAGTCTTTGTGCCCTGCCTCCAATGAACGTGGCAATAGTAATATTAGTTCCCTATTCAACGAAATAATTATATCGGAGTACGGCGATTTGGAAATCAACACAGGGGCTTCAGACGGAAGTGTTGTGACTGTCGAGGCCGTGGACGTTTCACTGTTCTACTTTCTAATTGACTAACACAATCTCGATCAAAGTGGCTACTCCAGCCGTGAGTCTTGTGGAAGGCTCTCGGAGATCACGTCTTGTAGAGTCAGTGCAAACCAGGCAGGAGGCGCCTCCGCGGAGTGACAGAAGCACTTCCGCGGCCCGGCGTTCCAGCCCGTCAAACTCAGCTGGCCGCCACGATGGATTAGCACGGCCGGGGCCCCTGTGACACGCTGCTGAAACATTCATGGCCGTCAGTTGGGCGGGGGGGGCGTTTGATTGGGTAGCAAATTCCTGAAATATTTAAAGTGCTTGGCTGTTAGGGCTTTTTTTAAACGCGAGGAGGGAAAGCTATTGTCTCTCTGTTGTCATGTCACTCAGCTCTCCCTAGCTAGCTCCAGCCCCTCCTCCCTATTTATTGGGCTGCTATGGCATCAGAGCTAGAGCAGGACAGACAGGGACTGTAAGTTACGGTTATGGTTAAGTTACGGTTCGAGACATTTTGGCCAGATTCAAAGTGGGACACATCTCCAACAATGACCCGACTGGTTTATCCATCATCATGTGACAGATCCCCCGACAAAAGTAAAACGTGTATCTCTCTGCTCTGCCTTTTCCCCCGATCTCTCCAGCAGACATGACCCTTTGCTCATTCCGGGAAATGAACAGATCGAGAACATGGACATGAATGTGAAGAAGTACGATTCCACAGGAATGTTTCACTGGTGTCCCTCCAAAGAGATTGAGAAGGTCATCCTGGTGAGTGAGGTCCCCCTCCGCCCCTCCTTCCCTCCCCCTCTCACCTCCCTCTCCTCCCCGTCCCACCTCCCCCCTTTCTCCCAGGTTACAGTACATTCCAACGATATCCTCCAAACGCGTGGGTACACCAACATTACCGTACGGTACGCGGTAAATGACCCTAGCATAAAATGTGCCTAGGTTTTGGAAAGTTACAGAAGTACAGTATGTTGTTGCTTTTGGAGCCAGTCTTTCCCTCACATAGCATTCAAACCCCATGCTAATGTATATCTAACATTTCTCTCAATTGCTCTCTGTTGTAACAAGGTGAGTTGTTCGTTTTCTTTGTACCCTTGCGGGGCTTGTGGATTTCGAACATGAAAGCACCAAGCATGGGTGTGGAAACAACCGTTTTCAGTGCCATCCTTATTTAATTGGAAGCATCACAACCTGCATCTCTGGCACACGCACTCTTCTCTCTTACCGTGTGTTTGTCTTAGTCCTCTCGCCTCTCTTTACCGCTCTCCCTCTCCTTTTCACGCTCTTTTTTTCTCTCTCTCTCTTTCTCTCACGTTGTCATGTTCTGTTTTTGACCCCGCTTTCCCTCCCGAGGTCTCTCTCTCTCTCTGTGTCTTACCCGGTCTCTCTGCTCTGTCCTCCCTCTCAGACCCGGAGCGAGGCGTCCATGACAGTCCTCAGCGGTCATGTAGTGGTCTGTATATTTGGAGATGTCACGTCCGCTTTGGTGGGGCTGCGAAACTTGGTGATGCCTTTAAGAGCCAGCAACTTCCATTACCACGAGCTGAAGCCCATAGTGTTTGTGGGCTCGCTGGAGTACCTGAGAAGGGAGTGGGAAACTCTACACAACTTCCCCAAGGTCTCCATCCTGCCTGTGAGTACACCTGCAGTACACACTCCAGCCCACCAGGGAGAGAGAACTCCTTAACTCTCTGCTCTTGACAGATATCTCACTTTGTATTGTGTGATATAGTAGCATAGAGAGTAGATACTTTGTTAAGGGGCGGGGTATAGCTCAAGACCCAAGGGCGCGTAGTGCCGCGTGTTTGGATGAGAGGTTTGCATTCTGGCGCCATAAATACAGCCTGAATATTAAAACGCGTTCGCCGCCATGTTAAACTGCACTAAGCGATGTATCTCATGAGCGAGAGTGGTCACTCCACTAGCGTGCGTCGCCACTGGGCACTACCGACCTAAATCTACACTATAAATCTAGAATGCGGTACGTGTAGCCTTATCGTTAGCCCATGTAGCCTTCATCCATCCATCTGTCCCTCGATGTCCTTCTTGGGATACAGAGAAGCGACGCTCTGCCATGTCCGTATGGAGTTGAACAGAGCTGTACTGTAGCTGAGTCTAGAAGATTCTGGCACGCCTGCCTGGCCTGCCTCAGAGCTTGTTAGGGCTGGCTTGACTGCCTATCAAAGTGGGATTCACCCCCCATCCGCACACAATGCTGCCCTCAGCACAGGCTAGCCTTTACTTTACAGCACTTCTACAAGTCCCCGATGCCCAGTTTGATCAGCTGAATGTCACTGCCTTGAAACAAGAATACTTGTTCGCTAATTTCCCAAAGCTACACTCACTCGGCCTTTAATTTGTTTTTCTGTCGCCCGCCCGCCTCCTCCCTCTCCCTCTCTCTCTCTCTCTTTTCTCCGCCCCGAAGGGTACACCATTAAGCCGGGCAGACTTGAGAGCTGTCAACATCAACCTCTGCGACATGTGCGTTATACTGTCAGCCAATCAGAACAATATCGACGACGCCTCTCTGCAAGATAAAGAATGCATCTTGGCGTCACTCAACATCAAGTCTATGCAGTTTGATGACAGCATCGGGGTGTTGCAGGCTAATTCCCAAGGTAAGGTGTTTCCTATTAGACTGCGCTGAACTGCACACTACAGCCCATAAGAGACATGCTCTGGCAGAAAGGACATCACTCACTTAGAGATGAGAAGAAAGTGCGCGTGTGCGTGCGACGCGAGACCAAAGTGAATTTATTGACGGCACAAAATCCAATCGCTCTTTTTCCCCGTTGATAATTAATACGAAACCTCCGTGGTAATCCTTTTTAATGATGTCATAAATATGACTGTGCCACTCGATGTCGTTCTCCCTGATTTGATTGTCAGTTGGCAGATAAAGAGGAACAGATGCTAATGTTCGTAGACTCAGAACCCATAATCCCATCAGGCATCATCATCATCATTTACCAGCTAGTACACATCACCAGCCCTTCCTTTCCTCCTCATTATACAAGCCACACATTTATCTTTTACAAGGTTTAAAAAAACTATTTATCTAATTTGTTTACACAGTTCAAAAGACATCACCCATGTATTAAATATATACAACTTCGACATACAAGTGCCAGTTATGTCGTTACATGCACTGGTACATGTTTGAGCAGAACGCCGATGATGCTATTTCTCCTGCTCAGAGAGAGAGTGACGAGCCGTCGATCGGAGCGCCACAGATGCACAACGCAGGGTCCGTGTGAGAATGCCACTCTCCGGGGATCACTATTAACAGACAGCCCCTTCAACACAGAGCCCCCCCCCACTCTATGTCTTCACCCTGGTCGATGGATGGGACCGATTGTTATGAATGATTATGTCTTACATCACATACCCATTCCACTGATATTTCATTCACACCCGCTCACTGTATACAAACCAAGGCATGATAAACACACACACACACACAGAATATAGAAGTACTGCATCATACTGTATTGCTCTAGGCTTCTTCCCTTTAAGCAGGCTTCAAGATGGCGAGTGTAGAATAATAATACAAAATAAAAATGAAACAAGAAGGTGCAAATGAATAAGTAAACGAGCTTGTTTCTTGTGGGAGAGATTCTCACGGCTGCTGGAGCATGCAATGAGGCACAGAGCTAAGCTGTGCCCGGGGGGGCTACAGGACTCGGCCGTGTCGGGGGGTGGGTGGAGGGCCGGGGGGGGTTGCTAGTCTCAATGAGAGCCTTAAAAAATACCGTACAAATCGATAATATGCACAATTATTTATTTACATATAACATATGTTATATTGTAGTGCTGGAAGTAAAAACCTATTTTACTCGATCCACAGTCGAAACATTCGAATTTTAAATCCACGAATGTGGTTCGTATAGCTTTCCAGGTGCCGTACTGTTACATATGTAACATTTGGCTGCCTTCCCGCCCAACAGATTTCGATATCTCCTTCTTACACGTTCACATCACGTTCAGAAATGTAAACTGTACTGGGTTTCCACCCTTTCACAAGATACACTGCGTGCCCACATCCTTGTTTACTCTGATACTCTACGAGGAGTGTTTTTAGGGGAAATATTAAAAACTGGCTGTCATTTTCCAGAGGAGTAAATTTCATATTTTATACCCTTCGAAAAAATGATGCGTTGCCGTGAAGGATGTAGCCGTCCCTGCTTGTAGCAGGGTGTCAAACCAGGGCTAACCCCAAGTTCCCATAATTGGCATAACAAGAGTCTGTCTTCAAGGCCTCAGTTCAGCTCCTACTTTAAGTTGAGTGCTGAACTGTTAGTGTCTCCTCTGTTGCACAGGCCATCTTGTGTACCGTTAACAGCCCCATGAATATCTTGACAAAAACTGCCCCCCCCCCTCCCAACACCCACCATCTTGTCTTGAATTTGCAAACCTTCAGAAACTTTGTGACCTGAATATATTCATTCCATTATGTTTGGTGACAGTGAAACTATAAGACGGTGTGTTTTTTTGCTTTAGTCAGCACTAAATGATGGATGTCAAAACACGGCTGATGCATTATACATACAGCATTACAGATTTAAGCTGTTTACTTGTCACTTTGAGGAAATGCAAAAATGTGAAGTCATGTGAATTCATACTCCTGTCACTCGCACTTGTATTTCATGCTTGGGAATTGTGCTATTCCCGATAAAAGGTTTCCCAAGATCCACTTCACCAATTTTACGGTAACAAAATGAACAACATATAACATTTATATCCTTCCCTTGATGGAAGGTTGCAAAATGCTAAATATGTCTCAACTGACCCCTAAAACTACAATATCCATATAGCAATTTTTTTGCCGTCTGGTAATTCCCATCTCAACCTCTCCTCTACCTTTTTTCTGTCAATCTGCAAATCTGAATGACACAAAAAAGCACATCAACAACTCTAGAGTGGTTTGTTGGGCGGTACAGTAACCTGGTGCACGACAGCACTCTCATGTCCCCCTCTCAACCAGGTGCTATTAGCAAGTTCAAAGGTGGCGAGTGACTGTTTTCTCTTTGATGATACCCACAGTACTACACATTCTACTCGATCTTCATCTGATCGATCCATCGTCAAACAGATTTACAACCCGAGTCGTATGACGCGCCGTGGTTGGCTTTGTGTTAAGTCTCCAAAAAGGACAGCCCTCGGCGGCCATTTTGTGTCTTGTAACCGCAACGAAGGCTCACGGTCGCCCTGTGTTTCTATGAATGCCCGCAGGTTTCACGCCACCTGGAATGGACAGGTCATCTCCAGACAGCAGCCCAGTGCATGGCCTCGTGCGCCAGGCCTCCGTGACCACAGGCTCCAACATCCCCATCATCACCGAGCTAGGTGAGACGAGAGACGCCAGCTCGACTCAGTGAAGAGCCTCCGGTGAAGGCAGCCTGGCAAACCTCCATCCCTTCTCCCGTTATGAGATTCGATGAGTCTGGGTGGTTTGCCTCACTGTCTGCACCCGTTGCTCTGACTGACTTGTTATCCACAGAGGACAGCCTATCCTTTTTGGGGGGGGGGCTGAGGTCTGTGTTTCTAAGTCTACCGAACGGGGCTCCAGTCCCGGATGTCTGGATGTTTGTTTGCGTAACCCTCACCTGGGCTATCCGACCGGCCTTATAAGGTATACACTTCCTTCTCGTCCAATAGGTCCACTAATGCACAGAGAAAACCACAGCCTGATGGAGAGTGCGAGAAAGTGAAAGAGAGGGGTTAGGCACAAAAAAGAAAAGAAAATGCCACCGTTGCAAAATGGGCCCATTCATTAATAACAATGGTGGTGGCTTTATTCCCACTGGAAAGAGGCTCATGAAAGTTTCATATCTCTGAGGACCCTTCGAAAGCACTAGAGACCAGCCACTCTATCTCCCCTGACCCAATTAGAGAGCACTGGACCGTGAGACCTGTTAAGAGAGGTCTAGGCCCAGGCGATATCTACAGAGAAGGGCCTCTCGGCTTTCCCCATCACACCCATTACGGCGCTTTTGCTGCATGTGTAATCACCAACCCCAAAAAAAATACGACCACTGTACTCGCGCTTTTTTTGTATGCTGTTGGGTAAGTTAAGTCTTCTGTTAGTTCAGGCCTACAGGTTTCGTATGATTTCCAAATCGTTACGGAGGTCTACCCCCGCAGAGTCTGTCTGGCTTCAGTTCTAACGCATCTCCCGTAGCTCAGCATCTGTCTCCTCGCTAACGTTTTTCTTTTTTGCAATTTATTTTCTTTTTTTTACACTTCCTCCTCTTAAAAAACAAGTAGACGAATGCTGAGCACAGAGGAGACCTTTCGCAGTTCTCGCTGGAACCATATACTGCAATTGCAGAGACAGAGTTGTCGGTCCGACATGCCAGGCTGAGATTAAATTCTAATTGGAACATAAAAAAGGGCAAGCTTGTCTACATTGCGTGATCAATTTTGGAGCCACAGAAGGCCGGGTGTGTTTATGAATATGCCGCAGCGTTTAAACTCTCTTTAAAGGTTTTATAGGACGAACCATGCCACAGTGGTAACAGATCCCGTGACATACGTTCATACCTTTTTCGCACGGTTTTTCTGTAATCTCTGGTCTCAGGGAACCTACGGTATATATTTGAAGGGGGCATCCATGAATACCTTTAGTGCTGGTCCTAATCCTCGCATTGACACGAGAAATCACAAGACACACATGCCTTCCTCCCCTCTCTTTGAAGATGTTTGTATAACGACGCAATCTCTCCTCCTCTCCACACCCGCCTCATTGCCATTAGCTAAACCTGGCAACCTACCGCCACTGGTTCCACTGAATCAGGACAAAAACAGTGGAACCAACATACAAATGATAACCGAGCTGGGTAAGCTGAGCCTTTGTCCTCCGTTGCTGCCGTCACTGTCACTGCCGGTCGGTTTGCTCCCCGTTCACTCGCTCCTTCATCAGCTTTTCCTTGATTTGTCCGGCCGCGGTCGAAGGTCCTTTCTGCATCCACGGCTCTTCACTTTGAACACATCTTTGTTTTTGTTTTTTTTCTTCTCTCGGCTCCGGTTGAAATTGACTGTATAGTACGTTTTGGCCATTTTTTTAAATGATTTTTTTTGTTGTTTTTCTTTCCGCCCGCCCCTCTTTTTCTCTCCCTCACCCCCCCCACCCCCGTTGCGTTCTCAGAGCATTGCTTGGCCTTTGATCATGCTCACTCTGTCCTTGTGGCTGTTTTCGTAGCGCCATCCCCCCCCCGCTCCCCCTCTCAACCCTGGTTGGCTTCTTTGGCCCAGGCCCGTTTGCATCAGCCTCTTGTCTCTTTGACTGACATTTCTGTTCCACAGCGCACAGGAAGCCTGGGAAGAAATCACATTTCAAAAACAGAAACTCAAGATCAAACTTCCCTTTAAGCTGTTATTTGTATTTATTTATTTTTGAGTTGTTTTTTTTGTTGGTCAAGACCTAATCTCTGAAGCATAGATTTTGAAGAAGTCAAACAAAGACTTGAATGATTTTCAAATAGTTGGATCTCAGACCATTCCCTTAAATCACTGCCCATAAAGAAAACAATAAGCAAAGGACAGAATGTTCTAGTAAAATCTAAATCATTACAAAGTTCATATTGTTTCGTGTTATGTTAATTTCTTCACGGTTAAATCCCATATTAATAAACGACTGCCATTGGATTATTTTAGTTTTAACATTTCCAAATATTTATTCCATTCACATGGACACGGTTGTAGATGTATATTTTCATATGTTTTTTGTTAAATAATTTGACTTTCAGGTGCAGGTAAATACATACTGTCGATGCATATCTCAGTTGATGATGTGACACACATTGCCAAATCTGAGATATAAAAAAAAACTACAGGATGCATGTGCATGACATTTTCATATGATATGCACAATATTTTCTTTGATATTTCTCACATTATCTATAGAAATATTGATTATACCAGTATTCTCCCACATTTAACTAAAACACTTACATTTGACACAGATCCATATTGAAATATTACATCAGAGGCAAATCTATAACACAACACATAGAGATTCAATCCAAGCTGTTTTTCAGATTCAAACTTTTGATTTAAATAATTTCAGAATGTACTGTGCATCTGCTGTGTCACTTTGCCAAATGCATCCTTTTCAATTTCAAACACCACTCAGTGCCTCTATACCTGAGATCATGCAAGTAGCAGGGGTCAATAAAAACATAGTGGGTTAATCATCATGGCTGACCGGTTAGGGAATCGGGCTAGTAATCTGAAGGTTGCCAGTTTGATTCCCGGCTGTGCCAAATGACGTTGTGTGTTTGGGCAAGGCACTTTCACCCTACTTACTTACTGTACTTACTTACTGGCTCTTATAAAGAGTGTCTGTTAAATGACTAAATGTAAATGTAATCACTTTATCAAAAGAAAATCAGTATGGATCATTTCTAGCATTCTCAGGTGTCTTGGTGTGTTTCTGGCTGTTTGATGCCCGCTGACCCAGTGGCACATGTCTCTGACTGGAATGCACTTTCCTCTCCCAGTGAACGACTCCAATGTTCAGTTCCTGGACCAAGATGATGATGACGACCCCGACACAGAGCTGTACCTGACACAGCCGTTTGCTTGTGGAACCGCCTTCGCCGTCAGTGTACTCGACTCCCTCATGAGTGCAGTGAGTATACTACCACGTCTCTTTTGAAGGGACTAACCCCTCAAAATCTCTCTTTTTCCATTCAGGCGGTAGGCCTTTGCCGACTGTCAAAGACGCCATATTTGAGCCTTGTGGGTTAAGAGTTGCACGTTGTTGCAGTAGCAGCAAGGGCAAGAAAGTGGGACGCTCGAAAGAGATAGAGTCAGAGTAAACACGTCGTTCTTAAGGCAAACCGGGGGACAACACCCAGAAGACTGCCAGCCAGCGTTCACTGCTCGCATGCAGTCCTCTCACTAGTCTCATTTACGGGCTGTCTCTCCAGTCTCCATGATCTGTTTTGGGAAGAATCATGACTCCCGTGTGCGTGGAGGTAGTTGTGAATCCCTGCAGTTGATATATGAGGCAACACACTCCCAGGGGAGTTAAAGGGGGCACTTAAAGGGTACGGTAGTCTTAGATGCCTCGCTCCAGCGTTATGAGTCGGCAGAAATCTGTAAATGACATGCCAACCTGATCAGACAGCCCTGCCAGCTCCACTGACATCAAAAGGGAAGTCGATGTCGCCACTCCTCGTAGAAAGTGTCACAAATCAAACTTTCAAGGGGCCTTATTAGATCATTTAACAAGGTAAGCGCTGAAGTTCTACCCAACGGCACATTTGACACACAAGGTGGGCCCCAAAGGTGCCCCTTAAAAAAAAACACTTTCATCTTCTGACAATGTCATCCCTGTTACTGATCTGAAGATGAGGGAGAGGGGGGGGGTTATATCGCCCCAAACTCCTGCACTACCTTTCTCCTCTCTCTTCAACCACTGGCATTGTGATGGCTTAATTCCAGCAGCTCACCCAGTCAGTCACTCAGTCAGTCAGTCAGTGAGGCTGAGAGCTGAGAGCAGAACTGAGAGCGAGAGGAGAGTAGAGCAGAGAGCCGGGCTGCATTCTGCTGCCGGTCAGAGGTGAGGCGGCTAATAGACAGCACTCATCCATCATCCGGCTGGCCGGGGCGCTCAGGAGCCCGGGGAGGGGAGCTGCCAGTCAGGCCCCGCTTCCAGAGTGACACGGTCTGTCTCTGCACCACGCAGAGAACAGGAGGACTGACAGGCTGCGGGAATAACACAACCTGACATCCAGGAACAAAGTCCAATCGCTGTTTCACAGGGAACCGATAATACACAATACAAGCAGTCGTGAAAATGCAAACGTGCATATACTAGTGCTCATTGTATCGTTACACAACCAGTTCTGGACTACAGATCCACAGCATTAGTCTGAGAGCAGTGTAAAGGACTCACTTGTGGCTGAGCGGTTAGGGAATTGGGCTATTAATCAGAAGGTTGCTGGTTTGATTCCCGGTCGTGCAAATTACATTGTGTCCTTGGGCAAGGCACATTACCCTACTTGCCTCAGGGGGAATCTCCCTGTACTCATTGTAAGTCGCTCTGGATAAGATTGTCTGCTAAATGACAAAATGTAAATGTAAATGAATCCAGTATGCCACGGTGGTGGCACAAAACAAAAGGGACCTTTCAATAATTGCTCTATGGTGTCTCCTCACCTCCTATTCAGAGCTTTGCGAAGAAAAACGCAGAGAGCAGATAACCGGGGCCCTGCCATCTCTCCTCATCCACCTCCTCGTTATCTCTCTCAAATAGTGTTTGCTTATGCACCCTCTCTCTCTTTCTCTCTTTCTATCTGCTTCTATCTCTCGTCTGCTCTATCCTTCTCTCTCTCTCGTCTTCTCTCGCTCTCTCTCTATCTCTCTCTCTCGTCTCTCTCTCTATCTCTCTCTCTCTCTCTCTCATCTCTCTCTCTCTCTCTCTCTCTCTCTCTCTCTCTCTCTCTCTCTCTCTCTCTGTCTCTCACTCTCCACAGACATACTTCAATGATAACATCCTCACCCTGATCCGGACCCTGGTCACAGGGGGGGCCACACCGGAGCTGGAGGCCCTGCTGGCAGAGGAGAACGCCCTGCAGGGGGGTTACAGCACCCCCCAGACGCTGGCCAACAGGGACAGGTGTCGCGTGGCTCAGCTGGCCCTCTACGACGGGCCCTTCGCAGACCTGGGGGTGAGTAGATGTGGAAGCGAAGGCGTCGCACACGTCCCGTCTCCTCCACGTCAGACATGATGTGAAGAACGGCGGTCATGCAAAAGCTAGCTCGGCTCTTGTGTGGGGACAACCTGTATTTGTTTGGTTAATGTATTTTTTCTATTTTTTTCGTCTTGTTTTTACCCTAGGTCTATCTAAAATGGCATTCATTGATTTCTGTTTCTCCTTGTTTATACAGTAGTTTTCGAAGGGCATTTGATCATTTTTCAGGCACCATAAAATATCATCAATCTATCAAAATATCTTTATTTGAACGTTCAACAGCTTAGCAACCGTTGTTTTCCTTTTACGGTTTCCACAAATAATTCAACCCATCCTGATGTTGCCTTCTCTTTTTGCTTTTGCTTTTTTTTCAGGACGGTGGTTGCTATGGGGATTTATTCTGTAAAGCACTGAAGACGTACAACATGCTGTGCTTCGGGATCTACAGATTGAGAGACGCCCACCTCACCATACCGAGCCCGTGCACCAAGCGGTGAGAGTCCCTCACCTGGCACTCTGCTTGATGTGACCAGGGTCACCATCACATGACAGGCTCGCACCTCAGAAACAAACTGCCAGAACTATACCATAATACCACATACAGATGCTGTATCGATCGGGGGGAAGCAGGACGGATTGTCCTGTTCCATCCGTTTTGACAGGGCACAACACACACAAAAATACAAAATGACATCATATAAAACGTGTCAAATATCATGTGAAAAAACAACACCATGTGGAGTTTCACATCAAACAAAAACGTATAAATGATGCTTAATAGCACAAACCGTTCATTCTCTTTCGATCTGTCTGCACATCCTTTGTCTCTAACATGCACATCCTGGGCACTGACACACACACACACACACACAGTACCACCTCCACACCGCTCCTGACCTCCGTTCCCTTGTCCTGTCGGCAGGTACGTCATCACCAACCCACCGTACGAGTTTGAGCTGGTGCCCACAGACCTGATCTTCTGCCTGATGCAGTTTGATCACAACGCGGGCCAGTCCAGGACCAGCCTGTCCCACTCCTCCCACTCCTCCCATTCCTCCAGCAAAAAGAGCTCGTCCGTCCACTCCATCCCCACCACCAACCGGCAGAACCGCAGCAGCAAGGCCAGGGAGACCAAACAGAAGTAGGTGCCACCTGCTAGGAGATCGTTGACTCGCGTTTGGCCTTAAGCATGTGGGTGTTCACTTATGTCCGGTGATGGTTTCGCTATGTGCCGTCGTGTGGGTTTGTGTCAACACGTGTAGGACCGTGTATTTGTGTGTGTGTGTGTGTGTGATAAGGTTAGACATGTGCGAGAATGTTTTGTTATGTGTGGCACTCTTGGAGTCAGTGATAGCGAAGGTGCTAAGTTAGTCTTGATGTGTTACAGTATCACTGGATGTGATTTGTTGGTGTGATTCTGTGCCATGTTGTGTGTTTAAGTCACATCCATCTGCATGTGGATCCTGCTCTTACATTACAGCTACCATAGCAGCCATACGCATTAAACCTCATCGTAGAACAACATCTGTAGATCCACCTTACGGTTAGGACGGGCTCAGTCATATTTTATAGCTGTTTTAATGGAAGGGTTGAACACTTGGGTTAAATTAATAATGTATAAACTGGCATATTAATCAATCTTAGATGAACTGTACACAGAAGCAACCATAAACATAACTGGGTACAAGTAGCTCATATGAGAGTATTATCATTTGGGTTATTTTCTATTGATATTGGTGTATAGATCCTGTTACATAATTATAAATATTAAGATGATGAGTTCTAGACTTTTCCCCTGGATAAACAGAACTTCATATGACCACCAACATTGTTGATATTTGTCTGTTTATGGTGTGTACAGTGCTGATTCTCGCATGTCCATGTTCCAAGTCCATGATCTCAAATGCTTTTTCAGTTATGTTTAAATTTTCAAGTGATAAGAACTCAGTTGCATTTGAATTACATATTTATATTTTAACTTGCAATAAATTCAGATAAGCATACATATTTATTGCAAAGTACTATAGCACATATTTGCCTACACAATATTTATAAAAGACAGAAGACACTTGCATGAAGTTAGCAATTGGACCTAGATTAAAATAATTTATGTTTTAGAAATATTGCACATTTACAATATTTATATAATTGATATTTATTGATGGGAAATGCAGGCCATAGTGTTACATGCTACAGTGTCAAATCAGTGGTAACTATATGCTGTATTGTAAAGAGATGTAATTTATAGACTGTAAAGATTCACTTACAAGAGATTGATTACCTCTCTTTCTGAAGTGCAACAAGGATGAATAGAATGGGCCAAGGTATGCAAGTTACTGATTCTGCATGTCTTAGCAACCTTTACGTGGGGATTCAATCATAACTCTGTCATCTGTGGAGATTGTTATGAATAAGGGGGAATGGTTTCATATTTCTTTTGGGAGGGGGGGGGTTCAAGTCACGCTGCAGTTTATGAAAGTGTTGCTTTTGTGCAAAAAGCAAACTGGCCGCTCCCTGCCATGCTCAGGATCATCTCTCCATGCATGAGGTTGAGTTTTACCCTATCCTGTGCTTTTGTATCTCTGGTTCACTCTGCGATTCTCTCTTCCTTTGCCTTCAGTCCATTCTGATCATTTCATCATCTGTTTCATTCGTCACCGATATTCCTACATTTTGAGTTGAGATGGTTTGCCTTGTGCGAGCGACTGGAGTTGTTGTACATCATCTTTTTCCTTGAATGTAATCCGATGACTGCGCCAGAGCTGTCCGATGTTCCTACTGTGTATGAATGTTCTTGAGTATTGTCTACGTTCAGTATCAGCAGGCATCAAAGTTTCATGGCATTGCTATATCTCATAAAAAGGCATTTGAGGTCCCATATATCATTCCTCAACTAGGTCAAGTTTTCTCCCAACCCTCTCATGTTACCAAATTCCAGTTTTTCATAAAACTTTGTGAAAGTAGGCTCTCCCTCCCCTATCAGTCACAGTGGCTGGCGTGACAAATGTAAAGTCTAAATTGAAGGGGATATATGAGTGGGTACGTTCCCAACTCTGGGCCCTGATAAGGTGGTTTCAGGCGACATCGCTAACTATCACCGGTAAAACTCGAGGGAACAGAGAGCGATGGCAGACATCTTGCTTCACCTCAGGCACAATTCTACACATCAAACGCACATGTTGTAACACACCATCCAGCAGCCTGAAGCTTGCTGGCACACACACATGCACACGTACACACATACAGGTGTGCCCGGCATTTGCAAGTTCAGATTACAGCTACACCTCGAAAGAAAATGACATTCTAGATGGATTTGGAAGGGAAAGGAGTCTACAAACTTCTGACAGTTAGAATACAGTCCCCCATGCCCACTTTGCTCCTGCATAGACGTTCTCTATGTACACTACATGAACACCTTCTTGTCAAACCTCTCATTACCAAATCATGGACATTGTGATGAAACTGATTCCACTAAGCATCTATAACTGCTTCCACTGTTTTGGGAAAGCTTTGTATTTTGGGAAAAACATGTCTGCAGGATTTGCTTCTATTCAGCCACAAGTAAATTCCTCCAGTTTGAAGCAAATCATTCTATATGCATTGAGATTTCCTTTAGATTAAGGAGGGGGCTTGGTCAATCAATAGATTTATAGATGTTCTTTTTACATCGGACATCCATGCTCCACAAATGCATGAGTTTAATTTTAGTTCTGTGTCGCACAGGATAGGTTGGACAATCGTGCCTGTATTAATTGAAAAATCAGTGTATATGAGCATCAAAATGCTTGATACCAGAAAAACAGCCCCTATTGTTAATGCCCCTATGCACATACAGAAATGTTTTATAAAGTGTTGTGTGGAGCAATCTGACTGGCTGCTCAGATCTCTGTCCTCAATCCCATAAAAAACAGATAATTACCCAACCTCACTATAGGGTGAGGCGATGGGGTGTGGCTGAATGATGCACAATTTATTCCCAATGTTCTTACATCTTTTGGAAAATCTTCCCAGAAGAGTAGAGGTAGTTAGAAGCTAAGCAGGGACCAGTTCCTATAATGCTCATGATTTTGGAATTAGATGTTTGACAAGCAGGTGGCCAGATAGTGTAGATCTGTTCTGGGAATCGAGTATACAGTAGATTAATTTGACAAACAAACATGCATGCATTGGCAGCAATCCGATATAACAAGAACACATTGAACTAATTGTCCTAATGCTAACATTTGATCTTTTTCTTTTGTTGTTCCTCTTCAGAAAAGAAATGGTTTACAGATGAACCAGAAAATGCCTACCCACGGAACATTCAGATCAAGCCCATGAGCACTCACATGGCCAACCAAGTCAACCAATACAAATCCACTAGCAGTCTGATTCCACCAATCAGAGAAGTTGAAGATGAATGCTGAAAAAAAGAAGAAAAAAATATAAAAAAAATAAAATAACAAACCTTTGATGACTTATGAGAAGTGAGAAGTCTGGAGCCTATGGAAGATGACGACAAGGGAATGGCAGGTTTTATGAGAAGATGATGGTGCAGATGACAGGTCATTCTTTCTCACACGTTTCAGATCAAAGGTTTAAGATGAACACAGAAACTGGAAGGGACCTTCTATGTGTATACCTTTAATGTTACTTCCATGCTCTTAAACAATGTTTTATTTATTCATGTATCCATAGAGATGTACATAATGACAATCAACTAAGGATTGTACAGCGCCCATAGCACTTTTTGAAATTATTTTAAGAGTCGAGCGATGGAAAAAAGTACTTCCTGTAATTCTTTGCAATAGTTCACCTCTTCGTGTGACCAGACTCCATGGCTGAGGTAACTGGTTTTGGAGGATGAGGGTCGCGACTGTAAGCTTATCATATTCATCTCCCAAAGATTCACTGCGACGTGTCATCTCGACCCAACCGGCTCACCGTTTCACCTCTCCTGTCTGCTTCTGTTCTATATTTGCACTAAAACTGACTATGTTCACATTCAACAATTCAACTTGAAACATCGAGTTTCCCCTCAACATCTCAGAAAGTGTCAACCCCCCTCCCCCCTCTCACCTCACCCTCTCTCCTTCCCCCCCTAAATCTGCTGAAGGAGGAAAAATGTCTGGCTTTGGAGTCATAGCGCTCTGTTGTGGCTCACCTGGAAATGTCTGCTCTGTCACCGCTTACACCACTGTACATCACACCGCTGAATAGTCGTCGTAAAGAGTGCATCGGTACGGCAGACTTGATTCGAAAAGCTAGTCTGTCGCCTGTCCAACAGAGTGACACGGCGTCGGTACAAAATGGCCGAACAGATTGTAGCGCACCTACATCTGTCCTGGTGACGTCTCCTAGTGGATCAGGACGTCTGTGACTCGGTTCCAAGCTCCTATATCGCATGTTATGTGCCTGAGTCCTTCTATAACAGTAGTGTGGTTGATCAACTTGGCCTGAACAAATGAGTGGAAGAGGAGCGAGCTACCCCGTCCTCTTGTGTTCAGGAGTACAGTGTCTAGTCCACGCCATGTGTGTACATGGTAGCTTTGAAGACGCACTCATGAGCTTACTCATCTCTCCATCAAGGTATGAGTGTGTTGTGTGTGTGTGTGTATGTGAGAGAGAGAGGCTGCAACCTTTGATGGAACATCATGTGGGATCAAAAGGTCACACATGAAAGTCCTAGTTGAGAAACCAGATCTGTCCTAGGGTTGTGGATCAACTCACGAAACGTCCCTTAACATGCCTTTGATATGTACCTTTCGAGTCCAAGAACTAGACTAGGAACCAGCTATGATTGAGCCGTATCAATGTGAATTTCAGTATCTCCTAAATAGCGGACGCATCCATTAAAAACTTTCTTGCCACAATATCCTAGTATGGCAAGATTGGGATTAAAGAAGAGAAACGTGTTCTGTCCGTGTATCTGTTGTAGGAAGAAATGCCACCAATCGCATAAAGTGGGCATCTATGGGTCCTCCTTTTGGTCAAAGCCACTGCCTGGCACAGGGTTGGCAAGGGGGCAGAATATAGCTTGGATGTTCCCCGCTGCCAATCCAGATGTCATAAATCTCTCAAACTCTCAGGAGTTCAGCTACAGGAGTTAAGCTCAATCATAGCTTGTTAGAAACACAACCTTTGCCTCACGTTAACTATGTGAAGCACTGGTTGACATTGTCTGGGCTCGCGTCATACTGTTTGGCATGACGGTGTATTTTGCGAAAGGCAACGCTTGAGTTGATCCAACAACGACCATGGCAGTGACAGTGGGCTTGGGATGGATAGGGTATGGCCTTGCAAGGGGTTTCTCAAGAAACGAAATGTCGCTCCAAATGTGTTGGATTTCTACATGAATATGTTTATTTTATATCCATAAGCATAATCATTTTGTACTTATTTTTATACATAGTGACCTACTCAAAAGCGCTACAGTAAAGCAATCCGTCATGATAAACAATTGCAGATTAGTATGCAGTATGAGGGTTTGTTGTCTACGTGAATAAACTTTAGCACTTCAGACATGTTAGTGTTCAACCCTTTTTCCAACTCGCAGATGATAAAGAACAGTGGTTAAGACTACTGTGTCGGACATGACTCAACTAATCTAGTTATAGATGTTACTGATTATCTGTGGCCATGCAAATGAAACACTGCAATGACTTACACTTTTCACATCAGATTTAAGTAGGACTTTGCCAAGTCATTATTGGACAAAGAGCACAACATCAGTGTATTAAGGCACCTAGCCACTCCTTTGGTTCTGACAGTGAAACTGATAACTTCATTACCAATGTTTGACCTAAATTAGGTCTTTTACCAAGGGGGAAGACACTGATGTATACAATGTGCATACAGTAACATTCAAAAAATCCTTTAAACTGTCCTTTTGAACAATGTATGAAAGTGATACTACTTCTTTGCAGTGGGGGTGTTTGGAGTAATTAGCCATGATATTATGAACACTAAAGAAAATGTATTGATGAAGTAATGTTATTAGAAGGGGAAAAGTACATATATTGTGCTAAATATGTTAATGTATAAATTCAGCCCATAATAGACCACATTTCTTCTTCAAGCTAACTGATCTGAGCTTTAATGTCTTGTCTTTTTGGGTATGGTGAGACTATACTGAAGCCTCATCGACATCGTCCTAAAGTGAACTTTTGAATTGTGATTACATTACACTTTGTAGCAAGTAGTTTTATTTTACAAAACAATGTGAGTAAAATGTATGTATAATTGGGTTGTTAATGACAAACTTGCTAGCTCAACAATAAGAATTTAATATTTGATACTGCAATGACACTATGAATAGAATTGACAAATTGTTTTGCTTTTGTGGTAAAAAATAAATAAAAAATGATTCACAATCCTCTTTGAGGATTCATATTTTAAGGATATAAGACAAACACAGGAGTTATTTCACCTGGTTTATCAACCATCACAAATGGAGACGCACGGTAGCACCAATTCAGCAAGGTTTATCAAAAGAAAGAACATCCTTAACTTAGTGTTCTTGTAAAAATATTTTGTATCAGGGTTTACATTCCATTTTGTCAGCTCTTGTCATTTTATGTTACCATAATGATATTCATGGTTTGTTAAAGACTGTCACAACTGCTTATCATTTGTTTACAGTTTTTTTTTCTTAAACTACAATACTCAGAGTGGTTCTCATAGTAACATACACTTTTTCAGAATAGTTCAAGACATTTTATTGTTTTTGAATGTTCTTTTCTTTCAGTACCCCAAATTGTGTAACAAATTTGATTTAAATTGAACATTTTGACCCCATTGGGAAAAGACATGCCCTTCATGTTGAGGTTTTCATATTTCTCCCTTTACAGCACAAACACTCTGCAATGTTAAGATACTGCTGTTTACCATATCATACGTTTGTATTAGATGTTTTAAGTCGTCGCAATGTATGCCTCTAAACTTTTAGAGTGTTTTGAAGTGCCATGAGAAGTTTTGTTGAACAAGCATCATTCAGTCATTCACAGGCTCACTCAGAGTGAACGGCGTCCAGAAACGGCATCTTATACTGTCATGGAGAACATCCAAGCCTCTAATGCCTCCATGCCAGTAGAGTGCCAGGCAGTGCTCAAAGTCCACAAGGAGGACCCAGTTGATGGCCCACTACTGCGAGAAGTGGCATTTAGGAGACCTTAAACACAGGTGTTTTAGCTGTTTGTCGATACGACACGAGATCATACGCGCTTGTCGTACTTGTCTGTTAGTACATTTGTGCAGGGAAGGTTACTGAACCATGTTACGTGTGTGTGTGTGGTTCGATAAGAATGACTGAAAGATGCCCGCAGAGCACATAGACATGCTGTTTCATGAGTGCGTGATCACCTGTCCATGTCCTCTGATGTTCTTGTCCACTTAAGGTGAAGAATATGAAGCTTCACGCGTTACTGTTACAGTATGTCACTTTTTTTTGTTGATCTAGTTTCTTGCTGTAAAGGATGGATATAATAACTTATTTGCTGGAAACTGTACTAGATGTAATAGAATATATAATATTTTGGAGCAGGGGTGTGTGTGTGTGTGGGGGGGGTGTTAAGTCTTAACAAGTTGAAATTGTTTTTGGCAATTTCTCATGTTGATTTTGAGAAAAATGGAAAATGCAGACTTTTTTTAGGCTGCCTATCAGTTTAGAAAGAATTCAGGACATTGTTCTCTCTCCTCACATATCGGATTCTTTGGCACATCGTCAGAAAACTTGAGTTTGACATCGCAGTCTATTTGTTTGGATTTGTTGACGCAGTAATGGATAAATGGAGAACTTGATGGTGCTGAGTTGATCTACCTGACTCTGTCAATTATAATCTGCTGATAAATATACTGTCTTGTACAAAAAGTTTGTACATAAATTGTACATGGTTTCTTTTTGTATTTTCTCAAATTAAAATGGATGTATTTGTGTTCTAAAACTGAAACGTCTCCTTTGACTTCATTCAAACACTGCACAATTCTTTTTTTTCCCGATATGCCACTCTATAAACCGATAAGCGACTAATAATATCACGTATCAAAATCAATAAATGAGTTGCATTTAGGTGACAGCCAAGCCCTGAACAGTAAAGCACGCTACAGGTGACGCACGAGAGGTAAAGAATCCCATCTACCCTGTGTCTGACCTTGAGTCTCGCCAGGGGACGAGAAGATGAATGTCTATCACGCCTTCTGAATCCCAAGCCTGTAGAGGGGTCGTAGAGGGGTCAAATGACCCAGGAGCTCCGAGTCACCAGTCCCCTGATCGCTGCAGCGGAAACGTCACACTGGTATTGGTCTCGATTTACCTTTAGTGACATGTTATTACCTGCTCCATCACTTAACTCCTGTCAGGCTGTCAATCAAAAAGAATTCACGGCGATAGGCGGGAATATAACCCAAACCACACTTAACCCCCATTGGCCTGTGCTCAGGTTATACACTGCATATACTTACGTGTCCAAAACATTAGTAACACCTGCTGTTTACAGGACATAGACTCAAGGCTTCTGTAGGGCTAAATTAGCAGAAGCAAATTCACTCACTCAAATTCCTAAAATTCCCTTTTACACCGTCTGGCCCACACCCTTTGAAGGGTGGTCACAATAGTTGGAGAGGAAGAGGACCTGATGAAGACTCAAACGAGTGCCTTAGCTGCTGAACCTTTCACACTAACCAGTTTCCTATGTGGATTCATCCAGCCTATGGCAAGCCAGTGGTTGAAAATGGGTCGGTCAAAGGAGACTTTGTAGAGGAACATAAGGACTACAGTCAACCATGCGACAATCTAGGACAACAAAATACCAAATAAGGCAACGCATAACGTCATTCTCCACATCGGCACAAATGGGGTATAACACAGTTTCACTTCTTTCAGCAAAACAACAAGAAACAGTTGCAGTGGGCTAAGGAATGAAAACATTGGACGCTGGAGGATTAGAAAAACATTGCCCGAGTTTGATGAAATCAGGTTCCTGCTGTTTCACGCTGACGGGAGGACTAGGGTATGGAGAAAAACAACGTGAATACATCCATCCATCATGCTGCATGTCTACAAGCTGCTGCTGGTGGTGAGGGGGGTGTTTATATGGGACACAATGGGCCCATTGATGAAGGTTGAGCAACACTTGAATACCAGGGGATATCTAAACATCAATGCCACCCATTTGCTAATTCTTTTTTTTCCAGCAGGATCATGTCCCAGACTACAAGACTATGCTTGTCCGGGAATAGTTCCACGGACATGGCACTGAATTCACCTTACTGCAGAGGCCTGCCCAGTCACTGGATCTCAATCCAAGCGACTGTACATAAGCAGAGGTCCACACTTGACGAGGCTTTTGTGTCAACATAGACCAGCATCCCTGTGGAAGACTCGACGGTCCATGTCCTGACAACATGAGGCCGTTCGGAGGGTAAAAATGGGTGGGGCTCAGCATTAGGAAGGTGTTCTACTGTTTTGTGCACTCAGCGTGCATCACCACGACGATGGGAAGGAAAGTGGAATCCTGTGTGACTGGGAGCTGAGGATGTTTCACACCCCGTTCACCCAAGCACACGCCATATCGCGTTCTGTTTTTCACTGCACTTTTGCGATACCCTCGCAGACGAAACGTCAACAACAACAACCACGTTCTGGGAAGAAAGGAGCACTTCTCCGACGGTGGCTTTCTCTCCCACGACCAGCGGTCAGAGGGGATATCATACATCTCCAGAGGCGCCCCGTTTCCTCCTCCACGCCTCTCAGCTGAAGTGTGCAATTTTACACTCCCAACATCAAACAGTCAGACAGAAGGCGAACGCATGACCGGTTTTGGCCATTTCGGCCCCATTTCTCTCTCTCCGACGTGCAAAAACTCTTACCCTTGGGTTATCTCGAGTGGTGTGTGGCTAGACTCTCCAGCCTCGCCATCAAAACACGACGAGGAGGCCAAAACGACGATGGGAAAAGACAAAGGGAGAAACGAGAGAGAGAGACAGAGAGAAGGGGAGCGGGAGAGAGATGTGCTGTTGATTTGTTGCCTGATAAGGGTGGCACACGGGCAGCTGGAATTGATGGCTTGTTAGTGAGGATGGGCCCCCTTTGTGAGATGTTTTCAAAATGATTGATTTACAATAAAGTGGCTCCGGGTGTGTGCACGCAGGCAGAACTGATGCAGATCGATCCCACTGAAATTGATTGATCAGCCATTTAGCTTGGCAGTGTGTTTACTGGATGAAGCGACGCGCGGCGCCCCTCTCCCTCTGCTCCTCTCAATAAAACAAGAGAAGCACCACCTCTCAGGCTCGCGCTATTACTCAGGTGGCTACAAAACCAGACGCTATCAGAATATGAACCGTAAAAATGTAATCATACAGCGGGAGAAGCCCGTGTAAACATTTATGATTGTGTACTTTATTCTCCTATCTACATGTCCTTCTGTGACTTCGAGAAAGTAAAAAAAATACAAAATATAACTGACATTTTCTTACCTATTCTTTGCAGGAGAAAAAAACCTGATTACCTTTCATTTTCATGGTAAAAACGAAATAACGTTAAGGCACAAACACATTTCAACTGACACAAAGCATCCACTAGCTAAGTAGCTAAGCAAAGGTTAAGGGCACTTCCACCTCTTAAATGGCACTGTGGAAATATCTACCTAATAACAAACAATGATGCACTTCTGTGGATGTGTATGGACCAAACAAGAAGTGTCATTTTCGCAGAACAGTACGCTTAAAAGTGGACTTACGAGTGGTCAATTTGTTTCAAGCCTCCACAGGTCTATAGGGGTGTTGTACCATATGCGTTGTGATACATCTATGTACAACGGCTCTTGGGAGAGTCTGTGATCCTTTCCCATCAGCCCCAAACAAAGCCCTTCACCGTCTGACCGAGCCCACAAATCAAGCGTCCTCAGACAGACTCAGCGACACCTCATCCAGCCCTCCGGATAATGGCTGATGAGAGCAGGCCTGTCCATTCACACCCCGGCATGCACTGGCCGGCCCCCATCATGTCTCTTATTAACGATTTTTTTACACAGCCAGTCACTGGGAGAGGGTGTCAGGATGCCAATAATATTTACTGTTTGCTGTGTGGGCTGTTCAGGGAAGACCAGCAGCTGCTGTGATTGCCCTGACACAAGCCGACAGCCTCCTGAGCACTGAGATCCCTGCGAATAAACTCAGCAGAATGGTGTGTCTTCTGTGGCCCGGACGCCTGTGGCTACGAGCCAGGCAATGGCATGTGACACGGCGCTACTGTGTGTAGGTGTGTGTGTGTGTGTGTGCGTGTTTGTATGCACTTAACTTTATGTCTTCAGGCTGTAATGCAAACAAAGCGAGGTGTTATTTTACTAAATCCACAGCTGCCACGAGTGGCCCAAGAAAGCTGTTCCTGCGAGCCCTTAACATCTGCTTTGAACTCGAATCAAGCAGGAGGATAATATCAAACAGGAGAACAATATCAAACGAACGACAACGTCGTTCACGGCCACTAGATAAATCAATATGTAACATCCAAAATTACTTTCCGGATGAATTGTTCACAAGGTCAATTACTCTGTGTCAAGTCAATCTACACATCGTCTGAAGTCCAATATTTTCAGCAGATACAGACTCTACAGATACAGATACTACTCTAAACATTGTGTTTACTTCAACATTTGAAGCGGACTTCCATTTTACAAGCCTCTGCTTTGACTTAACATCTCTACAAGACTCATCAACATCTACTTTTGGAGAGATGGTGGTTAGTGTTAGCGTAAATATAAATAGCCTCATCGGTTTAATCAATCCACATCAGACACATCTTTATTATATTTGTATGCTCATATTCATTGATATATATGATACATCTCTGAATTTCCATGACAGAAATAGTGGTGTTAACATCCATTACATAATTTCCATTTTACGCTATCAAATCAGCAGGTGTTCTATGACAGAGAACACACACACACACACGCACATCTCTAGCCACATCACAAGTAAACCACTGGTAGATGGTAGTGATCTAGTAATCGAGCGCCATCGTGATAAAGGTTTCCATGACGATGAGGCATGCTCAGTGTCAGGGCTAGACCAAATAAACAGTGATACTTCACCAAAACAAGGAGGTCATTACAGCAGCTTGTCAAATCAATGCAGAGTGTCAGCCTTGATTAAACCATCCCCCCTCAGCTCCAGCACTGTGTCAATAATGGCAGGCCCAGAATGGAGCCAAGGGTACATTTGTGAGGGTTGTGAGTGTGTATGTGTGTGTGAGTGTGTGTGTGTGGGAGGGGAGGGGGGGAGCGAGTGATGGGTGAGCACATGATTCCCTGGGCTGCCTGTTAGAACTAAATGACAACTCAATCCAGCTCACAGAGCAAGAGATGAAAGGGGATGAAGGCAGACAGAAAGAAAGAAAGAAAGGAAGAAAGAAAGAGAGAGAAAGAAAGAAAGAAAGAGAAGGAAAAAAGTGACCTTGTAGCAGCATCATTTGAGGCTGAATTAAATTGGCAAGAGCAGTTAATCTTTACCTGGGGGTGATTAACAGAATTAAAGGAGAACAACAAAGGCACAGGGTCTGGACTCTTTTCTTCCCCCATTTTCTTTCTGATGCCATCTGCAATTAGTTTTTAATGTCCACCCTTGAACAGTTGGCGGATGTTTTCTCTCTCACATTGTCAGTCTTGTTAAGTGTTTGATCTGGTGTCTGACACAAATAACCAGAGTCTCATAAATCCTTGAGTGAAAACAGGTCTGGTTTTAAAACCTATTGTCTATTTATTTGTGCAGTTCAGTTGTGCAAATAACAACCGAGTTCTCAATGCAACCTTTGGGCTTTTGTCTTTCAGCAAGCATTTAAAAGCATACGTATAGCAGCTGTAATAGTGTAATAGCAGATTTAGTTGTAACATTGTTTGATAGTCCAATAAGGTTCAACAACAGTAAAAAAGAAAAAGGTTATGTAGCTAGTAGCTTCAGACAAAAGTCACTGTTACGTTTATTTGATGCCATGTTGGTTATAACTCAGCAGAACTCTTTCTCAATGTAACTTCGTCTTTGAAATAATTGGAAACTGAATCCTATCAAGTTGAACCTCTGATATTAGGATGCCTACGGTTGTATCGTATTTTCTCCCAGTTCTCACAACCTAATCAATACGTTTAAAAAGTAAGACAAGGTTAGGTTCCTCAGCAACTATGAGAAACACAATCAGTAATACCCCCATACTACGGTTCATGGCAATATTTTACCCACACAGCAAGACCAACCAATAAACATTTAGCCTCGTGACATTCACACTGACCTCAGTATGCAGATCAATAATTTATGCTATTGGCGGTAAATCACCATGTTTGTAATATGATACGAAATGAGGGGGAGCATGAGAGATGTGAGAACTGGCTTCCCATCTACTCACAAGACAGGTACCTGTAGGGAACAGTTCCCATGCTAGCAATCATCGTCAGGTCTGATTGGGTCAATTAATGGAGATGCACAAAGTTACGGGCTGATAATGAGTTTGGTAAAGATATCTCTGTGAGGTACATCGAAGAAGGGATAAAGAAAACTGTATTTGTAATTTGTGTATTCTGTATATGTATTATTACATTTGAACAAATATTCCCTCCATGCCTTTTCAAAGCTAAATACATCATCAACCTGGAGTCTTTCCGACTCTGTTTGTGTGCACGTACGTACAGTACGGAAATTTACAACTTATTATGACGGAATGGAGTATGAAGTGTTCAAGAAACACCAAAGGCAATTTGTAACTAAATGTGTGAAGCGTGTACCTGCATCTGATTCTCTGACTTAGTGCAACAAGCCATTCATTATCTCGCTGTGGACACAGAAGATCTACAAAGAGGGGAAGTTGGGGAACAGTCATGTTCTTCACAATACTGTGCTTTATATTAATTTCCGATTTTCACATCCAGGCAAACGTCCATCTTGAACACCCAGATAGAAGACACATTTCCACTAACCCATTCTCCTCATAAAAGTAGAAAAACACACTTGAAAACAAAACGTGTGCTTTACGACAATATGACCGCTATAATTATGATTGGGTGCATATTTTTGGTTGGCATTCGTGATTCAATGATTTCCTTTGAGCAAAGCAAAGAGCAAATGCCCTGGGGGTCATTGCCCACTGCCGCTGCCCTCTACATGTCTTCAAACATGCCCTATGCCCGTTAGTTGTTAAACCGCGTGTCAGAAATCCGCAGCTCCTACGGTCCATGTTTATGTCATTGTCATCAGACAGGGCCGGGACCAACCGGCTTATAGGGTGTGCCCTCTGGAAATACCAGCACACTGACGGACGACACAGCAGAGCTGCCTCAGGCTGAGCTCACGGAGAGGGCTAACGTGCGCAGTCCAATGTTTACAGTTCACAGACGTTTAGGTTTGTGATAGCTGGCCATCGTGGGCACAGAATTCTCAATGTTTCCAAGAGGCTCCTGTTATTCATGCCTCACCCTGTTTAACCGCAAACAACTCTACATGTACAATGCATTGAAATTATCGGTCATATTTTGCTGAATTTCTTCCTTATTTTCGATGTAAGATATGTCATACAGAATCGGCCAAACTGTGAAATCCCTTAGAGATACCCAAATCTCCTGGGGGGGGTGGGGTTGGTTTGTGCTCATGTTCCTCTGTCAGGTACAACCCCCCTCACTGCCCACCCCCACCCCCTGGGACCTGTTTGAGAATGTGAGTAAATGCCAATATTTCCAGCATTTTCCTTTGAAATGTTTGATTGTCAAGTCACGCATGTTAAATTGCTGCCTGAGGCCCTTTGCGATGTAGAGCAGAACTGGGGCCTCGAGCAGCAGCGTTCAGAGCACCATCTATCTGTTATGTGCCAAATTGTACACTACACAATCTTACTCTCTGCCAAATATTAATGAGATTATTGTTTAAATTATGCAGACGACTCACATATATCTGATTTGTTTTTTTCGAAACATCAAGGGCCCACTCAATACATTACGGTTCTAGGGTTTATGGCATGAACATGCTCTCAAAACATATTGTCCTCATGGTAGGAACTTGACCTGGCAAACGTTTTTGCAACACCTTAAAGGGAGGTGGCACGGTCGAACTTGATGTCACTTGCTAGATAACACGAACCAATGAGTAAACAACAACAAATGTGATGTAATCAGATTAAGGGACATTTAATAATACATCAACTAGATGCAGCACTGTTGCCAAAGAGGTTCAACACTGACACTGACAGTAATTAATGTTATTCATAAGACGGTAGCTATGTACCCCCTCAGGATGGATACATTAATTATGCTAACAGGGTCATTTAAATACTTTATTTAAAGCAAGTGAATCTTGTGCAATAAATGGCACAATAATTACACACACAATCTAACAAAAAGACAGTGACAAGTGTTATGGAAGGGTAGGGAGCTGGCTGTCTGGCAGAACCAGGAAGTAACACTACTGCTTTACACACACACACACACACACACACACACAGGCACACAAGCCAAAACACACAACACCCGTTTGAAATCATCACAGAAACGATGTAACACACTGCTGCATCCTTAGCACCTTGTTCATGTAAAGTAGTAAATGTGATTTACAGGCATGTGTTATTATTTAGCATTATTCATTTTCTCCGTCAGTCGCACATAGCAGGGTAATAGAAATGCCAGTAAGCCAGCTGATTTACTTAGTAAAATGTCCGTCTCAAGGCTTGCAAGGCACGATTGGAGGGGGGGCGGGGGAGGGGTACGGGGGGGGCGGGCATTCATGCATTATGTAGGCGAGTCCGAAGCGACCTTGAGACATCCTGGAGTGGACTATATATTACCTGCGCAACAACCTTCTTAATTCCTGGAGATACATGTGATGTGTTTAAGGCTATTTTACAGTACATTAGCAGAGCTTTACCAGTGCTGAGATCACCATTTGCTCATAGACACAGGAATACTTTAATGCCACTCACACAACAGATAATTCTCAGCAGAAAATGGGCTATTAAGCTGAAACTGACAAATGAACATAAAAAAGAGATGCATTTTGCGATGGATAGTTAATTGGCATTTCCTTCCAAGTCAAGGACTTGAACAAGGAAAATCTGCTATCCTGACAAAATGGATTGACCTGTATTCTGCAGTACTACAGTAGAACTGAATAGAATGCATTTTCCCACAGAACGCTACGACGGCTAGATCAATATTCTCAATGTTGGCTAATCTTTAGCAACCTTTAGAATATCACTCCTTATTGATTTCTCTTCTATAATTGTCAGCATTTGATCAAATTAAATTGCTTTCCTATTACAGCGAGTGCGTGTCAATGACATTTCCAAAAAACGCCCCCCCCCTCCTCCTTCCTGACCTCACAGAGGAGAGGAACGCCAAACACACATCCATTAACGGGCATTTACTGTCACGCTCTACTGTGTCTCTATTGTTCCACCTCTCTGCCCTGAAGACATACGTGAGGAGTGAAGGCCATATTCTATTACCATATAAAAAGGGACGTAATTACAGGGGAAAGGTGACAGTTGTTCTCTCCGCTCGAGGAAATGATAACGGAGTGCTATTCTCTTTTAAAGCACCAGAGTCCATTTTGATGTCATTGGCAGTGGAATTATTTATGACATTAATTGCCACATTATCGACTGCCTGTCGGCTCTGGTGTCACTTTGTCCATCTTTCTTAGCAGGGAGAGAGAGAGAGAGAGAGAGAGAGAGAGAGAGAGAGAGAGAGAGAGAGAGAGAGAGAGAGAGAGGGCCAGCTCAGCCTCAAGCACACTGACAAGCTAATTACTACATCGCCCCTCCTCCCCTCTCAGCCCCTACATGACAAATGCTACTCATCTGAAACCGGGCCGGAAATACGACCATTTCTCCCTCCTCTGTCGTACTGTATAAAGTCAGAGAGTGAGAGAAGAGAGAGAGAGAGAGGGGGGGGGGAATGAGAGGAGACAATATGGGGAAAGAAGGGGGAGAGAAAGAGAGAGAGAAGGGGGAGAAACAACGAGAGAAAAAAGAGGTTGAAGACCAGCTCTAAATCTCAACCCCATTTTTTTGGACCTTCTGGCTTGTCTACTATCAGTGTCCAACTGTCACTCACGAATAACGCTCCAGTTATCCCCTTCACTCTCTCTCGCTCTCTGCAAATTTGCATTAGCTTGTGTCAATCAATCAGAAGGCTGAGGACTGATATCTGATGACTGGTGATGATTCGTCCTAAGTCCCTCTGACAGTCACTCTCCGTCGTGCCTTTTGGGGAGATGAGGTTGAAGGATGTCCTGTCGCTGAGACAGACCGCTGAGCTTTTTCCTGTCTGCCATTTTGGGACTCGATTGCAGCACCGAAATGCCAATAAATGTAAAGGGCGATCGATGTAGAAATCACATTCACTCATAATCTATATTCGTTGTGTCATTGTACGAGGTAACTAACGACATATTTGCTACCTACAGGAGTATACAGGACATACAAGCAAGCACGCACACACACACACCACACACACACACACACACACGGGCAGACACTGGAGCCTGCAGGGCAAGTACAGCAGAATGTCACTGATCTGCTCTGATAAGACAGCCATGCCATTTGCCCACCCGGGAACTTCGCAAGAGGCACTTCAGCTGAGGGTCAAACAGGTCTCCGCCCCCACAGGTTCCTTCATCTTCCATACCTTAATGAGTCTGCACTACCGTGATGCCAGTGTGACTGTCCCCCGCCTGCCCGCCTACACACACACACACACACACACACACACACGGCAGGCATATGTCTACCCGTTCAAGCTCTCCACGCCCCATCCCATAATGCAGGTTGTGTTTGAGCGGCTGCTCGGGATGCGTCGCTGACGAGGATGGGAAGTGACACCCACCAAACTCGGCGTGTCCCCCAGCCGGCTCCAGTGGCTCCCGGCCTGTCAATTCCGGCTCCGTCAGCGGCACTGGCTCAATGGCAGTGCCTGTGACACATGTCACAAAGTTTTAAATGTCTGCTCTTTTCAGCAGGATTGGCTGGGCTGGCGCGGCAGCCAGGGGAAGGATGACATTTTGTGTCGCGCGGGGGGCGAGGGGGGGACGGGGGACTTGTTGTGGCTCCCCCTCTTCCTGCCTCCTCCAGCTGTCAGTCCTGGTTTCCTCTGAACATATCACAACACGGACAAACAAACCTTGTCATTTTGAAATGCTGGTTCTGGTGACCAGGCGACCGAACGGTGTGTAGGGAGGGATATGGCCACATGGTCTCCTAGGAGGACAAGTGGCACGGCGTTGTGGCACGCACACACATACACCCACACACACACTCTCTCTCCCTCTGTCAAACAAGCACACACACATACTGTACATAGACAAACACGCACATAGCAAACGTGGCATGGGGCTATCTATGACCTTTCCGTCATCTGTCTGTGTATGATTGATGTGCTGGACTGGATGAGGTCCACGTGGTCACACCCCTCCTCGGCACACAGGTCCCTCCCCCTCACCCAAAGACTGATTGTGGATGGACAGGCGCCTAACAGCACTTAGGAACAGGTTTTTTATTGGTCAAAATGGGTGGTGAAAAAAAGGATCAGTTCTACAATCACTTCAACCTTCAGTTAAAGTTAGGTGAGAGTCATGCTTAAGAAAGAGGGTGGGGTTTCTGCATACAGTACACAGGTGTTGATAGAGATTCAAAATGTTTTAATCTAATTAAGGTGCAAATGTTTATGATGGCAAAGGAATACAAATAGAATACCATCCACTAATATTTAAAAAGCATATGTGTTTTAGGAAACCGTTGATATTTTGACCAATACATGAAAGAGCCAGTGCTTGCGTAAACAGTTTTTTAATCAATAAATGAAGGATGAATTTTAAAGGCTAGTATGAAAAAACGTCCTTTCTTCATTTCCATGTGACGATTTTACATTTGATTATTTAGCAGATATTTTTGTCCTTCCTTCTACGCACATCCAATCTAATAATGTTTTATACAATATTAAAAACTACTATCAAATTATTTATATAAAAACACATGATATGATTTGGTAACACATACATTTAAATATAAGTGAAAGCATGAAAGCTATCCAACATATGCACAGAAGAGGTAACACCAAAAGGAATTGCATCATTTCATAAAACAGCACATTATTATAATACTGATATTACCTTGATTATATATCATAAGAAGATCTGGAGGGAGCTAGACATGGTTAGTTCTCACATAAACTAGTCTTTGGTTCCTATCCATTTTGGAATGTTGTCTTTTTAAAACCCTTCCTGAACTTTAAAACAATTCCTGAAAACGATGATTCAGTGCCATGCGCTCGTTTCGTTCCGGCTTCAAAAGGGGTTCCTACCCCGGATTAAACCCTGTAAAATAGGACGTGCATCAGACTTATGAAAAACACATCCTTCGGAGGACTGAACCTATTACGTGGAGCTTCGTCCTATCCATCCCATACCTGCCCCTTTCTCTCTTCATTGCCATCTCTGCTCCAGCGCTCCGCTCTGCGCACGCCCAGATAGGGCTCAGGTGTGACCTCTCACCCCTGCTGACTGGCGCTAGGGGACGGGTGATCCATCATGGGCGCCGCGGCTGTCAGAGCGGGAGCTCGGCTGGATGTGTCTGTCACCCTGGTGACTTTGGCGGCTGTGTGTTGGTGTGCATGCGAGAGAGAGAGCGAGAGGGAGAGTGGGAGAGTGAGAGAGAGAGTGAGAGAGACAGGGAGAGAGAGAGAGAGAGAGAGAGAGAGAGAGAGAGAGGGAGAGACAGAGAGAGGGGAGAGACAGGGAGAGAGAGAGGGAGAGAGAGAGGGAGAGACAGGGAGAGAGAGAGACAGAGAGGGAGAGAGAGAGAGTAGCAAGGTTGCCTGTGCGTCGAGGTAATCATGTCAATCTGAGTGTCAGCGCTCACTCTGGGAGTGGAGAGTGGAGCAGACAGCAGAGGCAGCTTCAGCAGGGGGAGGGCACCACAGGCCTGGCTTTAGCTGCCTACACATGCCACCGTGACGAGGGGGCTGGCGCGGGGGGGGGCGCGGGGGGGGCGCTAGGGGCTGGGGGGGGCTGTTTCAAAACACTTTCCTCTTTCAATTAAACCTCGACCTAACCGGGCCGATAAGGTGACTCGAAGATAGGGGAATTACATAGTTCATCATTTATAAATAAGGAAATCGGTCGGTCACTCAGTCTATCTGTTGGTCCGTCTGCTCGTCCGTCCAATAGTCCAACAGTCCGTCAGAGCTGGTCGTTGCGGATGAACCGGTTGCCCTCGGAGTGTTTCCCGTAGTAGACGTAGCGACACTTAGCAAACACACCTGGAGAAGACAGACAACAGCAAGGAGAGAGAGAGTTTACAGAGTTCTGCCATTACCATAACAATTAAAAAACTATTAACCATCAAGCAGATAGACCATGGTTCTGCCACATTCAGTCGCTCTTTCTATCAGAATCAGAATCAGAAAGGGATTTATATCATTTGCTATTGAACCGTCTTTGTACTGCATCTATCAGCAGTGTACATTCTGGGTGTACAGTGCTGTCAATACTGTGTGCATAATTTGATCGTGGTAGCTTACAGATGTTACAAGGGTCACCTGTCAGCCCCCCCTTCCCCTCCCTCCCTCTCCAGGTAGGACCAGGAGGGAGTGCGGGGGGGGCTGAGCATCTTCCTAGTGAGGTAAGGCAGTGGGGGAACAGCGTTCGGCCCCAGGGCGCTGTCTAGACAGTAATGAAGCTACAGCCCTACCTCCACCATCGCAGAGACAGACAGACAGACAGGCGGACAGGGACGACATATTGCGGGCAATTACTACAGAGCATGTATGTGTGTGTGTGTCTAACTTGCTAGCACAGGAAGACGTTCAGGACTCTATGGGTTAACTCCGTGCCGTAGCTGGCTCTGATGGCACAGTGCTCAGAGTGCCACTCCATGAGCGTGGCAGGCTGCAGCCAGGTGTCACCGCTCAGCAAATGAGGCAAGGACAAGTGGCATTAGCGCCGTCCATGATCCTCTCGACAGAGGAACAGATATCGCGCTCTCTCGCCCCGCCGCCATAACAGACATCAAGAGCATTAGTCAGCCAGGAGGCCACGGGACGGGAGGAGGGGTGTCACATGGGAGCCCCACAGCCAATCACGTCATCCGAGGAGACACCGGCACGAGGGAGGAAGGGATGGAGACGGGCCCTCGGACGGCACGTCGTGACAGGAAGCAGAGAAGGGCAAGGAGATACCGGTGCCATGTTTGTGCCAGGCATATTCCGATGCCACCCTCGATTCTAACCCAAACTGACACGTCGCTTTCCTTCCTCCCTCCCTCCTTCCCCTCTCCCTTCAAAGTAGCATCGGCTAAGTCACAGACTCACTCACACACACACATTTTTTCTCCTGACGTCTGTGCGACTCCCTCACAGCGATAGGGAGGCTGTTGTGTGTGTCAGGGGTTGGGGGAGAGGCTGTGCTGAGACTCGCGGGCCCGGGGACAAGCTCAGTCAATCTAAATCTGGACTTTGTAGTAGAGGAGCGCTCGTTTCCTCTCCCAGCCCCGGCGACTCGAGGTGATCCAAACACTGAAGTGTGAGGAGCTGTCACCTCAGATCAAAATCCCCCAGACTAGCTTCATGCCTGCTTGCTCCCCCGGTGTGCGAGCGTGTGTGTGTGTGTCTGTGTGTGTGTGTGTGCGAGCGTGTGTGTGTCTGCCTCTGTGTGTGTGTGTGTGTGTGAGTCTGGGTGCGAGAGAGAGAGAGAGTTTGTGAGCAGTGGTTCAGGATGACTCTGGCAGCGAGGGGAAAATGAGTTCCAGCTGCCGCACTTCGCCTGGGGACAGAAGGTGTCTGGGGCTGGCGAGCTGGGCTCCGCGCCACACGGCACCGGTCGTCTCGCAGAGGTCTGATCACAGGAGCGCCGGCTCCCTCACAAACCCCCCCCCTCCCCCCCCTAACCCAGACACTGGGGCTGGGAGCCACCCCCCCCCCTTCCCTCGCCCTTGTGCAGAAGAGACAGAAGACTTGATCCCCCAGGGGTGCGGGGCTGGCGCCCTTCAAAGACAACCTCCAGCCAGGCTAGAGGCCCTGCTTACTTCACACTCTGCTGACCACGACCCCAGGGAGCGCCGCATGATAGGTCACTTGCACATTTCCGAGGTTCAATAGCACCAATCAGGGAGCTGAGATTCGGCCATAGTGCCCCTTACAGAGACACCTGGGAACGTAGGACAGGACACAATCAGAGGAGACGAAGAGAGCGGCGAAAAAACCAAAAAGATGGGGTCTGATTTCCTCCCTGGAGACTGAGGGGAAGGAGGGGTGTGTTTGTTTCGTCTAGTTAGTCCAGTGTATCCTCCAGGGAGGGGTAGAGGGGTGTGGTGAGGAAGGAGAAGGAGCAGCCAGGTTCGTTCTTACATAACATCCCTGAGAGACCTGCCCAGGCACTTGGTGATATGATACTTAATAACAAACGGTCGCGCATCATTTCCTGGCGTCAGCGGCGGCCTCTATCACATCCCAGGCCTGGCCCATTATCTCTCTCTCTCTCTCTCTCTCTCTCTCTCTTTCTCTCTCCATCCTTCTCTCTGGCTCTCTCTCTTTCCACGCCCCAAACCCCAACGCACGCAGCCTCGCTCGAGAACAGAGCGCGGCGCACACATAAGGTGACACATGGACATGAAGTGATATCTGGAAGCTCATGGTTTTCCCACGGGGCTCCCCCCTGACAGAGCCACGAGTCAGGCCTCCCGACCCGGCGTGTCGCCCGGCACCTCGCCGTCCTCCGAGGGGAACGGCCTCTCCCGTCCGCGTCCAGAGGAGCGCAGTATAGGCGCGTCGGATGCGAACCCCCGGCGCATGCCAGCGGCGCTGCCGAGAACATGTGTCCTCCCCGCGGGGGCTTGATGGCAGCACTACCAGAGAAGAAGAGGGCTGTGCAGAACCCACGCTGGGAAGCCAGATGAAACCCATTTACATTTAAAGCCCCATGTCATGTGGTACGACTACATATATATATATTTTTTTTCAACTACACTTGAAGTGGCACACTGTTCGCTACTCGCTCCCACTGAGCGAACGTATACATGGATGTTTAGTAAATGACTGTCTCGACTAAACGTAGGATTGATGCGCTTGGATGTGGATGGGACAACAACGGCCGAACAGCCGAAGATAGTGAGGACTAATTGTTTAACAAGGACCTGCAGCGAAAAAGAAAGAGAGACGAGGGGGGAGAGGGGTTGAGATAGAGAGAGAGAGAGAGAGAGAGAGAGAAAGACAGATGATCGCTCCCTGCATACAATCAGCTGTCGGAGGGCCATCGATACGTCAGGAAGGCGCGGGTCTGAGAGACGTAGCTCTTTCGTCGAGGTTCTCTCTCCCACGCCAAGCCCCCAGATCTCATCTGCTCCCTCCACGCCCTGCTCTAGTCTGCCTGCCCTGCCTCTCCAGTCACTCCCCTAGTCTGCCTGCCCTGCCTCTCCAGTCACTCCCCTAGTCTGCCTGCCCTGCCTCTCCAGTCACTCCCCTAGTCTGCCTGCCCTGCCTCTCCAGTCACTCCCCTAGTCTGCCTGCCCTGCCTCTCCAGTCACTCCCATAGTCTCTTCATCCTTTCACCTCTGCCTCTCATCACTTTCCTTTCCTTCCCCCCCTCTCCCTCCCCCCCACCTGTTCCATCAGAGCAGTCATCCATCAGGGTCATCAATTATCAATGCTATTACATTTTCAGTAGTCTCTCACAGGGTTGAAATAAACTGGAGCAGGAAGAGAGACAGAGAGAGAAAGAGAGAGACAGAGAGTGACAGAGAGAGAGCAGAGAGAGAGAGAGAGAGACAGAGAGATGAGAGAGAAAGCGACAGAGAGAGAGGAGAGAGAGAGAGAGAGAGAGAGAGACGAGAGAGTAGAGAGGAGAGAGAGGAGAGAGAGAAGGAGGAGTCGGAAGAGAGAGTGCAGGCAGAGAGGAGAGAGAGCGGAGAGAGAGCGACGGAGACCTGCAGAGGAGGACAGAGAGAGGGGCGAGAGACGAGAGAGGAGAGAGACGAGAGAGACAGAGAGTGGAGTAGAGAGAGGACAGAGACGAGAGAGGAGAGAGAGACTCGGCGGCGAGATGAGTGACGAGAGAGAGGACGAGGGATTGCACGAGAGATGAGTGACGACGAGAGAGAGAGAGGGAGCGAGGACAGAGAGAGACAGAGAGAGTAGACAGGAGAGAGAGAAGAGAGACAGAGGAGGAGAGAGAGAGAGAGAGAGAGAGAGTGAGACAGAGAGTGACGAGAGCGAGAGACAGAGAGCGAGAGAGAGGGACAGAGAGAGGAGTGACAGAAGAGAGAGATGAGAGTGACAGAGAGAGAGAGGAAGAGAGAGAGAGAGAGAGAGAGACAGAGAGAGAGAGAGAGGAGAGAGAGAGAGAGAGAGAGAGAGAGAAGAGAGAGAGAAAGGGGAGCTGGGGGCCTCTATGAGGTTCCGGTGTGACGGTTGAGTTACCGGCCGGGGTGCAGGCTACTGTGAGCCTGGCTTATTATTGTGAACGCTTATCCATCTTGGTTGTCCTTTATCAGTCCCCACACAAGCTCATTGGATGACACCCCTCCTCCTCCCTTCCAAAGCTGTAAAGGGAAGACCAACACCTGCACTAAAGCTACAGTGTCTCGCAAAACAACAGCAGCTGTGTGGCTAGTCAGACCCAAGTCATCGTTGACACACAAGCACCTGAGGGGGAATTAAAACACATCATAATATTCAAGTGACTTTGAGAGGGGAGTGTATCAAGCACACTAAATGTGTTTATGGACATATGGAGCATTACTGATTAGCATGCGATTATTTGTGTATGTCGGATTTTATGGAGAGGCGTTTCCTGCAGTGTGTGTTTGAGCCAGAAGATTTCGGAACCATATAACTTTCCACAAAGGATACAATGGCATAGTTCCCCTTCCCTCTTCTTCCCAGAAAGAGTGAGGGATGAGAGAGAGAGAGAGTGAGGGCAGGAGAGAGGCGAGAAAGGAAAAGAGGGGAGGGGGTGAAAATACTGGAGTGTATAAAAACACCCTCCCTGGATTCTGTCAGTATTAAATCAAACACGGGCTTTGTGTATACACGCACGTGTGTCTGTGTGTTTCGAGCGTGTGTTGTGTGCAGCTCAGATCAAATAGCGGGTTCCCATGCGCTAGCTTGTCTTGTGAGAGCAGGCCTGAGCCCCGAGCTAATGCCCGACCACAAACTACTGACAGCTCCTGACACCAGCCAAGCATGGGCTAGACAACACATCTGTTTACTGTCAAACAGCACTACTGGGTTGTTTAAGACAATCGAGCGATAGACTCTAATCCTATTATGACATCGTCGACATTATGGACTAGGCACATGGCACGCACGAGTACCGGAGTATGCGAGCGTTTGGGGAGACAAATCCAAAAAGGATTCTCTTCAAAAACGAATATTGTTGCGAGTAGCAGGCCTGCCGTGACAGATTGGCAGAGAACGGGCTCCTAACTCGACCCTATCCATTAGTCGACAGAATGTCAACACCCATGGTGTCACCCACCCCCCCACACCCCACATCTTTCTCTCTCTCTCTCTCTCTGTCTCTCTCTCCATCTCTCTCTCTCTCTCTCTCTCTCTGTCTCTCTCTTCCTCTCTCTCTCTCTCTCTCTCTCTCTCCCTCTCTCCCTCTCTCTCCGGCCTCCCAAGGGAGATGCCCAGTGCGTAACTTACAGACTTGAACTGACATTTGTCCTCTTCCAATAAAAAAAGATAATATATTTAGTCTATTAAACATAAATAGCTGTCATTATGATGCATGCCCTGGTGCGAGGCCTTCCCCGTTCCCCGGACGCTGTTTACTGCAGCCGCACAACTGCAACGCCTGCATGTTCTCAACTTCAGCGCATTGATTCAACTTTTAAATGGCTGCCATATAACCCAGGGACATCGGGGGTGATTAATTTGCGTCAATGTTCATCTGTAATTCATTAGCCATTTATACTCCCCACATCCACACAGGCTATCAGAGAAATGCACCCCATTTTTCACCCAGGCAGAGAGGCTGAGGCGCAGGGGGAAAGGGAGCGGGCTAGAGGAGGGGGAGGAAGGAGGAAGGAAGGGGAGGTGGTTATCTTGAATACAAATCAAGGACTCAAGAGCGAGCAGGCCACTCCCACACGGCCTGCAGGATACCTCAAGGTACACGGTACTGTAGTAATAGGAGCGTGGCTAAATTCAATTTACAATGACTTTCTCGACAGTTATACAGTTCGTCACACGAGGCATACTAGCGTGTTCGTTCTTAAAGGGGTCACTGACTGCAAAACCGTTTTTACCTTGTCATAGTTGAATAACGACAGTTCGGTGGGTAAAATGAACATACAGTGAACCTCAAAGTCCATTGACACTTATTTCCCATGCAAATCTCAAAAAGAAAAAATCTAGCTGTAGAACGGTAGCTTTTGGAAAAATCCACCCTACTGACGTCGGGAGGGGTATCGCGCATTCAATTGGCTCTGGTCTGTGTCTTTGTCACGCCCCAAAATGTACATGCAGACCAGCCCACTCACTGGTGTTCTTGCCCAGTCCGAGGTAGCGACGCTACGTTTCTAAACACATCAACATACCTTACTTAGCAAATGACTAGCTAGACTAGCTGTAGTCGGCATTAGAAGGGAAGCTTCCAAAAAAATAGCCAGAAAACGAAAGCAGTCTAGCCTTTTGCTGACGCCTGTCTAGATTATCTATTCGAAATAACTGGAGAAAGGCTGTGCTAGATACAGGATACGTTAGCATTGCTAATAACTGTTACTGACAAAATCATACTACAGTTTGCGGTTCTGATGAACATAACTAAGGTCGGAACGCACCTCTTTTCAGCAACAGCTTCATAGCAAATCCTGCTTTACATATTCCCAGGTTTTTAAAACCGTCCTTGGTGAAATGGTTCGCGCAACTGCACAGAGATCTTCTATGCTACGGTATAAACAAACATCAGCCATAACCGTCTAGTCAATGTTAACTAGACTCAAGCTCATCTGTTTTTCATCGGTGATTTGCAAGGAATGTAAGAACAGCTAGATAGCGAAAACACCTATACGGTAGGCATGTAAACCAGTTTAGCTTGCTAACGCAAGAGCATGAATGTGTTATGATTTAGCCTAGTTTATTGGCAATTGGATTTACGTTATTTCATGTTCCTGACTATGTTTCATTCAAATAAATAACCCGTGTTGTTATGTAAATCTACAATTCAGATGCATGTTTGTCCAGATCAATTTTTCAGTAAGATAGCTAGAGCTAACTGAAGCTGTGTTGAATCACGATAGTTTGTATGCTAAACTGTAGTGCTAACGTTACCCACCTAAGGCGATTCTGTTTGCTTCGACAACAGACGTGGAAACTACCGTAATCATTTCAAATTATATCTAGTCAATCTGTTGAAAACAGTGTTGTGTAGACACAATAGATTTATTTGTACGTTTTTATTTCAAGTCGCCACCTTCTTGTTTCAGTGAGTGCTGTTGGCCGTCTTTGCTCCGCAGCTTCGCTCGTTGTAAACCAACCAATCAGCGCACAGCTCATCTAAATACCAATGATATAAGGGAAAAAGCTAGCGTTTTTTCCCGGGAAAAAAATGCTGGATGTAAAAGAGGGCATAGAACAGCACCCGGGCCATTTTCAGCCAAAACAATGTTACATACCCTATTCGGAGACCTTAAGGAACAGTGTAAAATACTCAAAAAACCCAGTCAATGACCCCTTTAACACAGTTGCTGTGGTGAGCGTACACAAACTGGAGTATGGATAGATGAGTATCAAGGTGCAATATTTGATTACAATTGTATGTGATAATCCTGTGATTAGACCCCTCTCACACATAAACATAACAAGTCAAATAATGATATATGGGTCCAAAAGTCTGAGACCACACTGAACATCTAATGGGACATTTGAAGACTGAGAAAGTCGAGCATTCTTTTCATCACAAGATCACTCTTTGGAACATTGTCAAATCCAGCTGGGATAAAAGCACGCCTATACACGCTGTTATGAAAGCAAAAAGTCAACTTTTCACTCAAATTGCTAAGCTGATATCATTTGTCTGTATTAAACATGTAAGCATCCTGACTATTGGCCTCAAAGTTTTGGACGGAGAGATGATTCACCATGTTCATCCTCCTCACTGGCCTGCCCTGTGCTGTCAGACTGAACGAGGTTGGTTCAGCTCTGGTTTACAAGCTCTGGTAAGGCCTGTACCAGTTAGTCAGTGTTTAGTACGTCAGTAGTCCTCGACAAATCCTAGTGCACCTTCATCCTTCACCTGGCTTCTCTTAACACGTCCTCAATGTTTCTTTAGCTGTGACGTGCGATTCATCTGAAGCACTGCGGCTACCCAGGGCCGTTTGTTTCGATTTTATTGTCATATTTGGACTTTCATTGAGATTACAAATTATTTTTAATAGGGTGGAAGATTCCAAACTCCAAGACGAAAGAGAGACCGAGATGGATTTAGGAGCCGTGTGCATGACTCCGATAAAAATGTGCACAGGAAGCCAAGAACGATGAGAAGGGGGGAGGAGGTGTGTGTGTGTGTGTGAGTTGAGGGATTTGCTTTTGCCCTGCCCTGATAGGCTGTCGGAGGGAGGTTGCCAGGTCATGACTCAGCAGCTCTGATCAATACCAGGTTGACGTGATTTTCCTTACAGAGAAAAAACAACAACACCACAGGTCTATTTACAGATCCCGTGGCAGACTGTGTGGTGTTTCAGAATGGGACTTTCCCTATGGGTTGTACAAGATCAATGGGGTGTCTCGGTGTTCAAATCAAGTGCACCACGGTTCAGAGAGTCTATTGTCTCGGCACGTAAAAAGTGTGCCGTGTTCACCTTACTAGCTTCGAGTCACCCTTGGAAAGCAATGACCCGTTTGTATTAGCTCACTAGATAAGAACCAAACCTAGTCAATTGAGAGTGGTATTATTCATTGATGGATGAATTAGAGTTACGGCTTGATAAATGCCTATCACTCTTAGCTCCCAACTTAAGAGGACGAGGGGGAAATTGAATTCCTGGGGACATAAATTTTGACTGAGGAAGCCGATTACAGCAGTGGGGGCGAGCCTAATGAAAAACGGGTGAAATTAATTCGACAGACATTTATTTTACATGAAGACACGGCCATACACTGGATACAGTAGCTCTGCAGTCTGGAGATAAGAGGGGAGTCGTTCGAATCTTAATCCCCTTTGGAAATCCATTCTGAAGACCTGGACTATCTTACAAGAGACTTACAACAGCACTGACTGTAATATTGATGGTGTACTTCAAAAATAAACAGTGAAAAAGACAAATGTCAGCACAATATTTTGAAGTGGGTATTACTGAAGGGGAAAAAAAGGCTCGTCTGCCCTTGAGGATCCTTATACAACCACAAATGACAGCGGTAATCATACAGTGCACCGCCATTAGTCCCATCAACGCGCGGGCTACAAATCACCGCCGCAGAGCTTGGCTGGACACTGATTGATCTTGTTCTTCATTACATCCCGGGTTTCTAATTAAAAGAAAAGCCGAGATAAGTGGTATAAACCTCCAACCCAAAGAAGTGGAAACTGCAATTAGCGATTTGGCCGCCCGCGGTAATGGCGCCGTTAGCAAGAACGGACGTGGAGTCCCTCGTTTACAGTTTAATCACTAGGACAGGATTCAATAACAAAGGAGCGTTCGATTAATCACGGGAGAGGGATAACTTTACTTCTCATCTGTGTGACATTGGAGGGAGGGGATGAATTAATGATGCTCTCAATACGAACACATTAAATAATAATTATCAGGCAAAACAGCATGAAAGGGACTCGGTAATGAAGCCCATTGTCAGGTCAATTACAACCGCATCAACTGTTCAAAGACCAGACAGTAGCTACTAGACGGCCGTGTAGGGAAGGACAATAGTGACATTATCATCAAAACGGATGATTCAGGTCAAGTATCTGTTCATAAAACCGGTTTTAGAAAATTACCGTTAAGGGTGAAACTACAGGAGGGTTGAGGAGTTGAGAAGAGCAGATGAAAGTTCTGTGGTTGTCAAACGTTACGTCATTCAGGAGCTTTGATCCAATACTTCACGCACCGAGAGCATAATGGCACCTCAGTACCTGTCGTATTGGGTTCTCATCAAACTGAAGATGACCAGAGGACACAGAAAAAGACATTCATAAACCTTTACAAAACTTCACCCACCCACAGGATATTGTGACACAGCACTACCATTTCCTGTTTGGGACTTTTCCTGCCTCGCACCGCGTCAGCATCCTTCCATACACCTAACTCCTCCTCTCCGAGACATCAATTACCACTTGTCCGGAGCTGCCCTGAACCCTCTCGTAAAACAAGCGCTCTGGCAAACCTCTGGAGTGACACATATCAATAGTAATCTGACGTCTGGCACTGTGGCTGTCCCCTACGCAAGGCTGGCTGGCTGCACCTGCCTGGCCAGAGGGGGAGGGGGGGGTGGTCTGCTGTCTGCTCTCCCCACCACCTCCCCCCGCAGACAGCAAACACAACACTTATTACTCCACATCCTGGCCCTGCTAAGTGACTGGCCTGTCTGCAGCACTCCGGGAGCCTGTTATTAGACTGGTTTCGGCATGGATCCTGACGCCTGCTAGGCAGCTCGCTACCTGGGGCTGTGCGCCTGGCCGCCCGGCCGCCCGGATGGTGATTTGACATGACATGGTGACAGGAAACATCGGAAAGGGGCATGTGGGGGGGATTGGGGGGGGTAAAAAAGAACAAGGGATAGCAGGGAGGGAGATGGTGAGACAGAGAGAGAGAGAGGGGGGGGGGAGAGAGGGGGGGAAGAGAGAGAGAAGGAGAGAGAAAGAAAGAGGGAGAGAGAGAGGGGGAGAGAGGGGAGAGTGAGAGGGAGAGAGACAGACAGAGAGAGAGAGACAGAGAGAGAGAGAGAGAGAGATGGAGAGAGAGGGAGGGATGCCGAGTGGGTAGGTTGGCCAGAGCCCTCGTGGTGCAGGGTGTGCCCATCAACACAGATGAATGTTAGCCGAAAGCGTCGTGTCACAATGACGGAGGGTCTGGATGGCTCGCATCAGCCCTTTATCTGACAGGGAGATATCAATCTCACGGTCTAATCCGAAAGGACACGGCAAACTATACTTTCACATCGGCCTCCTCTCTTGTCTCTCCTGTCCCTCTCCCCGTCTCTCTTTTTGTTCGGCTTCATCAGTAACCATAACTGTCAGGTATCCATTGACCACACTCTCACTTTCACATCCCATTTCTTCCGTCTCCGGCGCTCACGATCAAACAACGCGGCGGCTCAGGGCCGAACCGCAACTAGCAATTTATTCACCATCGTTATTACAATTTACTACGACTGAATTATATTCGCTACAATCATTGGAGATGAACGGCGACACTCATTTATATAAATGCCGCCGGATACACTATTTACATCAATCGTCATCCGGTTTGACGCATGTCGTGTATTGTGGTGTGACACATCGAACTGAAATACAGTACGAGATACAGTAACTGAAACGGCCGATAATCCACGACGTCCCCCCGTGACGTCACGCAACGCCCGGGACCCTGGAATTGAGTGTGAAATCCCATCATGCCACACGCACCGACGGAATCTAAACAGATGATCCCGGGCGCCACCCAATCAGCTGAGAGGGCCGAGGTGATAAAATGCCCGGCTCACTCGGAGTGCTTCGTCCCCGGCCTTGACTGTGGCGAGTCAGACAGATGGCCTTACTGTAACTCTACTCCTCTTAATTAATATGACACATCCTTCCTCCGTATGCAAGGAGGGGGAGGGATGACGAACAGAGTGTCTGGTCCCTCCCTCCCCATGACGGATGGTTCCCCCCCCCCTCCCTGCCTTTTCCTCCCTTGCATCCTCGTCCACCGGACCCACCCTTTGTTCTTTTCTTCATGTGGGTCTCGCCTCTTCGCTCATTTGTCGCTCTTTCCTTTTCATTTCTGTCGAACAGCCCCCCGGTCTCCCCCCCCTCCTCTCATATTACTTTTCATTCTCCCCCCCCCCTTCTCCTCTGTCTCTCCTCTGTCTCTCCACAGTTCCCCTGCTCTCTTCACCCTCGGACCGTCCCCTGGCCCCTCTCTGCACATCCTCCTGACAGGCGGTGTAATAACGCTCGTACATCACCGCCCTCAAAGTCCAATAACCTAAATCTTCACTTGCCACACACCCCAGGACTCAATTACTTTATTGACATGTAATCTTCATAAGGGGGAGAAATATCGAGCACGGAAGGTCAGCCGGTTATGAAGACATATTATCATATTATCTGCATGGAGCTTGTAGGGGGCTAGGACCTGACAAAGCTAATTAGAATGGTACATGTTTCAGAGCTCACCCAGCGTATAATGCGCTTGGCTGCATGGCTGAGCCGCAGCTGAGGTGCGGAGGGGGAAAGGGGATGGGATGGCCAACCTGCGGTAATAGGGCCTGGATGTCATCCCGGGGCATGGGGAATTAATGAAGCCAAATACCGTCGAGCGCGCATCACAGCACTAATACCTTTGATCGGTTCGTTCGCGTCTCCGAGGCTCTCGGAAACGACCGGAAGCCGAATGGCGAACGACGCTAGAACGGCGGGGCGCGCGTCCCGATCGAAAAACCGAGACAACAACTAATCCAGGAAGAAGAGCTGTGAGTCGCGTTTCGCGTCCAGCAGAGAGGAGCTGTTGTTGGAGGCCCCTGCTCCATGTGTCAGAGCTGGTTAGTGATGGTGGGAGGGAGGCAGGCCCACTGGCTGTGTTATCTCTACTCTCTCCCCAAGGTTATCTTCATATCCTCCTCTCTGGCCAGCCATTAGGATCTACAGTACAGCCTGCTCCACAGAAGGGGAACAACAGCTTAAACGATAATGCTGCAAATCATCCCCTGCTGTAGGTGTCCACTCAGTACTAAATACATTGGCCCGAAATAAAAGATTACTGTTTTTTATGCTACTTTGTAAAAAAATAATACAAATAAAAGAAAAGAATGTTTCTCTCCCCTTTGAATGTAGTGCTGGTGCCAAAAGGCATCCAAAGACAGGCGCTTAGCTACTGTAGTGCCCCTGATACAACGCGCCCAGAGTCACGCCCATAATGCTGTGTCTCAGGGTCATGGCATGTAAACAGCACACAGCACCGCGAGACACGCTGGCGTGTTCACTTCGGTTCATCTCATGCCATGCAAGTGTCCCTTGTCCTCCACGTCCTGGCTGGCCTGTGTTCCTATGCTCATGTGTGTTCCCCCAGATGATGCCTGCTGGGTTGGAAAAGCTCCACTGCAGGGCCTGCTGGGATGAGCTCCCAAGGCGGGCATGTTAGCACCAGCTAATGGTGTCAAGTAGGGAGACATATTTTAGCTGGCTTTTCAAAAAGGCGTATTTTTTCCCCCTTTTTTGAAGCCTTTTAACAAAAGGTCATATTTGTTTTTCTGAAATTTGCTAGCGTTCTACAATGCATGATATTGCATGGAACGGCCACATTTAAAACAGCCTTTTATAGGGCTAACTAAAAAGATATGTTTTGGTTATTATACTTATTTTGATATATTATATCTCTGCAGTGCTAGACAGACACCATCTACTGATTACAGCCTCAGGGGCTGTTCAGGAGTTCTACCTGTAAGGCCTACTGTCCTGGGGGAGGGGAGAGAATCATTTTAAACTCACAGATTACATGTATTCAGTCCAACCTAAACGTCTCATTCAAGCCAATAGACACAGAGTGAGACACAGCATGTCAAACATGACCAATCAAATGATCCCAGCGAAACAACTCGTCCTCTCTTGTTAATGTGGAGGAGAACGCCCCTTTCTTCTCTTTACAGTGACATCACCGATCCTCGTGACAGATTAAAAGGTTGCTTTGAACTCCCGAGCATTCACTTCAATGACCTCTCTGCTCTCTTTGGGCGACTGGCATGGCTGCGATATCGACGTGGGAGCAGACTATAAAAGACCTGCTGTTTCCTGAAACTCAAGGAACCGTTTAGATTCACGGGAAACAAAACCCATAAGACGTTTCAACGACAACAGGCACGTCACTTCTGAGCAGCTAGCCTAGTGTTGTTCACGGCAACGTTGTCCCTGCAAAACAACGACCCTCTGCGTAAATGCCGGCTTTACTCAAACCGGCTGTGCTCCCTCAAACCGGCTGTACTCCAGCTAGCTCCTTCAGTAGGACAGCCTCGCAGACGCGCTGCTCCGATTCGGCGTCCAAACAAGTTCGGTGTCTTTGCATCGGAGAGATAGAGGCTCTCAGTTCCCCTACGTGCCGCCGATCCAAGACCAGCATTCCAGGCGGCCCTGATGAAGTGAATAATCTAAATGGGAGTTAATGTGAGCTATGCTGATACTCAGACAATAGTTGGTGTTCAGACATCATGGCTTAGTGTCTTGCTGATTGTATATTGATGTGGAGCCGGTTGACAATAAATCACTGGACTCAGCAGCGAGCGAGAAAAACTGTTTAGACAACAGCCCAATGGAGCTTAGCGTAATTGACAGATGAGCTCGGCTCCTTCCGCCACAATAGCTTTGGAGCGTCGAGACTATATGGCAGACGTGTGTGTGTGTGTGTTTGCAGTGCTTTTGCCGTGCGTAAGATATGTGAACCTGTCCACGTGCGCGTGTTCACGGAAGGACGTCGAGCCCTGATGTGTCACTTATGGACGCCGTCCGTCTCCTAACAGCGTCCGGACTCCATCTTTCATGTTGCTGAGTAAATTAACCATGCGTGCGCTGCGCCTCCCCCCCCCCAACCCCCGCCGCTCTGTTGACGACCGCGGCCGTTGCTCGGGGCGTGTTACGAGCGAGCGTGACAAAGAGGACGGGGTGATGTAGTGGCGTCGTTAAGGCGCGTGGATCAGGGTTGTCGGGCCGGCGTGATGAACGGCGACGCGGCCAGCTGGATTCGATTGGCGTCGGGGCGGACGACACGGTCACCTGACTGGTGGGTGTTACGGCCCCCGTTTTCATCTCGGCTGATTAGGGACAGGAACATTGACGAGGTGCTCCTCAATTACGGCATGGCGATCATCCGTTCCGATCCGGGCTGATTAAAGAAGGAAGTCATCGAGGCCCCCCCCTACCCCCCAATCCCGGGGAAACGCCAGCGAACATAAACAAGCGTTCATGACTTGCATTGTTATCGCCGCCCACGGTTCCGTTCCTATCAGGAACGCGTAGCCGGAGATGCATCTCCACTTATGGATGGTAATGACAGTATTCATTGTGGTCCGTGGTCCATCAGGAAGATAAATAGCAGCGCATCGGCCAAACCATTAATACCCCTTCATCAGCACGAGGAGGTCCATCACACAGACTCCCCATCTGGGTCGAGAGGGGCGCGGCACAGGAGGACCCAGCATCGATCTTGCTGTAAAAATATCCATACCTCCTGGACGCGCCCAGCTTCTGTCATAAATGACCATGATGGACTTCCTTTGGTGTGGAGGAGCAGTGAGTGCTGCAGAATCCTTCTCTGGCTTCTGACAGCACTCAAAAAGTTCCAGTGGAAACACTAGAACGCATCTCCGGTGTCCTGAACCTGCATCTACAAATCACCCCAGCGAACGATGGCGCGGCTGCATTAGCGGCTGCTTCTTAGAGCCAATCAAAGATCGCCCGTCGGCGCCTGATTTACGCTCTTGTCGTTTTTTCCCGGCAGCAACTGGTTCTGGATTTGGCGACAGCTCGCGTCCTTGTCCGTCTCCCTGACACGGCCTCTGCAGAGGCCAGCGTGTCGTTTCACACTTAGTGTGCCGTGCATGTGGAAGTCTAAATTGGTGAGGGCCACGACAGTTACTGCCGTCGTAAATAACGAGAGCGTGTAGCTTATGGCCATGGAAAGCCAAGACGGCCATTTTTACCGTCGCTCAAAAGGAGAGTTCACGTTCCGTATGGCTTCTATTGTTCGAAGATGGTCGACAGCTGAGAGAGAGATCTCAATCTGAGACACTAAAACACATGAAAGTGTTTATGAGTTTCTGAAAAAGTTTGACACAATGATACAACTTCATACCCTGGCAGAGACATTAAGGACCTTCTGCAACCTGAACATTTTGTTGGTACGCAGCAATTTCTGAAATCAAATATTCACTTCATCTACTAAAGCTAAGTGGCGCGGTTATCAGAATCTTTACAGTTCTTTAGTCATAACAAATTCAGCACATTTTCGACTCGACTCGCAAGCCATATTAAGGCAAAATCATAAAGGGAAATATTTACTTGAACGCGCTACGAAAAGGTTTGCACAAATAAACAACAAATATCTTAAATGAAATCCAGAATAGTCCTGACACAGAACTTGACAGTGTCATTCCCCCGCTTGAAGTTCCGGCTGTAGACTTCCAACGTCAGTTTAAGAACTCCAGACTCTCAGGAGAGTGCGCACATCTAACAGGAAGGTAAATACAATAGTGTCACTGACATTTCCCCCAAAGCACAAACAGAATTATTCAGACAGGGAGAGAGACAAGAGTTGGAGAAAGGGAGAGGATAAGAGAAAGACAGAGAGAGAGAGAGAATATAAGAGAGAGAGAGAGAGAGACAGAGAGAGAAAGAGAGCCTAACCCGACACGGGGGAGATAATGACACTTGGTAGAAGACAGCCATCTCAGAGGCGGTTTTAGAGCTGGCGTAGCAAGAGTTCAGCAGTCGAAAACTGTCAGGGAAGTTACCGAGGCTTCCCTGGTATTTTAATCTAGCCAGAGAGAAAAGGAGAGGGAAGGAGAAAGGGAGCGAGGACAGAGACAAAGAGAGATGGAGGGAGAGAGAGATAGAGAGAGAGAGAGAGAGAGAGAGGAAGAAAGAGCATTAGAAACGGAGAGGAAAAAACGGCCACAGAGTGCCGGTGCCCCTGTAACAGCAGGGACAGCTTCTGCCTCGGCAATGACGGGGGAGGACGGGGCGCGGTGCTCCGCCGAGGTGCAGGTGAGGGATAGCCGGCCCAGTTAGCCTCTCCCCTCGGTTCCCTCATCCATCTCCATAGCCCGGCTTTAATGGATATTCATGTTGCCGAGCCAATCCACTCCTGGGAGGAATAATACCACATCATCTGCCTCCGATAAAGGAACCGGAGCCTGTCCTCAGGAGGGTGGTGGTGTGGGGGGGTAGGATGGGGGGGGGCACACATGCACCGCCTGTCGGGTGTGCTGAGGGGGAGATACGCCAGCGATCCACATTTAATCCAAACCTTGGAACAATTTCCCTGCGTTTTTAACCCCAAGTCGTCCGCTTTACGGCTCATGAGTGCATTTTTTCAATCAGGTCGGCCTTTTTACGTCTAAAAGAGGGCGCTGTGCTGTGGATTGTGTTGCGCGTACACGCACACAATTGTGTACGTGCAATACAATTGTGCACCACAAATATCCCCCCACCACTCAGAGCAAAATAGTTAAGAAGCTTCAAAGTGTGTATCCCAAATGGCCTAACGACATTCTGGGAATCAAAAAACAAGAGCGTCCAATACACACCCTCATCATTACAGTTATTCCATTTTTTAAGGTATTCTTCCAGTCCACCTACTGCAGATTCTGCCACGATGTTAAAGCAGAGCCTGGAGGAACGACTACGCGAGATCCACACGCATTTAATTGGGCCGTTCTATGAGAGCTCATTATGACAGAGTCAAATGAATCCGAAACAAGCACATCAGCTCACAAAACGGCAAACACCCCATCAAAACAGACCTTGGCGCATTGACAAGTACGTGCGAGACATTTTTATAGACTCAAATCTCCGGATTAAAGCCATGTGTCTTTGTATAATCAGCGCGTCTCCCAGGGTAACCAACAGACAAGAACCTCATCTGCAAACAACAGACGTTGTGTGATTTAGAAATCGAAAGATCTTACAACCAGGCAACCAGGCATTGAAACACGAGCTTCAGTTTCCCAGGCGCTTCACCGTAAAAAAATCTGAATAATTAGGTGAGCGTGTAACCCACACGGTGTCTGCGACGGACAGATGACAAACCCGTCAGTCCCAAACCTCAGACGCCGAGCGTGCGCTGTACATACTCGAGCGTACGAGGGCCTGACGGAAATGTGATAACGGACGAGGGGGGGGGAAAAGGCGGCAAAAAGGACAAAGAGAAAAATGGCGAAGCCCGCTTGTTGCATGCGTCTTGTTTCAATAATAGACTTAGAGGGGCCTCGGCAGAGGGCCTGGGGTTTGTCGAGGCGTCGGAGAGTGATGTTTATCAGGGGAGAGATCTCGCTGGTAGAACCATTATGAGACGGAGTGAAATGTCTCTGGGAGCACGTACGCCCTCTTTAATGGGAGCTGCCAGGGAGCGCTCTGTCTTCTCTCACTGGAGTTACACCGCCAACATTTTCATACTCTGAGGAGGGGGAAAAACTAAACGTACTGAGGCAACGCCAGAGATAAAGGGAAACGTTATTGATGGAGGAGAAGGGGGCTTTTTGTTCGTATTTGAGGTTGAGAGACTAACATCAGACAGAACTTAAGGTCTGATCTGAGCTGGTCGATCCGAGCTTCATGTTAGAGCTAACAGCAGGCTATTGTTAATTGACTTTATGTGTTATACGTTCACATCAAAGTACATTGTGTTACCGAGCACATGGAAATCACAACTTTACAACAACAAGTTAGCATTTATTTATAGGATTCTGTTACTTCGTATATGTTCAATAAGTAGCCATTCACCGGTAGTGGTGAATACAGTATCATTCTCCTCTTTCCTAAAGTAGTACTCTATAGGGCTCGTCCTAATCGACTTGTCTCACACCGTCATCCTCAGTGTCTCGGGAGTGTCTATATGTCATACAAAGTACCAACACCCACACGCACCCCCCCCCCACCGCCCCCCGCCCCCCCTACCCCTGCAGTCCCCCACCGCCAGTTTAGTCATCCATTAGTCATCCTCCCCATCCAGATGTCTGGGGGCGGAGGAGGGGCGTGATACCAGCAGGTGTGTCTCTCCGTGAGCCCAGCTGAGCCCTAAAAGGCGGTGCTTAGCACCCAGCGCTCCGTCAGCTGGCCTCTCCCCGCTTTCTGGCGAGGCCCCCCTCCAGCCCCCCCACCCCCACCCCGACAGCACATTCCTCATCGTTTGGCCCCGCGCTGGCGCAAAAAAAGAGGAAAAGACAACAACAAAAAACACCCCTTCTAATAGCGCGCTCCCAACGCTTCCAGATGTTTGTTTATTTGTTGTGCAGCGACTGTAAACCAGTTCACTTGTACTTTGGATCTCTTCCCGTTCTCACTCCTTGGGGGGAGGGGATCGGTGGGGTGTGGGTGGGAGGGGGGGGCTCGCCAGAAAATCGGGGAGAGGCCATCTGATGGAGCGCTGGGTGCTAAGCACTGGGGGCGGGGGGGCGGGAGGGGGAGGAGGTTAAGGAGAAAGAGGGGGTGCGGAGTGTTGGGGGGGCGGTGGAGGCCACATCACAGAGCAGGATCGCTCCCCGATGCGTAGCGGGGAAAAGCGAGCCGCACGGTGAACGCGCAGACGGCGTCCCGGGGGCGTCCTTGGCGAGGACCCGGGCTTCTGAAGTCCTGCCGCCGATTCTCTCCGGAGGGGCTCCGAGAACAGTCGTGCGCCATTTCAAATGCATACATACATACAAAGCAGCTGGAAGAGCTCCCAGAACGACGACGTCAAACCTCACGGCTCATGTGAGACAGACACAGAGCTTTGTTGCCTCCTCTGTTGACTCTGTGGCACGGAGGGATCCCCTCCATTCAGTCCCCGTCACTGCTGATGAATGGCCACATCAACACACTAATCCTGTCATAGCTGGCTGGTGTCTAATACGTCCTCGCGGATCACATGTATTAAAATACAGGGCGGACAATCACAACATGTCATGTTGGCGACGTGCCATTAAATATAATTGCGCGTGATGAGAGTGACAATTCCCCGCAGTCTAAGAAGTACATGTCACGACTGTGCGTTGGTACAGTACAGTAAAGCCGGGCTCAGTTTTAGGGGGGAGGTCGGTACGGAGCAAGCCAGCTTCAGACTGGGTCTCTTCTGTGGGATGCAAGATTCTGGATTTAAACCCGAGCTGACAGTTAAACCCGGGCTGAGAGTTGAACTGGAGAGGACAGTTACTGGTGGGGTCCTCGGGCCTTCCTGCCAGACCGGTGACACGACTCCACTCTGTGTCACATCCTCCCCCCAGGACACGTTGAAAGCCCCCCCCCTCTCCATCCCTTCCTCTCTCTCCTCCAGTTCCAGCGCGGGGCATTCCTGCGACCTGAATCTCGCCGTGTCGCCTTCCAAACCACCGTTTCCTTCACGAGGGTTGCTGGGAGACCAGGGCGCTCTCTGTCTCTCTCTCTTTCCCTTTTCGTGCTCCTCTTTTCAGACCGTGCGGTCTCCCGTCTAACCCCACCCTCTCTTTGCTGCACCCTGGGGTCCAGCCACCCGCTCTCCCCCTGGACAGGGCCCTGACACGGAGCTCCAGGCTGCTGTGATTAACAGGCACACCTGGGCCCCGGGGCCTCCACATAGGTGATATCGAGGAGGGGTGGCTGAGGGAGGTGTGCTGTCATACCTGCTACTGCCACCTATCCAAAACTGCCTGGGAAGTTACCACTGCACCTAAAACACCAGTGCCGAAAAGCACCACCGTGTACACGTCTAACACTGAACAATGACACAAGTCATATACAGTACCAGTCAAAGGTACCATGGGAAAAATGTGTTTTGACTGGTACTGTATATATATATATATAAGCAGTGGGCAACAATATCGTTTGGCTCGCTGTGGCGTGTCACCGCACCGTGGAGACGAAACACAGGGGGCGTCACACAGCATGTGAAAGGCTCCCACACGTTCAGCGAATAGAGTGGGCTCGGCGCGCGGAGATAAATAAGCGCTCGCGTCGCTGCGTAGGCTAGAGAGGCGGAGACATAAAGAGGAGGTGAAGGGCGAAGATGAGCGCGGCGTTATCTAAGGCTGCAGCGCCCGCGCCGTAAAAATAACAAATGGCGACTGTCACCGGCACCCAGATCTAAGAGGGAGGGGGAGTCTTTCGTGTGTGTCAGGTCCGCTGACCTTTTAATGGACTGTTCTCCGCTCCGGCTCGATGTTGACGAAGCGCAGGGGGGCTTTGTCTCGTTCCCTACGTCACGCGGGATCCGCCGGTCAAGCCTTTGTGAAACAGATCCGTCCTTGGCATGCGGAGGGGGACGTGGGAGGTTGAGATGCGTGACGTGGATCGCTTCGGCTCCACTGCAGAGGGGCTAGGCCGGCGCATGGCGCATGCGCTGTTCAGCATCTGTGAGACGACGAGCACGGTCGGGGACATTAACTGTGCTCTTCGTCTCTCTCCGATGCTAAGCGGCGTATGGGCGACGTGCCGGCCTGCTCTGGGGCTGGAGCGATCCGTGAGAATCCCTCCGTCTCCTGCATGGTTTGGTGTCGTCGCCTCTGGGACTAGCCGCAACGCGAAGCTACGTATATGCACATCCAGTCCAATTTGACTGTTACAGACCCAGCGAGCGAACTAAAGACACGTAGGAATGAAAGCACTGTTTGTCTGCCACCCATGTGCTCCTACTGTAAATACAATTCAAATGGACTGTGTTTGCTGTTAAAAAAGTATGATTTTTGGTTAACAATACTTTTCTGTTGTAACAGAGTCACTAAGTAAGCTTTAGATCAAAGATCAAATCTGATTTAATTCCACTTTGTGGTCTATGGATACAAAATGCTAATAAAAAAGAAATGACTAGATGTGATCTCTTCTTTGGTGGATTAAAACAGGCCTAATCAATGGCTGGTATCAACAGATCATGGAGGTTTGTTCTGAAGACACTCCCACTCATACATTCAAATCAATATCAAAACCTAAAGTCAAACCTAGATTACTCAGATGTACTTTGGCATGTGTAAGCGTATCCATGAGATAAAACAAGATCAATACAGAAACACAATTATTATCTCACCTCCACGCAACTCTCTCTTTCTCTCTCTCTCTCTCTCTCTCTCTTTATCTCTCTCTCTCTTTCTTTCTCTCTCGTACTTCTGTTTGGAAAGTCTATGTTAAAAAGTTCAGACGCTTTATGCTGAATGTTAAACTTACTGTGGGATGCTAGATTCTGGGTTTAAGGCTTGTCAAATGTTAATGACTTTTAAACTGTGGAGGAATTGTGTACCTCTTCAGTAAAAAGGCGAAATTAGATTATGTTTTTTGGTTGGTCTCATTTAGTCAGTTCTAGAAGGCAACTGGAGCGATATCGATACATTGATACATTACAATGTGGGACTCGACATTATTCAATGCAGGATTTGAGGATTCAATTTGGGATGCATTTTCTGTGGAAGTATAGGTTTGCATCACTCAATTATACTCACCTCATCACTTAGCGAGGACGCACATTGTTTTCCTATTATATACACATATATATATATATATAAAAGCATAACAATGACCTTTGTGGTGCTTGCCGTCCCTGGAGCCTCTGGGTAGGGGTGTGTAGGGCAGAACGCTGCTCTCTGCACCAAGCTCTCCTGGGACCTGGAGGACCAAACACACACACAATCAGTTCAGCTCTTAGCAGATAGCTCCCAAAGCAAAACCAGAAGAGAGAGAGAGAGAGAGAGAGAGAGAGACATTTCATGGCCGTGACCAATCGTCATAAATCCCACCAGAGTGGGACAGGATGCGTCGGAGCACTATTGCTGTTTTATGGTGGAGAGTGGCAGGCCGGGTTTTCATTACGCTGTGTGGAGGCGGCTGGGAGCGGAGCCTCCGACCCTGGCTTTAACGCCCTTCTGTTTAGGGGAGGGGGGGGTGGGGGGGGGTCAGGGGGAGGGCCCCGCACCACCGAGCCATGACCCGAGGGAGGGGTCACCTCAAGGTCAGACGCCACTCATTCCAACAGGCCTTAGCGCTTGCTGCTAGCCGTGGGTTAATGCTACGTGGTGCGATGCAGGCCAACAGGTGGCAGGAAACACCCGCTCTGCTGACTGCCCTCCAGATGGCTCGCGTAGACCGCTTCCCTTATGTTAGACAAATACGGGGTGTTGATAGATAAACAATGAGTGATGGTTTCTGGGCCGAATGATTGATCTGGCCCCAAGCCGTGACTTTCAGCAGGTCACAGAGGTCAAGGAACATTTGTACTTGACAAGAGTACAGGAAGACGCAGACCGAAAGGAGGAAAGTCCTGCTCTTAGCCGTAGCTTTCGAAACAGTTTTTTTTTCTCCGTTGTTTTTTTTTCTTCTTTTGTGCACTCTCAAGGACCAAAACATCCTCCTTCCTCCTCCTTCGCCTTTTAGCGGCCCGAACAGGCAGTTCATCATGACACAGCGATATCTGATGCCTTTGCAGAAATACTTTCCTCTCCTACAGGAAGGAATACACTGGACCTTTAATCATAGCAAGAGACCAAACTGACAAATACATATTAGAGACGGTTTAGAGCTACATTTCTTCTCTTGTGCTGTTGTTGTTGCTCTACGGCACCATGCATAACCTTGAGAAATGGGGTGGTGGACACTCTCTAAGTGAAAACATATTTTTCATTGGCAAAGAGAGCGCAATGAATTGAAAATGATCCCATAATGTGTTCCGATAACATCGCTGAAATAAATTATAGTCGGGTCAGCATATTGGGCTGGATTACACAAAGAACCAAAAGGAGCAAACAACAGAATATGACTAGAAAAATGATTTTCTAAAGAAGCCACACATTTGTTTTAAATTCTGCTTTGGAGGGTAATTTGGGAATGTGGCCCCTTAAATGTCCTATCCTGGGCCAGTATGATTCAAATTTAAATGCAAGTTAAGAACAACTAAAACCAATTTAGGGTTGTGTCGCAGTATGCCGTACATTTTATTTCACCACCCACAAATAATCCTTGGTCAGACAATAAGTATGACAGCGTGGGGGTCTCTGAATTTCCCTGGCGTCAGCACTGTCCCCGATCTCCTCCTCCTCCTCTCTCAAAGGAGGACATGTCGAGTCAGTGTAGCGCACGGACTCCACTGCACAGGGGAGTCATCCATGCACTGGGTGGTTGATCTGAAGGGGAGGTTGTTCTCCAGGGGTACGGCTCAGAGGGGATCTGGGAGCCCCCTCCGTGCCCCCCCAGCCTAACTCATTTCCTGGCCTGCCTGAGAGATCAGAGGCCTGGGCCCTCCACTGGCCTCACAAAGCCCCTCCTAATCCTGCTGCTTGTCCACAATTAATCTTCCCAGATGCCACATTATTAACACCACCACCCACAGACTGGGTGGGAGAGGGGGCGGGGCTGGAGGGTTGGCTGGCTACGGACACAGGGGCTTGTGCCCTTCCACACCGCACCTCCCTCACCCCGAAAGCAGGCTGTCGGGGCATGTCAATACCAGAGGCTCCCCAAAAGTGGCCTGCTGTCAACATCTGAAACCCCCCCCCTGAGTCTCCACCTCACCTGCCAGCACCATGTCTTAGGGGGGGTCAAATACCGCCTCCACGCCCTCATCCCCCTTCCACCACCCATCCCGACCCCACCCCCCTAGAACATGAATCAACCCGATCTTCCACTTGCTTCCTCTCGCCCTCTCTCCGCCCACTTCCCAGGCCCCTCCCCCTCGATCCACCCACTCTCCGAGCCCCTCCCTTTCCCTTTCCTCAGTGACCCGTCCAGAGACGAAAGACAGCGGCGAGGCCTCTGATGGGAAAGCCTATGAAACGAACCCGGGGAACCCTCAATCTGAATCGCAGCTGTTATCAGGGCCTTCTATCCCTTCTCTTTCACTCATCCTCTGCCCCCCCCCTCTCTGTCTCTGTCCCCTCTGCCTCTCTCTCTCTCTCTCTGTCCCTCTCTCTCCATTTCCGTCTCCCTGTCACCCTGCCCTTGACTGCCTCTGTCCCCTCTTAGTCTCTTTCTTTCTCCTCCTGGCTCCATCTCTCGCTTACCCTATCAATGTCTTCTTCCACCTTCATATCTTTGTTCGTTTCCCTCTCTGTCCCTCTCTATTTCTCTGTCTTCTCTCTCTCTCTCTTTCTCTCAGCCTTTTTTTTTACCCCTTCCCTCTCCCTCTCTCCCTCTCTCCCTCTCTCCTTCCCTCCCTCCCTTTTCCCCCTTCCTCTCCCGCCCACACTCTTTCTCCATCTGTGTAAAACAGCCCCTGGAAAAGCGCGCCCAGGCTTTGATCACAGGCATTTTCGATTTTACACAAACATAATCAAAAGCCGCCGGGTCGTTCGCGGCCGCAGTGGACTCGTTCACTTAGCGGGGTCACTGCTCACAGATGGTAAAGAGATCTGGAGGAATTTGGGTTTACGTTTACTCTGCATTAATGCCGCCATTTGCAAATACAGGGTAGCTGTAGAGGATGAGGATGACTGTTTTCCTTGTGTTAGCTACTGTCTCCATGCACTGGAACAGTGATGTACGAGACATTGAATAGTAAAGGAATGCATTTGAAATGTTGAGATGAAGAGGAAGATCCAATTTATTGTGGCCCGAGTTTATCTATATAGAATATAGATAAAATAATATATTTTATCTATATAGAAGACCTTACAACACAAACATTATTGCAAGCTAAGTCAACGAAAACAAGATTTCCAAATGCATGTCATTACAGTAAATATAGGGACATTTTTGGTGACTAAGAATGACGTCATCTGTGTAAAGTAAAGCGACATTGTGAGCTACAACGCATACAGTCGTATGCAAAAGTTTGGGCACCCCTGATAATCTCCATTACTTTCATCTATAAAATGTTGGGCGTTTGGATGAGGAACGTCTTTGTCATATATATACACATACGTCATGGACAGTGATATTTTAGCTGTGAAATAAGGTTTATTTGATAAACAGAAAATATGCCATACGCATCATAAGAGAATTAGACACTTGCATAAATTTGGGCACCCCAACAGAAAAATCACATTAATATTTAGTAGAGCCTCCTTTTGCAAAAATAACAGCTTCTAGACGCTTTTTATATCCTCTGATGAGTGTCTGGATTCTGGATTGAGGTAATTTGGACCATTCTTCCTTACAATACATCTCCAGTTGAGTAAGGTTTGATGGGTGCCTAGCGTGGACAGCCCGCTTCAAGTCACCCCATAGATTTTCAATTATATTCAAGTCTGGGGACTGGGATGGCCATTCCAAAACATTGTAGTTGTTCCTCTGCATAAATGCCTTAGTGGATTTGGAGCAATGTTTCGGGTCGTTGTCCTGCTGGAACACCCAACTGCGCCGTAACTTCAGCTTTGTTACAGATTCTTGAACATTATTGTCCAGAATTTGCTGGTACTGAGTTGAATCCATACGACCTTCAACTTTAACTAGATTCCCAGTTCCTGCACTAGCCACACAGCCCCACAGCATGACGGACCCCCCACCAAATTTTACTGTGGGCAGCAAGTGTTTTTCTAGGAATGCTGTGTTCTTTTGCCTCCATGCGTAACGCCTCTTGTTGTGACCGAATAACTCCATCTTTGTCTCATCAGTCCACAGTACTTTGTTCCAAAATGAGCCTGGCTTGTTCAAATGTAGTTTGGCAAACCTCAAGCGAGCCTTTTTGTGGCGCGTGTGCAGAAAAGGCTTCTTCCGCATCACTCTCCCATACAGCTGTTCTCTGTGCAATGTGCGCTGAATGGTCGAGCAATGCACAGTGACACCATCTGCAGCAAGATGACCTTGCAGCTCTTTGGAGGTGATCTGAGGGTTGTCCTTGACCATTCTGACCATTCTTCGCCTTTGCCTCTTTGTTATTTTTCCTGGCCTGCCACTTCTGGCCTTAACAAGAACTGTGCCTGTTGCCTTCCATTTCCTAATGACATTCCTCACAGTGGAAACTGATAGCTGAAACCTCCGGGATACATTTTTGTAGCCTTCCCCTAAACCATACTGCTGAACAATCTTTGTTTTTAGATCATTTGATAGCTGTTTTGATGCCCCCCATTTTGCCACTGTTCAGAGGAGAATCAAAGAGAAGCAAAACTTGCAATTGGCTAACTTAAATACCCTTTCTAATGATTGAATGCACCTTTTTATGTAATTGAAGGCTTAACGAGTTAATCAGACTAACTATGTGTTGCAGTTAATCAGCATTTAGTAGGCAGAGGTATTCAAATCAAATAAATGATAAGGGTGCCCAAACTTTTGCACAGCCTTTTTTTCACATTTGATTTAATTTCACACAACTAAATACTGCTACACACCAAATATCTTTGTCTGGAAAACACCCCAGCACTCAGTGTTAACTAGAAAAGTAATATTACAATATTATATTGATCTTTTTTGGTGAAGACAGGAAATTATCATGCAGCCTCAGAGGGGTGCCTAAACTTTTGCATACGACTGTACATTGTGAAGCACTCATTATCTATGTAAAAGAGGCCTGTTTGATCCAATAATCCCTTTTGCATTTCAATTCACATCAATCAGCCATACATTCATCACAATGACGCATACTGTATTCCAGTACCATTCCATGTCTTATTCTCTGTTTCTTTCTTTCTGTCCGTCTGTCTTTCCCTTTCTCTCATGCCGCATTTGTTGTGGTGGTACCTACACTGAGCAGAGGGGGGTGCTGCAGTGTCATCGAACTAGAGCCTTCCTTTCACCTCCTCCTCTCTCCTCTCCCCTCTCTCTCCTCTCTCTCTTCATCTCTCTCTCTCTCTCTCCCCCTCTCTCATCTCTCTCTCTCCCCCTCTCTCTCTCCTCTCCCTCCTCTCATCTCTCTCTCTCCTCTCTCTCTCCCTCTCTCCCTCTCTCTCCCTCTCTCACTCTCTCTCTCCCTCTCTCTCCTCTCCTCTCTCTCTCCTCTCTCCCTCTCTTCATCTCTCTCTCCCCTCTCTCTCTCCCTTCTCTCTCCCCTCTCTCTCCCCTCTCTCTCCCTCTCTCCTCTGTGCTGTCCAGAGAAGCCTGCTCATCAAGCCGAGTATTGTTTTAATTTGCCGGGCCCGGGGCATATGCTGAGTGTTCACATCATTATTGTCTCCGCGCCATGTGAGTTATCACCACAGCTTACGATAATGCGCCAACAAATTCACAGGCTGGGGAGTAGGCTGAAATCTCTGATAATGACTCTACACAGAGGACAGCCGAGACTCTCTCCTCCCAATAGGAGCTCCACAACTGGGGATAGAGAGAGAGGATGGAGGGGAGCTCTGTTAAACGTCATAATGAAAGATGACTCCCACAGTGGATTGTACATCACAACAGTACTGGCTGTCTCCTCTCTTGTCTGCGCGGCTGTATGAATAAATGCTGATAAACCCAAAGGCAAATGGTGATTATTGCCTCCGAAACAGAGAAGGAGGAGAGACGGGTATGGAGGGAGAGAAAACCAGGTGATAGATGGATCACAGGAAGAGCGTGACCAAACAATGTACCTCTACCAACGCGAGGCACGTTGGACTCGACTTCCTGCTGGTCTGGGGCAACTTGGGGTGAAATGAAGCCACGGGCCTGTAGTACAATCGAGAGCAGAGTACAGCATTGTGCCGTTCCACACCAGTCCTATCAGAATGGGACTGTCGCGCCGAGAACCAACATGGAGGTCAGTCGGCCGTAGTATGTCCATGTCTGGGGGGGGCCCAGTGGTGCTCTGAGACCGTCATCCCTGACCCAGCTGGCCCTTACCTCCCTCCCTCCCTCACCTCACACCCCCTACCCTCACCCCCCCCCCTAAGACTGACCAGCAATACAATGTAATTACAGCAGCGCTACAGAGGGAGACCAGTGTAAACACCAGCACTTTTTTTTCTCTATCTCCTTATACATCTGGACAAGTAGACAAAGTGCTAAAACGAAATAGATGTGGCCTGACAGCCACATCAAAGGGTTCAGCCAGAGGCTTGCTGCTACTTAGGGCACAGGAATGTTGTTGCTAAGCATCAGCCCGCAACCTATCAGGGTGCAGAGAGGGCCCTGTCCTGCCTCTGAGTAGACAGGGAGATGGGCAAAGAGGGGAAAAAGACAAGAGGGAAGGGGGGGGGGAAAGAGAGGGAAAGAGAGAAAGAGGGGGGGTGAGGGAAAGAGAGAGCTGACAGTGAGGGGAGGCTAGGGACTCAAGGAGATTTTTGTAGCTTAAAGCAATTGTTAGAAGAAACAAGCTCTCTGTTTTGTTTTCTCTTGACACCATTTCTGCTTTGTGTGCTTGCAAAAGACATGTGTAAAAATGTCTTTTGATATGTTTTCTCTTTGGGTCTATATCAAAATACTTATTTTGAGCGCGTGTGTGAAACTTTTTTTTTCTCCCCTACTTGTCTCTCTTTTAGCACTTGTGTTGCGTTCTGATGATTTTAGAGATCAGAGTAGACAAAACTTGTAAACTTATTTGAGTCAACATTTAACGCTGCCCTGACATATTTATTTCTTCTGTGAAATCATTTGTGCCTCGTGTATCTGAAGTTAGGGGTTACAAAACAAGGACGCATTCTGTAAGAAGGAAAAATGAAAAACCACCAAAGATTAAATCGAAAAAACTAAGATTACATTTGAAGAAAAGACTAGCTGATTAATCCAATAAATCATGTAACTTTTATGGCAGTCTGGCAAAGCGGGTTGAAAATAGCAACAAACAATTGTAACAATTGTAAATGTTAAGATACTATTTAAATATTGTTCTAAACCTAACTACTTGCATTGCTGATGAAATGAAGCACGTGCTGTATTTTCAAATAATGTCATTGTGCTTTTACTTTCACTTACACTGTAACATTTCAAATGGTGAAAACAAGCCTGGGAACAACTACTGTAAGTACTTAAGAGATAGAAAAAGAGGAAGGTTTATGCTTTTGACCTTCATAATGGCATTTCTTATGTGTAGGGAAATATGGTAATGTGTTTTAAATTGCTATTGTGTGCCTACCATGTAATAATTCTGTTTTCTTAGGTAATGGCATCGCCGAGTACATTTGAAGTGATGGTGCTTTGCACTCGTGGGTAGTAAAACAGTCTCCTCGCAGCAGGAAGAACGCCGAGCGCGCCTTTAATGATTTACCAGTTCTACTCGGATGAACTTGCTTCTGAGTAAATGCATCATATGATCACAGATCACAAGTGCAACTGTTCTGGGGTTTGGCTTGAGGCGTGAGTTGGGGGGGGCGTGGGGGGGGGGTGGAAGCACTAGCAAGCCCCAGGCCACCATTTTTTGTGTACAAGCTCAGTGTCGGACAAGGAAAGGTCGGGCACTTCGGGCAGTTAATCGCCCGTATCCGTAGCCTTCAGATGTTAATAAGCCCACGTTTACTTTTTGACTTTTTTTGGGGGTTGAATTTTAAAAAGCCCACCTGACCTTTCATTTGAATGGCTCTCAGAATAAGCATGGCGAAGCTTATCTAAAGCGGAAGCATAATCCTTATTGCGGTGTACAGAACACAGTCAGGTACACGAGAGGCAGCTTAAGGGCTAGTACTTCTTTTGGTATGCCTGTGCCGTGACCTTTTCATCTTTGGTTTCGACGAACCTGCGTGGCGTTTTACCGCGCTGTGTCGATATGACGCGTCGTCAGTGAGATTATACAAATGATCATCGTTTTGTGGTTTTATTGAGAAAATTGTTGACAAAACAATCGTGTGTCAGGATCATTCGGTCTTTTGATATGTATCTTGGCACGTTTTGAAAGTCCATTTGAAAAGCTCACATGGTTTCCCAGTACCCCAGTTTCACGTGCACGTGACCATTGTAAACATTGTTCAAAACGACCACGGGGCCCTCCTCGGAATACTTTGCTGCCACACGTTCTGCTGAATTTAAAATGTATTTATTTGGAAATCTCTTGGAATTTCACTTCCCTGTATCCTTCATGGCTTCCCAGTACAGAAACACACACGCGCACACACACACACAAACACACACACACACACACAAACAGACTCAGAAGTGTGACATATCATGAGGCTTTCTGTTCCGATTAGGGGCTGTAGCTAACGTCAGGGCTGTTTTTCAAGAGTGTGGGCTGTTTAATAATTGAAGAGTCTCCGAGCGGGCCTGTCACACTGGCTTGTCTGGAATGTTTTCGACGCAATTAGACGCCGGGAGACATTTGAAGAGGACCCACAAAAAAGAACCACACACCGAAAAAAAAGGAAAAGAGTGACATGTGAACTTAAAGGAAATTAGCTCTTCACACGAGTGAAATGTGAAGGTTACTTAGCAATGCTTAACTCAGACTGTGACTGTGTGAAGCGCGTGTTTGACTCAGCCCCGCGCTATGAAGGCTGCGATTTTCTTTACTTTCAGCGAGCTTCAGTCAGGAAGATCACAGAGGGAATGAAAACTAATTTTGACTCAGGGCGTACGGGAGGAGGAGGGGGTGGGGGGGGCGGCGGGGAATCGGAGACGTGTCGAAATAATGAGATCTCTTGATGTTTTCTGGGAAGATATGAGATGATGCAGACAGATGCACAAATCACAGATACACCCAAGGACATAGACACACACAGGAGGAACATAAACACACAACTGCACAACTCGGCACACACAAACACACACACATCAACCACACACGCCAACCACACACACCACACGGCAGCCTATTCAGCCTAGCACTGCACAAAGAGGAGGCCGACCTACATGACATCAATATTACATACGGTATGGCTGTATACATACTCCAAATACAGTTCAAACAGAGTTATGTGCACACTGGGTACTTGAAATGAATAGCATACGACTATAGAACCACATATATGTTTGTGACATTGTTAGAATAAAATCAGCTCTACTGTCATCCAAAACCCCCTCCACCCACCCCAACCTTACAGTAACCCCACCTCCCATCCTACCCCACCTTACAGTAACCCCACACCACCTTACAGTAACCCCACCCCCCCCACCCCCACCTTACAGTAACCCCACCCCCACCTTACAGTAACCCCAACCCACCTTACAGTAACCCCACCCCCCCCACTCCACCTTACAGTAACCCCACCCCACCTTACAGTAACCCCACCCCCCCCACCCCACCTTACAGTAACCCCACCCCACCTTACAGTAACCCCACCCCACCTTACAGGAACCCCACCCCACCTTACAGGAACCCCACCCCACCCCACCTTACAGGAACCCCACCCCACCTTACAGGAACCCCACCCCAATCCTCAGGTTCCATGCAGCCATGAGAAGCGTCAGCCTCACAACGTATCATAAGTCACAGCCGGACGAGCCACATCCGCCGAGAGAGAGAGAGAGAGAGAGAGAGAGAGAGAGAGAGAGAGAGAGAGAGACAGAGAGAGAGAGAGAGAGACAGAGAGAGACAGAGAGAGAGAGAGAGAGAGAGAGACAGAGAGAGAGAGAGAGAGAGACAGAGAGAGACAAAGAGAGAAAGAGAGAGAGAGACAGAGAGAGAGAGAGAGCCCCCAGCGCGCCCTGTAAGCTGTATCATTACTGCCACGTCATCTTTATGGCACGGAGCAATGCCCGACACTCTAATTACACTGTAACTCCTCCGTTTACCCAGACGGGGGACTGAAAAGACAGACAAACAAGCAGCGTTCAAAAGCTGAGCTGTCGTCTCAGGCTGCAGGGTGGCCGCCGTGCCGGTCTGTTGTCGTTTTTCTCTAAAAGCTCAGAGGAAGAGATAGGAGGAGGTGGCCCCTGCACTGCCCACCCTTCCCTCCTCTCTCCCCCTCTGCTCTCCAGCCCCGCCCTTTCCTTTTTCCCCCTCAGCCCTCCCCTCCACACCTCTTGCCCTCCCCTCCCCTGCCTCCCCCCCTCCCCTCAGAAGGACTTATGAAGGTGAGTGGCCGTGTGACAGGGCCGGGAATAAAAGAGACAAACCAGGGGGTGAGAAAAAAAAGGAAAAAGAATAAAAATAAAAAGTAGCTGTCTTAAACAGTAATTGCACTCCTTTGCTGAGCATGCTTTCAGATATATAAACCTGATTTACTGTCGGCCTCGCTGCCACAAATCAGGGGGGGGGCCCTCGGAGAAACACTTGTGCTATGAAATTGTTTAATCTCATCAAGTTCTGCTTTCACAGCAGGCCATAAATCACAAAGTCTTTGTTATCATAGACCTCCATGAGCGCCTCTGAGGCAGGCAATGGATCGTGGGTATATATAATCTTGACTGAGCAAACAGCGGGGTCTGAGCCGGCTGAAATACTTTCATATTAGCCGCGGCGCAGCTGGCGGAGCACAAGTGCCATGATGGATATCTCATTTCCTGTGCACGGCATCCATTTCCTGCAAATTACTACGGCATAAATTTGGTGACAACAGTAATGGTCAATTCATTAAGTTTTCGAAAACGCACCCCTTGATTATGTTCGGCGGGCTTCTTTGGTGGGGGGGGGGCTAAGGAGATCTACCGCAGAGGACCTGTTCGATAAACGAGTTTTAAACTTCGCCTGTAAAAGGCGGTGATACGATACCTGCACGGAAGCTGTGTGGAAGACAAACCGCTGACAGATTTGCATAAAAGTTCATTTGTGTGAAACCGCCTGAGGGGGTGACAAGGCCGGGGCGAGGAAATAAAGTTTATGACTGACAAAACAAAATGTCCGCCAAGCCCCGACTCTGTTTCATCAAAGACATGTGCGAGAGAAGGGGGGTGGGGGTGGGGGGGTTGGAAAGAAACACCTTTGCTGTTTAACCCCCCCCCCACACACACACACGCACACACACAATAAACCGTACATGTTTAAGAGGCCCGGCTATCCGAATGAATAATTCATGAAGTACCGCAGGAGTATTTATTTGGCCCGGTCGTTTATCAAAAGCTGAGGATCCCACATCGGAAATCAGCCGGGAGATATATCTGTGTTTGGCCTGCGCGGCGCTATAAATCAGCCGGTGTAATCACACTCTGAGCGGCCTGCTGGTGACCCCGCGTCCAACTAATGACACGAGGATATCCAAGCCTCCCTTTTCCTCTTCCTGGGTTAGCACCCCGACCCAGTCACAGGCTTGGCTGAAGAAAGGCCCGTCTCATACAGGAGGAGGAGCAGGGCCCTGCTGTGTCCTTTTACTTCCTGTTTACAAAACACTAAGTTTCAGCTAAAGGGCTAACAGCTAAAGGGCTAACAGCTAAAAGGCTAACACCGAGCTGCTAGGCTAAAGTGGAACCCATGACATTCTCCTTGCCGTCGCATGAGAGAAAAGGGACTCGTCAAAAGTGCACCCCGATGCACTTAATAATAAGCCGTTGGCCAACCAGTTGTTTGGGGTAGAGGGAAGAGATGCCCGCAGTCTCGGCAATGCCAGTCTGGTCTCTCTCAGAGCAGAGGCGTTCTCCACTAGCGAGCAGGCTCTTGATTTATCATGTCTACTCCTAGCAGGCTGTCCTCTGATTAAGCCTGTGGAACTTTGTTTCACTCTCCTCTCTCTTTAATCTGTCTCTCAGTGAGATAAATTAGCCACTGCCGTGCCAGTTCCCTCCTCCCGCTCTCCTCTCACTCTCTCTCCCTCTCTCTCTTTCTCCCTCCCTCTCTCTCTCCCTCTCTCTCTTTGCTTTTCTCTCTGTTTATCTCTTCCGTCTGTCACACGTTGAGAGCAGAGCAGACACATCTGCTCTTCTGACACTGCACGAGATAGGCTTGGCTACGTCCCTGGTGGTAGAGAAAGAGTGTGTCTGAGAAGGAGTGCGAGTGAGAATGTGTGTGTGGGTGGGTGGGAGAGAGAGAGAGAGAGAGAAAAAGAGAGAAAAAAGAAAGTGAGTGAGTGTGTTTTTCCTCCCTTCTTTCCTCCTTGACAACGCTCTGTCAAACAATCGGCCACCCCCCCCCCTCTCTGGCCGGCCTCATACACTCTGTTGTTAGCTAATAAATCAGCCCTTATTTATGATCTGCGATCTCTTTTTCTTTTCCTTTTAATGGCGACACGTTTGTGGGTGAATTAAAGCAGGCTTTTATACACTAGGCTGGAGGCCAGTGTGGGGCCGGGACCACTCTGCCTGTGAATGTTTTCTGTCCACCCCCAACAACCCCCACCAGGGTGCTAAATCACACTCATTGTCAGCCAGCGTTAAGCTAGTGTGCGTCATTGGGGAGAGCAGGAAGCACAGGGCATAATTCTGTCCATCAGCCTAATTTATTATATCGGTCGCTTTGTAATCTCTGCCTGATAAGTTATGGGGTCTGACAGAAAGGAATTTTGTTTGAAGACAAAAGTGTTCATTGGGATTTTATTTTGGGGGGTGGAGTGGGGGGGGGGCTGTTCTGGCCCTGTGTGTCCAAGTGCTCCCATATTTTTAACTGAGGAAGTGGAAATCTATTTGGTAGCTCTCCCTGTTTGGATACGCACATCATCTCTTTGTCTATGCATTTACAGTTCAGGGTGTAGAATCTAAACGTCTGAGTGTGTGTGTTATCCAAGGCCGAAATGTGAGGCCCCCAACACAAGGGCAACCAGTGCATCTGCTTTGCAGATCCTGGACATTTGGCTCCTCTACACGCTACTGAATATAAATCAGGTCAGGCATCTCAATGCTGGCCCTGACTTCTGGAAGGGCAGCGACTCTTTAACATGGACTAGATTAAGGCCTCAGCAGAATCATCTATCACAGAGAAACAGCTCTCAAAGTGCTTTATGGGTAATGTAGTATCGATGTGCTGCAAAAACCTGGGCTAGTTAAATGCATACTATAGGTCATTATGGAGCGTAATGATTCGGCAAACAACCATTATGTAGTGGTTGGATATAACTCAAAAAAACAAAGATTGTGTAGTGTCTTGTTTTAACAGTTTTAGCATTACAATGAAGTAGCCAAATACAAAAAATGCTCTGCGGGTATACAGTCGTGTTGCAAGACAAAAAATCCCCCTTCAAAAACATCGAAGGAATAAAGCCATGCTCCACAATAGTAATCTTGTCACAGTGTGGCATTGTTCCCATGGCCAGTGTAAACAATATTAGCCAGTGAGTGGCAGGACAAGACAGAAAAGAGCAAATCAAAGGCGTCAATTAGCCTCTCCAACATGCATGTCTTCCAGAACAGGGGCCTGCTTTGTGGGTTTAACTCAGCAGAGGCGGCGGGCGGGTTTACAAGAAGCTCACAAAGTGGATAGAATTGTGTTTAGCATAAAAGGCAACACAGCCTGAGAAGACTTGACAATGAAACCATATCTCCCTGTAGCCTTTTCAACAAGGTGCATTTGCATATCAAGCCACTGGCCCCGATGTGTAAAAGAATCCTATGAAACGGTGGTCTCGGCCAATCAGAGAGCATCATTTGGTTCTCTCTATAGCTCCGCAGTTTAGCATTAGACAAAGGGGGGAGGGGGGTCTGAAAAAGACATCTCATGTCATCACCTAAGACAGATAATAGAATTGGTATTTGATCAGACACACACACCCTCTCTTGGTCTCTTGCACAGACACACACACACACACACACACACACACACACACACACAAAGGCATGAGCATTCACACACTCAGGTAGAATCACACACAAACACACACAGTCGTCCTCCGTGTAGTACACACGTGAAAAGAAGTCCTGTACTTCAGTACGATAGCTCCTCTTTGCTTTCAGGGTTTCATCTCAATAGCTTTTTTATCTCAGCACTTCAATTTGCAAGCCTAGCTGGAAGGCAGCTCCTCCTGATATGTTAATTGCAGGGTACTTAAGCGCTAAAAGATTAACATAAAACCCTTTGGAAACAAGCTAATAGTTTATGATAATTTGTGCATGGCCTTTGTCTGTCTATCATTACATTGCCTCTAGCGGTAATTTTATCAAGGGGCTGTAAAATATCATTTAAACAAGTTCACTTGCAGATAATTAATACCAGAAACGATATTATTCAATTGAGCTACACTGGCACCATTAACAATACGACAACTGAGCTATAATTAAAGTATTTGATTTGATTAACCTATTTATTATGTTGTGTAAATGCCGACTGGGAAGAGTTTTTTCTATCCTACCCTTTAGCTTCCCACTGAAGCTGTCATCATGGCAATTAGAGGACAGCCCACTTGTCTCCCCAGTCAGATCTGCTGATTAAAGCTTTATCAATTAGCAGGTGTCCGAGTCGTTAGCACGCCTCGTCACCGGGAGAGGCCTCAGCACAGAGCAGAACCACCGGAACATGGACTCTGCTAAGGAGAACCACCGGAACATGGACTCTGCTGAGGAGAACCACCTGAACATGGACTCTGCTGAGGAGAACCACCGGAACATGGACTCTGCTGAGGAGAACCACCGGAACATGGACTCTGCTGAGGAGAACCACTGGAACATGGACTCTGTTGAGGAGAACCACTGGAACATGGACTCTGCTGAGAGCTACACTGTACCCACTGTAGACATCAACGATAATTTACTAATTTGCCGTAAACGAAATACAGGCTAATGTTTTTGTTGCCTGGATTATAAACCATTCAAATATTTGATTGAATGGAGAGGGTAGAGTGTGTGTGAGTATGTGTGTGTATTTGTGCAGGTGGGGGGGGGGACCGATCTGACCGTTCCTATGCAACATTACGCTGACACGATTCCAGAGATTATGCAGGTATGCCATGTCACGTCACACACTCATCCTTCCTCATCCTTATCATCGTCCAGCAGGTGTGTGGGTCACCTGACCTCTCAGCTAGCCAAGTGTGCAGACACTGGTCTGTGCTCCCAGTAGGCTGAGGGGGGGAGGTACATTCCCTTTCAGGAAACACAATACTGCCCATACAAGCCTTGACAAATAAAGACACAGTTTTCCTGCAAATAATACAACAGCCTGCTTTACCTCCCAGGGAATGTAGGGATGGCCAGACTAAATAGGAGATGGGTTGAACAGAGAAATAATCAACAACCAGCGCAACATCTAATAGCTGTCTCAAGTCTCAATGGAGGTTGGGAGGGAACCAATCAGGATTCTATGTACTGTATTGTACGCTTGTCGGCGTTAGATTTCACTAGGGATTGGGAGGATGAATCCGTCACAATACTCTATGTAATCAGACATGGCTTGCTAGATATTGCCACCCCACCCCAGCCCACACACCTTTTCAATCCATACCCAAATCTCTGTTCAGGACAGATATGGGCACAATCATAATCCAAAGTACCGTAAGTGGTTAAGAATCCCTTAATATAGGCCTCTGGTCACTGTCACAGTACTCGAGTGTTGTCAGGTCAAGAGGGTACATTCAGACCCAATTGGTCGAACTCCTGTTCTCCAGTAAAAAGCCGTCTCGGGTCAATAAACCGAAGAGCAGGCGTGCCAGTCAGGGAGAGCGCTACACAAGTTGTTTGGGAGAGCGTGGTGAATCGACAAGTCTCCGACATTGCATTTAGGTAATGAAACTAGGAAGGGGTTTATTGTATCGTATTTGCACTCAGAAAGATGACCCATGTCAAGGTGTGGATAAACACACACACACACACACACAGGGGCCTGCACTTACACACCCACGCGATCCCCCTGAGGCAACGAGGACCACTGTACAGCTGTGGAGGTCTGGGTCAAGAAGCCTCCAGAACACCCCCCCCCCGAGCAGCTGTCCCGTCCACAGATAAGATCTCGAAGTCCGACAAACTCCCACGAATGGCACGTTGAAAGAACGTCCCGTCGCAGGACCTACATGTCTTTTATTCGAGGCTGACGTCGCTCATGTACGGGACAGATCTACGTGGTGTTCCTAACCCAAACACGTCTTTGCGGTGTTTACATGCCGCGTGCGCACGATCTCAGCTGCAGACGTGCAACAAGCTCTGACAGGCCACGGCATGCCCGCGCCAGAGGCCGGACGCCGCACGTAAACATTTATCTTCCTCCGTGAGTGTGTGTGTGTGGCGCGGAGCCCCGGGTCGACAGGACCTTTACAGAGCGTTATCTGGGCGGCGCCCGTGACGATCTGGAACCGAGAGAGCATCTGGATCTCCTTGTCAAGCACTGCCTTATCTCCAGCCGGCATTCCTCCAACACCAGAGAAGACCTCACACTAACACAGAGGTGCCCTGGCACAAAAAGGACCGGCGAGCCTGAACCCCCATCTCCCTGCCCCCCCCCCTCCCTGCTCCCTCCCTGTTAAACGGCGGTGCGCTCAAAGGAAAACGGACGCCGTCCTTCTTCGTCCGCTGACAGAAACAGAACTGTTATCACCGAGGCTAAACACGCATCCGTCACCGGCTGTTTGGGGCGAATTTATTTCGCATTCGTCTTTTGATAAATATTGTGCCGTTGCGGTTCTTTTCAAAGGGCAAGTTGTGTGTGAAACGCAGTCGGCTGCCTCTATCGGAGGATTTTGCTATGGAAAATCCGAGTCGACGTGTCCGTACGACTTGTGGTTTTTATTTTGGAAAGACTTCCAGCAGAAGGCGAAACCGTGTTGGATAAACTGTGGAGACGGAGACATCTGTGTGATGTCTGCAGGTTCTCGATGCTCTGTGGACATCTGTGTGATGTCTGCAGGTTCTCGATGCTCTGTGCTCTTGGTGTTTGGAGGAGGGAGAAGCATCGTTTGCTCTGGCCTGACTCGCTCTGTGTTCAGCTGGGCCCCCCTGCCTCCTCCAGCCTCCGAGGACGGGTACTGATTTCCCCTTCGCCTCGGGGCCCGTCCACAGCCTGTGCCTCACTTCAAAGAGAGGGCAAAGGGGCAGCAGATACGCCCCAACGCACTTCTATTCTGCTCCCAGCTGTCTCCTGTGTGTGTGTGTGTGCGAGTGTGTGTGTGTGTGCGCGCGCGTTTCGCCCTGCACTTTTCCTTGTTCATCCGTAAATCCCCTGTCCGTCCCTCTGCCTTCTCCTTGTCGAACAGCAATGATGCACCGAACAGCAGGCCGTAACACGGGCCGTCTCTCCGGCACCCGTCTGGGCTTCATTTCGATTCACCTGCACGACCTGACCCCTGACCCCGCGTGGCTCGCGACCCGAGAGGGCGTTAGGGCGGAGCATCTCCAGGGAGACACGCCGAGGAGAGCGGAGAGGAACGCCGAGAGGATGTCTGGTAGGAGAAGAGTGAAAGCTGGAGAGGGAGCTGAGCTGTGTCAGTCCTGCACAAGGGAGGTCTGGCCTTTACAAATCCCTTTCTTTTTTCTTTTTTTCCCCCCGTTGTTGTTGATCTCTTCATCCAGATGAAAGAGCAGCGCCGGAGTGGGATTATGACAATCACGCTCCACCCCCCCCACCCCCTCCCCCCCCCCACGCTCCGCGCCGTGGCTTTTAGGAGAACCCTAATCATTTCCAATTAAGCACATTTGCAGACATCCTGGACTAGCTGTAACACTGCGGTTCAAACTCTCCAGTGCACCCCCCCCCCACCATCCCCCACCACCCGCCACCCCCGCCCTCTCTCGTCCTCCCACCAGCCCCCTCCAAGCCGCCCACCTCGCTCTCAGAGCCCCGACCGGCGGATGCACGGACCCAAATGGGTCTTGAGTGCCGTTTCTGGTTAGGGCTGCCAGACAACCCATTTCACCAGATGCTTGAGAGTCTTCCCAGAGATTGACTGTCGCTTTCGTGTCACTAAAACATTGTTTTTGTGTTGCTTGTTTGTTTGTTTGTTGATGGTCCACCTGAAATGCAATTGTTTCAAGGGGGCTTTTTAGGGCTCGACGGCCAACATCCAAGCCCAAAAAACAAGCTTTTACACTTGTATGCATAACCACATCCAACTGCATTGTTGTACGACTACATAAAACTCCACGTCAAGGCTTTTACATACAACACACCTGTACTGCGCAACTGCCAAGTCCTGTCTAAAGTTCAGGTGTACGCGACCAAAGAGACGCGGTCAACAAAACGAGACTTCCTCCTGGCTCCCGACACTCTTTCCTCTTTGAAAGCCCAGAGCGAGCCGTCCCGTAGACACCTGGTGGTTAACTCCAGAACAGGTGGAGTTGTGTCTGAAGGGGACTTCCAGCGAGACTCACCCAGACAGACAGGCCCATTACCCAGCGGTGGAGCCGCTCCCAGGCTGACAGCCACTCACGGCTGGTTATAGCGCTCGCGGGCCTGGGATCCCTTCTCCTTCACCGCAGCCGGGGTGGAGAGAGAGAGAGAGAGGCGAACGTCCATCACTCCGTCACTCACAGCCCAGCAGGAGGAAAGAGATGGGTTTCTTTCTATCTTTTTTCTGCCTTTTTCTGACGAACAGTTGTGAAGGGAACGACGAAAGCCTAGAGGACGGCTTCCTGGCCGGCGCGCACGTGGGTGAGACTTATTAAGGCTTTCACGTGAACCTCCAGGAGTTGCCTGAAGAACTGCCGAGAGGGTTTACCAGGCTTCATGTGTGTCTTTGTCGGACCTTCAGCTTGTCTTTGGGCGTGCGAGGGCAAGGAATACCTCGCCTCAGCGTCCTGGAAGTGAAACTTACTGATCCACCATAAACACACACACAAACACACACATCTCATAGACCCAACCTTACCCTACCCATGTGAAAGTCAGTCAGTCTGCTAGTCAGTGTCTGTCTGCATGTCTGTCTGCCAGTCAGTGTCTGTCTGTCTGTCTGCATGTCTGTCTGCCAGTCAGTGTATGTCTGTCTGTCTGCATGTCTGTCTGCCAGTCAGTGTATGTCTGTCTGTCTGCATGTCTGTCTGCCAGTCAGTGTCTGTCTGTATGTCTGCATGTCTGTCTGCCAGTCAGTGTCTGTCTGTATGTCTGCATGTCTGTCTGCCAGTCAGTGTCTGTCTGTCTGTCATAATGCGATCTGATAAGGATGAGATGTGTTCGTGTCTAGAGTGGAGACTGTCCTCCTCGGATGAGTCATTCCATCTGCCTTCGCCTCGACCCAGGCACTCACTTCTAATCACCTTTCACTGCAGCCTTTTGATCCCCGGCTTGCCTTTGTGCATCGCACTTCACCGCCTCCATTTTCCCCTCTAATTGTATGTGAAAGACGTCCCCTTTGATTTTTTTTTCTCCGCCCGCATGCCAAAGCGCTATCTCTGGGTGGGAGATAGAGGGGAGGCCGGGTGGAGGGTGGGTGGGTGTGAGGGGGGTTAGCATCGAAAAGTGTCACAAGTGTCTTTCTCTCTCCCTCTCTCTCCCTCTCTCTCTCTCCCCCCCCCCGGCGGGAGAGGTAAGCCCCACACTGTACACCTGCGGAGGACGAGGGCCGCGTCTCAGAGATACGACGCATCTATCAACGCCTCCCCGGATATCAGTGCTGTCTGTCATCGTAACAGCGGAGACGGGGGGAGCAGGGGAGGGGGGAGGGGGGTAGAGGTGGGGAGGGGGGGGGGCTTTGCATAGCCGAATGATGCGGTCGATCCAAACTGTCTGGGGAAGCTTGTGCTCCCCGCGCCACAACCACCCCCCTCGAGTCCGGTGAATTCCGCCCTTGTTTTGTTACCGTGCATGTCCCTCTCATCTCCCTCTCACTGCCCCACCCTATCACTCAGGTGTGTGTGCGTGTGTGTCTGTGTCCGCCATCACCTGCTGTCGACACCGTCAGCTTTTCAATCCTGCTCCCGAACGCTCAGTCATCACAGAGATCACATGGAATGAAAGACGTGCTTACCCCTCCCTTTGGCGGACAAGGCTGAGAAGTAGACTGTATTTGTCTTATGGGAGTTGACCAAAAAACGCTGTACAAAGCAACAACGAAACAGAGAGAGAGAGAGAGAGAGAGAGAGATAGGGAAAGAGCAAAACACAAGAGAGAGAGAGGGGGGGGAGAGAGACGCGCAGAGAAGCAGAGAATACCAGAGAAGAAGAAGAAGAAGAAGAAGAGAGGGAAACAGTGACATCCGAGAGAGAAAAAAAAACATGAATAAAAACAGTTCAAATAGTTTGCAACATTATGCCGTTTGCTCTCCAGACTCGTCTGGCTCTTTCCAAATGCCACGCTTGTGCGCCGTGCGGGGAAGGTTGTGTACCTGTGTCATGTCGAGCTTGTCTGCGACCGGTGTTTAACCTTTTCAACGTGAAGTCTACCAGACCCGGGGTGGCCACTGTCTTGTCACACACTGCTGCTTACCATCTACGCTGGCTCCATGTTGGGGGCGACCGGCTGCACTTTGGGACTGGGGGGTTTCTTACATAATTGTGCCTTCGAACCCCCCAGGAAGGAAGGGCATAAACGTGACATCACCGCGTCTGAACTAGTTCGGTTTGGACCCAGATACGAGTTACGGTGCGTGAATACCATGGTGAGTGAAAAACGCTGATTGGGGCGCTATCTGTGTCCTGATAGCTGCATTGTCTCCAGGTTTGGGAAGCGCTCCTTTGAAGATAACGTGGGGTTTGAGGGAGCAGGCACGACACGGAGAGGCCTCACTGGCAGAATCGAAATCACGAGTCGTCCCAACATCTCCCAACGGATAAAAACCCCCTATCTCTGCTCAGACCGGTCTCGGCCGGAATCACCCACCCGTGAGAGGACAGAGAGAGAGAGGGAGGACGAGCGAGTCAGAGAAATACACGAGAGAGAAAGTGAGGGAGAGGAAACGAGTGAGCGTGAATGAGTGAGCGAGAGAGTGAGAGAGCGAGAAAGAAAGAAAGACAGCAAGAGAGAGATTACCGACTCTCGGTGAAGTGGCGGACTACTACTTCCGGCTCCAGGTTTCGGCATGTGCCCACGAGAGCCAGGCTGCGGAGAAGAGAGAGAGACAGACGAGCTCCCCGGCTCGGAGAGGAAACAGATCCTCTTATCTGGCACGGCACTACTTACTGACATTAAGAATGATAATATCCATTGGCGCGCTGTCAGCAACCCAAGTGGGCCGGGGAGGAGAACAAAGGGGCCCCTGTCTGCCTTCTGATTGCGCCTACAAGGAGATGTTGATGTACCTGCCATTCAGGTGCAAACCGTGTCATCGCCGTGTGCGCCATGCTCCGCTCTGGAGATGAGAGGGATGGCCCCCGGGCGCTGTTCCCCCTTCCCTCCCTCCCTCCCCTCCACCCCCCAGGAAAAGACACTGCTGAAGGGTTAATGATCTAGCAATCAGCACCCGGCCAGCGCACACAAGAACACAGGCGTATGTGTTCGTCCCTTTAAATATGGTTTAGGTTGATATTTAGCTGAGGGATGGGTTGGAGGGAAGGGAGGGAGGGATGTGCACACTGTAACAGTGCAAGGGAAACGCCTGTGTAATTACTTTTTTTGGCCATCTCTCATACCTTGCTTTCCCCCCAGAGGAGAGAGCGAGAAAGATGTGTGACAACATGTGACAAGAAAGCCAACAGACTTCCCATCCAGAATAATGGAATCCATCAGCGCCGGAGCAGACACACCTGTCTGGCTTTGAGAACAATGCCACCCTTGCCTATTTATTAGGTGCCAGAAAAGTTTATGTTTGTTCGCTGACAGTGACAGGGACTTGATCCTTTTCATTATTCGGGGATCTCAAGCTTTGGGGGGAAAACGAGAAAAAGAGAGAGAGAGAGTGAGGGGGGTGTGAGTGGGGGGGGCAGTCAGACTTTTTTTGGTGTGTGTGTCTTTCCGGTGCTCAGTGAGTTCTCTTTCTTCATGATAGCTGTCTGCCAAAAAGTCAGAAGACAATAACAAAGACTGTCATCCTCCTGGAGTGGGATTTCACAAATGTATTATTTCTTTTCCGTCGCCACCCCACATAGCTACAGGCTAGTCTACATGTCCCCGAGACGCGTCTTCCACCGCGTCTTTCGTCGAGTCCACTTCCCTCTCTCTCCCACTGCAACCCACTTGGAATTCTCCAGAATCCTGGAAGACAGTGGAGGTGGAAGTATCCTGGTCCTGTTTCTGATATCTGTATCCACGGTGCTTCCTCTGGCTTCCACGTTAAAAGGGGGAATCTGAATGTCTGGCACTTTTCATGATTAATAAGTCACATGTGGTAAACCAAAGTGGAGTGCTGCAAAATCCTTTCATTCGCGTCGATGTTCAAACATCCTCACAAACACACACACGGAACAAACTCGCGGCAAAGGCGAGTTCACAGGACGGCTACCGAACGACGCGCGCATCGCGTCACGTCACGCCGGAGGAGAACCGAACCACAGGGCCCGGGGAGAACCATCGCTCCGCCTCGCCAGCGGCATCACGTCCACCATCTGTGCCTCGGCGGTCCGAGGGGTCCCTCGCCGTTTCGGAAAAACACCCCCACCTGTAACGGTGATGGAGGGCTCTCCGCGGGGCGCGCACGCAGGCGGCCTCGTGTACAAACGATCGAACGCGGATACGAACGAGAGCTGACGGGAACAGCGCCGGCTGTCACTCGAACAGTTCGTAATTAGGCTTCCTCCCGCCGCCAAACGGGGCGCCATGGCGACAAAAGCCAATGGGCGACCGAGGTGGCGGCTCCGCTCGGGCTGTTCTAAACAGTCTGACTGGATGATTAATGAGAGGGGACCCGCAGAGCTGAAGCTGCAGTCTGAGGCCCAGACAATGGCTGCCCGCACGGCTGCCTGCACAGAAAAAATTATAAAAAAGACACACACAAGACAAGCCCTGTCCAGGAGTCAAATTGTGAACCGAGAGAGAGAGTGGCGTACACGACAAGTAAATAAAGAAATAAATACACCCATCTCGCTCGGACGGCTTACGACGCCTTTATCTCGGCCCTCCGCGCTCCTCCGAGGGGGATCCTCATGAACATTTTGACACGGCTGAATGAGTGGTGGGGGGGGTCAGCCGTGTTCAAACGCGGGGGAGCTTCGGTGAGACAGAGACGCGTTCTCCGGGCGACGCGGTCGGGGGACGACGCGGGAGCCGGGGAGAGGACGGGAAAAACACCCGACGGAGACGCCGCGATCGTTCCAGTGAAGAGTTTTGGAGATTTCCCCACTTTGTGAAGCATGCCAAAAACGGACTGGCGTATGGAGAGGTGTTTAGAAGCCGAACAAAGACAGGCTGAGGAGGTCTTTAATGGCACCCCAGGGGCCTCTCCAGAGGGCCCTCAGCTGCACAGAGACCATGGGAAGGAAGCCCCCACATTTTATGTTTATACGCCTCTATCGGAAACACAAACAAGGCGGATCGTTCAACGAGGTTAAATACTGTAGACGGACCTTTCAGTCTCACCACAGCACATTTACAAGGAACACGCATGACTCTTTGGGGGTTATTTATATAGTATGTTCTGGGTTTTTTTTCCTCTTATGAAAATAATATAATGATGGCTATTAAAGTGGTCTATTATGTTTCCTTTAATGATCCGATTCTTGCTCCTTGCCTGAGGACACCCAGCACCATGGTTCTGGAGACTGTTCTCATCTACTTCCTGCACACACACGCACACACACACGCAAGCACGCACACACACACACTTTGTATGCTTGTGGGACTCTTGTTTTCCCTAAACGTTATTTAGTAACCCAAAAACCCTAACCTGAATCCTCACCCTAAACCTAACCCTAGCTCCTCACCCTAATGCTCAGACCCTCCCTAGTCCTAATCCCAACCCCCTTGATTTGATTCTCAACCTAACCCCTCCTGTACCCCCTAGGAAAGGACAAAGAAAATGTCCTCACAAGTCAACGACTTCCAGATTTCTGGTCCCCACAAGAACAGACAAACCTTCACACCCACAGGCTGAAGACCCCCATTGTTACCCAACCCCACTTATGTTACACTTCCAAATTACACATATCACACCGCACGTCAAATCCGTCAAAGGGCGACGACAACAAACAGACAAGAACAACAATACCCCCCACCCCCCACCCCCCCACCCCCCCCCCACCCCCCCCCCACCCAAAGAAAAAACGTTCTCAAAGGAAACTTTCACACACAATGAGGATGCCGGGCTTCGCCGGCGGTCAACAATTATCCGGCATATTTTGAATGCGGCGCGGCTACGGAGTCGCTTTCGTTTGAAGGGCCTTTTCTCTGCCCCTCTTCTACTCTGCTCTCCCTGGCTGGCAGGCCTCAGAACAGCTCCTTTTAATGCCCCTGACAGGGGGGTTATTTGCTCCCATATATGTTTTCTCTCCAATTACACCACGGCAGGCTGGCGGACAGGCAGACAGGCGGGCGGACGGGCGTGCGGGCGGGCAGTCCAGAGAGGCTGATGGTCACCTCTTTGACTAGTCCTTCCTGCCTCCCTGCACTATACTTTTCATCTCTTTAGATTCTCCTGAAGAGCACTGTCATTTGGCTGTCCTTGGTCCAAAGTGTTGTTTAACGCCTGACAACAGCGCGGTGACAATGCCAACATCGATTTAGAGAGAAAAAGAGCGCAAGGGGAACAAAAGGAACTTTTCCAAATATTGGATCGCGCGGGCGAGGCGCGTTTACGTGAACGATGTTTCCAGCTGATTTATTTTGATAAGAGCACACATTAAAAAGCCGTGACGTGGCAAGAATGCGCTGAAACATCCACCTAAAAAAAACATCAGATTGAAAGAAGAGGCCTTCCGACCCGCGTATGCCAAATTCCGAGTTGGAAATGACTTCGAGCTACCCAGATATCATTTTAATGGAGACACTGTGTGTGCGGTGTTTGTCTTCAGATCCCACACGCGCGCCGCCTGATTGATGCAGAACGATCGCATTTTAATACTTAATACGGTACACAATGCTCCGTCTTGCTTAAAACACCATCATTAGCCTAATTCACTTGATTCTCTGCGGTTGCTTACAGCAATCACTCTGATCAAAGCCAGAGTAAAGCGATACCAAGGGACTGATCCCTCCAATATCCAAGATGCAAAAAAAGAAAAAAAACCCTGCTGAATCAATAGAGCCAAACACACAGCATTTGTAAGTATAGCTTAAAGCGAACCTCGATGCCAAACGCGCAGGCTTCAATTGAACCCCATTGATACCGCAATGAAAAATGCATGATTTGAGAGAGAGAGAGAGAGAGAGCGAGCGAGCTAGAGAGAGAGGGAGGGAGAGAGAGGGAGAGAGAGTAACTTTCATCTCCCGTAATAGATCAATAGTGAGAAGAGGTTATGGAATCAGAGCTGTTTTGTTTGTGTAGCGGTTCCAGAGGCTGCTGAGGCGTCAGACTGCAATCTGGGAGAACAAAGCACTCGCTCACAAACACATGGAGAAGAAGAGGATGGAGGCTGTGTTTATAAACTTTCTTTTCACTTCCGACCAGGCACCGGCCAACAGTCAGTGCACATGACAGGACGAGTCCGATTCTGTTAGAGCTGATGGACGCCGTACGAAAGACCGAGGCCAAATTGCACGTGTTCAATCGCTGAACGTAGGCCCAAATTACAGTACAAACTACAAACTGCATACAGAGCTATTGCAGACCCGATTAGTCAGAACACATGGCGGCCATCTTGGAACACCGGCTACTTTTTTGGTCCCCCCGTCCAAAATGGCCAGAGGAGCATTCAGCAGCTTTAAGCAGGAGTGTGGGTCTGCCCCACCCTGGAATATGACAGATGACAGGCGAGACAAACTGAGGAGAGAGAGAGAGATGAGGTAAAAGATGAGAAAGAACGAGGGAGACGGACCAGGGAGAGCAATCCACACGGGCCTGAGAGAGACCGAGCCCCACACCACAAAGGAAACCGGTGAGAGAACGAGCAAGCTAGCAATACGCCGCACACACCCTCCCAGCTAGACGGCTAGCTCCGCCTCAACAAGCGGCCACGTTCATCTCCATATACGCGACGCAGCGCATTCCCGTCTTCTCCTTCTGACAGACATAAGATGTATAAATATTGAGCGGCTGACAAAGTCGACTTCAGCGCCCCTGGCGTCTCATCAATCACCAGCCCGCGTGTCAGCAGGTAACTGACATGGCCCCTGAAGGCACAACCCCCTCTTTAGGTGAGGAGTGTGTGCAAACGCGTTATGTACTTGCATGTGTGTGTGTGGGTGTGTGTGTGTGCTTGCGTGTGTGCGTGCGTGCGTGTGTGGCACCCGTGAATTAAAGCTGATGTCAGATCGGAGTGTGTAAACAGCTGATCTGTTCTCGACAGACCTCTTTAAAAGAACAACAACAACAACAGCAGCGGCATCCGCCGCCGCCGCCGTAGCATCCCTGAACCAAGTCGGCTCTCGCTCTCTCCAGGTTGTGGAGCATTCCACCCCGGGGCGCCCACTCTGCTGATGCGCTCAAATGAGAGAGTTAACAAAGGGAGGGAAGGACGAGCAGAAGGAGAGAGTGTGGGGGAGAGTGACTCCGGGGGGAGAGAGAGGGAAGGAGGGAGGGAGGGAGGGAGAGGGGGGGTGGCGGGGGAGCGTGGGAGGGAGGGAGAGACGGAGGGAAGCGGGGGATGGAGGCCACTGGGTTGGAAGGTCAGTGGTAGACCACCCAGCATCTATGAGGGAGTAGTTTCCATCTCCCTCGCTTTCCCTGACCAAGGAAGGCAGATGTATTGTCTAGCCACTGGTCACGAGGATCCATGGAAAGCAGCTGAATCGGCCTCACCACAGACCCCCAGAGACAGACATGTCCCCTCACTGAATACACGCCTGCCGTGTGTGTTCTTGGAGGAGCGGAGACTCCCCCAGCCACACCAGCCGCCACAACCGACCACCAACCACCTGTACAGCCCCAACCGGCCCCAACCGGCCCCAACCAGCCCCAACCAGCCCCAACCAGCCTGTCCACACTGCTGACTCTGGACTACAAAGTGCTTCCCAGCGATTCTGATTAATTCAGGACCCGGGACACGACCTACGCATGTAGATCACAACGCTCCAAAATATGGACCCCAGAGAACGTCGAAAGAGTTTCTGAGGAGGGAGGGAGAGAAAAAAAAACACGACCTTGAATACTGTGGTGCGGTGAGGTCGTCGGAATTGATCCCACTGTTATTCGTTTGGAAACCACGCCGCGACTGCTCGCCACACGCAGACACAGCGCACAACAGTAAGTGTTGCACAACAGTAAATGTTACACAACAGTAAGTGTTACACAACAGTATAAGTGTTACACACGGCGACGCAAGACAAAGCAGGGCAATAACAGAGGGTACACGTCGGGTGAAATGTAATTACAAGGTACAACTTGTCTACGACCGATCTCATACATCGTTTCCACTTCCAAGCCCCCATCGTGGCCGCTCGGCCAGACTTGTTTACCCGAGTTAGGATCTAATTTCATTTTGATAATTAGACACCACCAGTATGTGTGGCTGGGGCGGAGAGAGGTGATTAGAGGGATGATTATAACATCTTATGAGACTGCGGTGGCGAATGAAGAGTCTCGAAGCAGAGTCTGGAGGAGGGACGGTACGTCGCGATCCCCAAGCGAAATCACTTTCTCTCGCGGCCTGCAAATAACAGACGCCCGTACAGTACAGATAGCGCACTCATCATTCTCGCTCGAGAGACAGCCAGACGTAAACACATGTACAAGACTGTAAATAGCTTGTAAAGATACCATTCCTGAGTAATCGTTTATTTATTTTTTTAGATAATGACATTGCGGCTTGCGATGGATAGATAAGGATGTTCCTACCACAGTACTGTAAGTATACTACTGTTTTGTGTGCGCCGCCTAAAGCAGCTGGAGAGGGCGAGTACACACACGGTATTGATCCACCCCAGACGTAGCTCAGGGAGGAAGGAGAGAGGAGCAGCGATGTTGGCTCCCTGTGGGGACGTGAGAAAGAGCTCATCTCGACACCAAAGAGAAGGAGGCCTGTCATGTTCTGTTGTGATGAGCTGAAAGATTCGGGCCGGCCCGGGAGCAGCGGGATATTCCTTCCCCCCCAAAACAAACCCCCTAAAAAAACTAACGGTCCACCCCCACCGAGAAAGAGACAGGACAGAAAGACAAGAGGCAGGGCCAGACAGGTGTCAGGGAGGGATGGCATCTTTGACAGAGGCCATCTTGAAGGCAAGTAAAAAAAAAGACAGAGTAAAGATATTAATATATAAAAATACCCATGTTTTCCAGATTCAGAGCCAGTTGTTGGTCAACTTGCAGTACCCGTGTCAGTCTATTAAGGTCAAATCTTTCCTTTTCCCCCTTCCCGTTCTTCCATTAGTTTTAACTTTCCGCAATACGCGCACATACAGTATCAATCACACTATTGTTCCTTAAGGAAAAGCCGGGTGGACGGACACACGATCTAACCCTTCGAAAAAGCAGATGTCTGGAATGCAGTTGAAGAAAAAAAAATGAAAAAAAAAGCACTTGGTCGCCATGGATTCTGGGGAGTCTGACAGGATGTGAGGGCACCTGATCTTCCGTCCGACTCTTCCCTTACAGGCCCACTGGACCTATTTGTGCTTTTAGCTAAGGTGTGATGAAAGTAAGACCGGTGGAGCCGGGGCAGGTCGCCCTGCCTCTCGCGTTACCCCTGAACACGTCTGCTGATGGACGCTGCCAGTTGGCATTCTAGACACCGGCATGGGACGGGGCGGGATGCCTATTGTGCCTGCCATCTACCTGCTGCCTGCCACCGCCATATCAGGTGATCCAGACCAGTGATACTTTATTGAATTGGATGTCAGGGTTCTGGGTTGCAGTTGTAGGTTTCACTCCAACTGAAAAAAAGAAGCTTCCAGAAAAAAAGGAACGTCTTTTCGTTGCGAGGTCAGCGTTGACATTTCTTGGCAGGTCGGGTTTTACAGACAGACACATCGGGTCGACCCAGATAGTGAGCATACAGTGATCTGCTCTATGGACACAGTGCGACGGGGTGAGGGAGAGAGAGAGAGAGAGAGAGAGAGAGATAGATAGACAGACAGAGATAATAAGGGACAGGCACTGTGAAAGAGACGAAAACTCCACAGAAACTCCTCGCTTTCTGCCACACCATGCTGTAGAGCTTCTAACCATCTACTGGCTCACCCTGTAGGAGCTGAGCAGCCTCACAGTTTTCAGGCAACATTTCCTTTTCAGCGGTGGTCGAGTTGTCGAAGGAAGAACATTCGTGTTACTAATTATGACTAACATCGTACAGGGTATCTTATTATTGGTCTTTATGGGGCCATTGGCTGTGATTCAAGCCCTGCAGTGCAATATGTGAAAGGCCTGTTCAGGGGACGATCAATCTGCCAGGATTCTGTGCAATGCCAGTCTGCAGAAGGTTAGACTGCTGATATTAATAGAGTGTCCCTCTAATGGCAGAGATCAGCTCACAGCTGGTCACCTCAAAGGTTTGCATTTCATTTGATACAAGACGGAGGGTATTCCTTTAAATTAAATCGTTTTTGTTGTTGCTGTGAAGTGTGCATTGAGTGTTGGCAAGTCTCACCAAAGTGCTCTTCTATCTGCATTTCTGTGAAACCCCCATTTCAGCCTGACCAAACGCGGGAGCCATATCGTCATTAGCCGAAACAGTAAATTCTCGAAATAGCCCCGACCCTTCCTTTGAAAGCCTGGAACAATGCTGTGGTATTTAGGCTCCCTATCCTGTCCTCCACTGCCCATCTGTGCCCCCCCCCTCCTTCACAACCCCTTCTCAGCCCCTCCATCCTTCCACCTCCATAGTGAATGGAGGGGTATGAATGCAGTGTGCGTGTCACTTGACCTCTCTGCCCTGAATATGACCCCCCCCACCCCTCCACACCCTCCTCCCAAGCATGCTGGGACAGCAACAGGCATTCTATATGTTTCCCCTAAATCCGACTGGTGCGGAGTGTTTGTGTGCGAGTGCAAGGGGAGGGGGGAGGGAAGGGAGGGCTCTGTGTGTATATGGATTTCTCTCTTTTCTTCCCCTCTCTCCGGTTCTTTCCATTCCCAGGCTGAGTGCGACCCAGAGAACAGGCCTCTCCGCCTGCGAGGTGAGGCAGGGCCACGGGGCTGCTGGGTGTTGGAGGGGATGGAGTGTGTTGGAGGGGCCGCTGGAGGAGTCGGGAGACGGAGTGTGGGAGAGTCTGCGTGCGGGGGAACGGGGCGAGCCAGTCGAAGTGTGAGGTGAGTGCCCTCCAGCAGCGAGGCTTCTGAAGTCTTTCAACAACAGGGAGCCAATAACACACTGCAAAGCATCCAAGCACTTTTAGAAGAAGAAAAAAGAGGAGAAAATTGTGAAAGCTCATTGAAAGTGTGAGGGAAACAGGGACCCACTCGCAGAGAACAGATTGGTGAAAGGAAAGCAAATCGGTTGCAGTTGGATGGAATAATGATTTTGTTTACATTCCCCCCCCTCCCCCGATCACACACAAACAAACTTAAGAGCCTACCGACATTTGATTGATAAATCCATACAATAATTCAGATCATGAGAGCTTAAGCAAAAAGTCACTCAAAACATAACGGCCTCCCTTAAAATACTAATCCATAATTCACCCGATCTGACTCCATCTCTTGGACAGCTTCTTCAGATGGAAAAGTAAAGCAGAGATATCTGGAATCCTTCCACCTGTACTCAGACCTCCCCAACCTGTTCCCTCTCCGTGCTCCCGGAGCCCCCAGCATGCATCAGCCAGCCCGCTGAGGGTGTCAGGGCCCCTACATGTCTCCAGAGTCCCTCTGTGCCTGACCCACGGATGGCCCTTGGGGACATTAATTATAGAACAGTCTGACTTGTTGAGAGAAGGAGAAAGAGACAAAGAGAGAGAGAAGGAGAGAGAGAGAGAGAGAGAGAGAGAGAGAGAGAGAGAGAGCGTAGAGAGAGAGAGAGAGAGAGAGAGAGAGAGAGAGAGAGAGAAGAAGAGAGAGAGAGACAGAGAGAGAGAGGGGAAGAAAAAAAGAGCGAGCGAGAAGGAGAACAGAAATGGAAAGAAGTGGTTACAGAGGCTGTCACCTGCTAACCATGTGCTGTGACGCGTCTGGGGCTTGTTACTCGCTCAGGTTTCCCTATTCATCACCCGCGGTAGCTAAAGCAAATGTTTCAACTCTTCTTCTTTCGCCGAGATTAAACTCGAAACCGTTGTGTCTGTCGTCGTCCCCATCCCTCCTTTCCCCGCCTGAGTACGTGCCCGAGTCTGGCTCCGAAGGGCCCCAAACTCACCAGGGACGGAAGCACAGACAGAGTCATTTTACTCCTCATGTGAAACTTCAGTGCCGGCCACACAGTCGACATGAATTAGTCAACCCCCCTCTCAAATGAGCCAAGGTATATTTATTGGCGGGGGGGGGTGATCCTGGCAACAGCCAATGAGCCTGATGCAACTGCCAACAGCCACTGATGAGGACGAGCTCAGCGCTCCACGGTAAGAAGAGGAAACGCTTTCGATGAAACAGATCACGCTCGTCACAGACAGGGTAACAAGATAGGACACGTTTCGACGAGAAACAACTAGAACACCTCACAAGTTTGAAGGATCCCTCCAGGAGTGTCGGCCCCCCGCGGGCGGCGCCGTTCTTCGGGGGGGCGGGAGAAGAGACGTAGGATAACGCCGCCTCATAAAGCGCAGACGGGCCTGTCGACGACACACACGGCGTGGGGGGGGGGAAACGGCGCGGCGCTGTCACATGATCACAGCAATCTGTCTAAACAAATGGGTGTCGCTTGTTTGGAGTGCTAGCACGTTAGATTAGATGGCAGTCGGTCATTCGATTCCCTTTGTCTCGGCGGATACTGTTGCTAATGGGGCGAAAGCGGAGCGGGGGTTTCGCGTCACGCAAACGGGGAGGTCACCGGATTTGAAGGTTACCTTCGTCTCCCGAAATCGAAATAAATAACACGGAGGGAGAGGCCACTGTCTGTCGAGAAAGCGTTTTAACGATGCCAAGTTAACACACACTAAATAACGTCCGTTCGCTGACAGCCTCAGAAATAATTGACCAGCATGCTCCAAACTGAGACGCAGTAGGCAGCGAATTCAATCCTGCCGCTGACAGAACCCATTGAGCATGTCACTAGATTTTGCATTATACACAAAGCAATGTCAGGTCAGGGGGACGTGGGCTCCTCGCTAGTTATTTGCGACGGCGTCGACGAAGGTAAATGACTTGGCTCTCCATAATATGGTCTAGTTAACTAATTTTCTGACAGCGTGCCGCCTTTTCCCCGAAAAACTCCTCAATTTACGACCTGTCAAAAACATGATAGACTGCATATTTGGTGTCTATTTTTCTTCAGAAAACTGGCAGTCTCTCGACTCAAAACCTCATATCCAATATCCCGTCGCAGTCGGCTGAGAGGGTCTCTAATGCGAGACAAAGAGACATGGGTGAAAACGGACACAGTAAAAATCCCCGAAACATAACCTTCTTATGTTAGACAGCTACCTGGGGACGACTAGACGTGTGTCATTTCATCCACAAGTTCCCATGGACCCATACAGGGAAGGACTGTACAGCGACTCGCATTCTGTACTTGCGGGAGGAGTGGCGAACGAGCAAAAAAAAACAGCTATCCGTTATTCTGACAGCTTCCGAGTATTGAAAACCACATAAGGTACCTTGTGGCTTGTCATTCTGTTGTCATACACGTGTAAATCAATCACTGGCAGACAAAACTGAACTCGACAACAAAAAGCCCAACCTTACCAACGGGGTCAGAGAGAAACCGAATCCCCCCGGCGCACAAAGCCTGGTTTTACCTGGCAGAGCACGACCTGCCACTGATAGCGACACAGATGACAATAGCGCAGAGAGGCTGTGTGAAGACTTAGCCTTAAAGCTATACCGTGTTCCTGAACAATGCTGCCTTACATGAAAACTCCCCACAGCAAGGAGCTCAACCAGTGTCTACTTAAAAGTTCACAATGCCGCACCAAGGTCTGTCTGTCTATCCTGCCTTTTCTTTTTTCTCTCTCTCTCCTTTTTTTTTGTGTGTGCGTTCCCATTCAGCTCCGCTGCCGGGCCTATCATCGCCTCTGCAATGACAGTGGGTGGAAACGCTATCTTTCATTACACAAAGTATAAATAGTGTAATCTATCAGACCTGCCAATCACAATGATTGATTATGGGCTGTCAGGGTGGGAGAGTGACACATTAGAAAAGTTTGGTTAACAATGCCTGTAGCTGGTGCGGGTCTGCTGCCATCCAGCCCAGTGATTAATGTGTTGTCAGCCTGTAATCCCACACCCACGCTTAATGAGGCAAGAATTTATCATCTCTGTAGAGTGGCAGATGTCGAGGGTGGGGGGTGGGGGGTGGGGGGGAGAAAGGAATCCAAGAGGCTGGAAACAATATACTTTTTCTAGCCGTGCCTGACATGTCTGACAAGCTTTAAAAACCACAAAGAGGGCCTGTGTAAGCACAAACTTCAATGAAGAGGACTCTCAGTTCTGGCGTCCTTCGACAACCTCCTCCCTCCCTCTCCCTCATCCCCTCCCTCCTCCCTCCCTCTCCTCATCCCCTCCCCTCCCTCTCCCCTCTCCCCTCCTCTCCCCTCTCCTCCCTCTCCAAAGAGTCAACAACTGCTGTTGAGATCTCAGCGTTTCAATGAAACCTACACGGTCTCATGACTAAAAGATTAATTGATGTATATATATATATATATATATATATATGTAATATATTTAAGTAAAGGCCAAACGATAAGACAAAATGCCAATCGGCAATTCTGCAAATTGGATTCCAAGACTTTGTGCAAATGGAACCTAAAGATATAAAAAATAAATGGATAATAACGGTAATGATATGCTTCTGTTTGTCAGGCAATGAAACATCTGAAGTTGAGTAGAGTTATAGCAGATTTTCAAATCAATAGGGATTATGAGCTGCAATTATATATATATTATTATCAGCATGAGCTCATTATGTTAACTGTAAACTGTAAACAACAACTCCTCTTATCTCATCCAATCAGAAGAAATCTTAGGATGATGCAGCCAAGGGATGGCGAACATCAAAGCCGACTGCTGCCCTTTAACTCTAATGGGAGAACAGGGCCGTTGATTAACGAGCACGCTTGTCATAAACTAAAAAAGAGACGGATAAATAAGGTATCTATCTCTGTCAGGGATCCAAAGTTTGGCTTGGCTGCCGGAGATACTGCCGAGAGAGAGAGAGAGAGAGAGAGTGGGTTCTTCAGAACCCCACCAGCTGTCTCTCATTAGGCTGGCAACATCTCCACGTCACCAGAGACACGCAAAGAAGATGAGCTGTGATTGGACTGATAGTGTCTGCGCTGGGGGGACTCGCACGCCTGTACTCCGTAATAGCTTGAAGCATCATCTCATAAGTAGTGTAATTGACGAGAGGCAACCGTGTCCTGGTTGAAAGACCAAAGTCTGTGTGGTTGGGCAGGCTCTGTGAGGTCTGTCTCTAGGAGAGAGGACCAAGGACCGCTAGTTATTTATGTCCCGAAACACTGGAGTTAACTGACAGTTTGGTTTTGAAAACATGGAAACATTCTATTTTCCTAACTTTTCCTGTGTCCAAAAGAAGCTTTGGAAGAGAAAAATGTGCACATTCTTGAGGGTTTTAACCATATCTGGAACATGGACCGTGTACTTCACCAAGAGCAAGGGTATTTAACATACCCAAACTGAGAGCCTAATATGCTAGAATAACTGAATATTCTCCTATGTAAAGAAAGAAAATTAAAAAGCAAAACGTTTTTGAAAACCTTATTGTTAAAAAAGAATAAAAGGACTTTACTTTCTTTACTGGTTAGCCATGGTCAGTTTGTTACAGGATTCAAATTAAATACCAAAACACAAGAGACATCGAGACAACGAATGTTTCACCACGGACGGTTTTCCACTCGTGTTCGACGCAAATATCAAAGCAGCAAAGTCAGTATGAACGTGCCACTTCAACTGCTAAAAAGAACCATTAAAAACATCTGCTTGTTTTTATGCACTTGGCCAAAAAAGGAAAAATACATTGATCAATTATTCCGCGAGAGTGACGTGACACTCGGGGGTCAGGCACCCCGTGTCTCCTCGCTTTGAACGAGGTCGTAAATCAATCCTGGCACTATTACTTACAATTAAATGTGCTTTAAAGTTTTACAGTGTGTTTATGATGTGGGGGTGGTGCCTGTGTGATTTATGTGGACAGTGTGTGAGTCACTCCCTCTCTAATTGCTGTTGTTCTCCAGGACCGTGACCTCCGTGTGACCTATCCCCTCCAGCTGCTGCTAGAGCTCCGGGTCCACAGTCCAGGTCCAAACACTGAACAGGCCGTATCTACGCATCACCACAGATCCCCACACGCGCGGTCAGAAGGACTGAGACGGACACGAATGCTCTCTGGAAAGAACACCCCTAGATGGGAGTTTGGTACATTTGTACATCGTGTGCCGTTACAAGACTTCCAGATATCTTGTAAAGTCTCGCATTGAAAGACATTTAGAACGTCGCTTTTCGCCGATGACACTTTTGTTCCAATGAAAAGGCAGGGCCAACACATTGAATGATGCAATCAACAGAATGCCAGATGTTAAACGTTGGAAACAGAGAACCGTGCGTGAGTGTTTGCAGATCTGTCAGTGTGAGTATTTCTGTGAAGTCAAAGCAGACCAGAGATGATTAAGTGTACACATCCTCTACCAGCCACAAGTCTGTGTTGTCCTTACACAAACTTCACCAAGACAGGTGCAACAAATAAATTAGACAAGATGAAGAGACAAGTGTATCAATGTTTTAAAACTTGGCAATGAAGTTGGGGGGACCCGTAATAAACCTGCTTCTGCAACAATCTTTATGGTAGTATTTTCCCCCCATTTATCCGGGAAAATGTTTCCAAAAACCTTTTGATGGCACATTCACAGTGCACTATGAGCCATTTGCTACGTTTGAAAGATTCAGAGGAGTCATTCATCACCGGAGCTCAGACGAACGTGTCGGTGTACTTTACAGGCGTGCACGAGGGCTAGGAAAAGAGAGAAACCCGTCACCCTCTTTTCCCCAGTGAAGGATTGCGTTTCGCAACTCCCAACCACGGCTCTGGGACCACGCTTTGTTTTTTTGGGGGGGGGCTGGCTCTCCTCTGTGACAAAGCTAATGTGAACCACCACCGAGTAAAACAGGTTAGGAAAAGAAAAAAAAACAGAAGTGAAAAGATCCACTTGAGGACTTTCCTGGCTCTGTCATCCCCAATTCCATCGCATGGCTGTTAACCTGAGAGCAGAGGCTCATGGGAGCTCGGGACTGGTTGGAACCACCCGGCGACACTGTCTGCTTTGTATTACACGCAGAGGAAAGGTGGGGCAGAACCTCGTGTCCCCCCACCAAGTCGAGCTCACCGCCGGGGCGTAATCGAAGTGACATCCGAGGAACTGTTATGCCCGCTGACGTAGCTTCAAGGCCGGGTTTAGTGGAGTGGCCCGCATGCTGACTTCATCCAATGTCAAACGGTTCTCGAACGCCGCATGACAGGAGTGAAATGTTATAATATCGGTCAAATCCGACATGGTTAGAACTTAGGACCGAGCCAATGCGGAGGCTCTGAACGCGGGGAGCGTTTGGATAGTCATGGCCAGTGAAACACATGGTTCCAACAACATGTCAGGGCTTTTGCGGCGGCGCTGAGGGACGTCGGAGAACCAAACCATTGAGAGCCACATGTATTTTCCGAAAGCGGCGCTTAGGCGGCCCAAATGGCTCGATGTGGTTTAACGCCGTTGCATTCCATGACCCCCGAGTCCTCAAAGAGAATGATCACATTATGACATTCCAACACACTCAATTTCCCCAAATACAGCTCTGGGCTTTTCCACGACGTCTATCCCTCTGTCATGGTTTGGTGAACATCAATAACTCTTCCTGTGTTGACTTTGTTTATTTCAGATATCCTTCAATTATATTCTTTCTCATTGCATCTTGCGATAGTTTAACTCTCTTGCTCTCTCTCTCTCTCTCTCTCTCCTCTCCTTTAAGATTCTCGAAATTGAATAAAACAGACAGAATCCTTCTGTCCTCATAACACCATGGCTGGGAACAATCCTCGCAGCCCACGGCGTTCACACAATAACACAAACTACACCGAGACGGCTCAATTACTGTAGCAGCCACTTACAGCGTTATAGGCTTCCGAGGCCCACCAGCATGGAGAAAGACATTCGGGTTACCTGTCCATGCACTATGAGGAAATGTCTCTGTTCATTTCTCCATTTCTCTCCCGCTAATACTTCTCTGTTTCCGCGGTTCACCAGACCGTCCATGTTTAGCATGCGCGTTCAGACTGAAAAGCTCGATATTCCCCTCTTGCCGGGCCGTCCCGTATTCATCGTGAACGACAAAACAATAGCTGTAAAAACTTAGCACGTACTTACAAATATTTGCAGCTTTCAGAGAACCGGCCTGTCCATGCTTACACTCGTGTGAGTTTCCAGAAAACAACAGCTTGCGGCTCTCTGGATATGATTTGTGAGACTCGGTTCATGATTAAGAATGTATGAAAAGATATGGTATTCGTATTGTATTAAAGCCCATTACAGTTTGATCAGGACCATGTGTTGTCCTGCGGTGCCATGCCGTAATGGCATGATTGAAAAGCTGTTTAAAATGCGGTCACACTCCGTTCTAATGTGACTCGAGAAGGTCTCCAAAGTTCAACACGCCTTCCCCTCATAGCGTGCCCGTTAACTGTTCCAATACATCACGCTCGGGGTATGAAACCACGGAACGTTCTGGGAGCTTTTCGAGATTTCATCTACCACAAGAGGGCTCGTATGGACCTTAGCATGTACTGCCTGTTCTCATCGTGCGGGGAACAGGCCTCGGATGATAAGGGCCAGACAAAGTTGGATCTGCCTCCACATTGACATAGAGCCCTGTGGTTTGTGTGAAGACTGCGTCACATTGGTCCGGCTTTATAAAAGAAACTCTCCAAGTTAGTATTTTATGTATCTCTTTTTATTTATGTATTATATATACACAGTTATGGTTACAGCACTTGTTTTTTAATTCAAACATTGTCGGTTACTTTGTTAGAGATTTCACCACTGTTTTCGGCTGTGGGAGTCGACCTGAGAGACATAGCGACGGCTAATTATCAGCTGCTGTAACCAAGCTAACTCCCGACGCCACGCTCGGCTGTTACGAGCGACACCCTGCCGCACGACACATCAAAGCAAACACGGATATCTAATTACGGCATCATCCCTCCTCACGCCCTCGTTTGGGTGGCGCTGCTCGTTAATTGGCGACCCGCACTATTGGTCGGAACACAATGGCTCTGCTGATGGAGCCAATTAGAGGCGCTCGCGGGGGGAGGGAGGGGGGGGCGGGGGACGCACGCCCCGTCGAGCCCCGTTGTGGCTGACGCATCACGTCTCATCGAACTCAAAACAAACGGAACGGAGGAGCCGGCGTGACATCCTCGGGCGCCCCGGCGAGACTCCGCCCACCTCTCAGCTGACTCAGAGCGGAGCTGGAGGACGCGCGGGACAGCCCAGACAAGCTGGATGTAAACATCCAGACCCCTGAGAGAGATTAGAAACACATGGACATGAAGGAGAGAACGTTTCCGAGACCGTTCGGGTGTAGAAACCTCAACCTCTCTCGACTCACACTCAAGCACACATCTGCTGCCCCCCCCCCACACACACACACCGTTCAGAAACATGCGATACAATCAGCAGAGTCCGCCCTGGCTCCATCTAGAGAAAGACTGAAGGGGCCCGAGACAATCTTTACCGTCACCGCTGACGAGCTTCGTAAACAGATTCCTCTCGAGTGGAGCTCCTACTTGCCAACATGCATCCTGAAAGTGCTCTCGTTTCTTTTCACATGCGGTGGGGTGAACAGCGGGTTCATTCCGCTTCCCTAAATCCACCAAACATGCCAGTCTGGGGTTAAATCATTTCAATCTTTCCCTTTCTTATTTGCCACATTGCCACCAATGATCAAGAACAAAGGGAGGAGTATTTTGCGTGATTGTCTAAAACGATGTCCTTGCACCCTTTTGTTTGAGGCAAGTGTCGACACACACTCGTCTCCTGTCTCACTGGCTTAGTCGTCCGGGCCACTCTGGGTCCGTGGGTACATCCCAGACTCCACCTCCCAGACTCCTCGGCTCCAAGGAATGGGAGAACAACTCCCCTCTGACCCAAAGACGGAATATTTAACGGGCGCTACAATTAAATGTAATCAAATCTCACAAAGCTGTTCCTCGACCCCGGCCCTGAACAAGTGGCGGAGGGGGGAGGGAGGGAGGGGGGGAGGGAGGGGGGAGGGAGGGGGGGGTGCCGTGCCAGGGGGGGGGAGGGAGGTCTAGGAGGTTGAGACTCCATGAAATCCCAAACTCTAATTAGTCCGTGTGAACCTAAACGAGGGTCGGGGGGGGTTGGGGGGGCAGAATAAGTGCACGGTTCAGAGATAATGAAGCGATAGTGGCCGGCGTGTACGTGAGCTGTCACTTCGATGGCCAGCGCTGTCACGCCTGGCGATGCCGCCGCGACCGGACAGCCGCCCGTCGACTTTGATCTGGGGCTCATGCATACGGAATGAGGTCAGGTCGTCGTCTCACACACACACACACACACGCGCAGACCCACACACACACACACTCTTGCAGATTTATTCAAGAGAGGCTTGGTTGAGAAGGACGAGGGGTCTTGTAAGAGCTGCTGTTCAAAGGGCTCTGGTGCAGAGCCCCTGCATGGGGAGACTGACACCAACATGCACAGGAAGCAAAGAGGGTACAACAAAAGGAAGGAGAGAGAAGAGAGGGAGGGAGGGAGGGAGGGAGGAGGGAGGGATGAAAGTACAGCAACCCCACCTCTTAGCTGTCCTACTCATCCAGTTTCCTCAGTCAATTGCTTGAAAAGCCCCCCCCCCACCACCCCTTTCCCCAATTAGTCTGAATAGATACCCTTCTGAATGGCATGGTTTGGACGGATACAGTGACTGCATTTACCAATCCGACAGGCAGTGGGAGGTGGGCAGTGGGAGGTGGGCAGTGGGAGGTGGGCAGTGGGAGGTGGGCAGTGAGCAGTGGGAGGTGGGCAGTGGGAGGTGGGCAGTGAGCAGTGGGAGGTGGGCAGTGTGAGGTGGGCAGTGTGAGGTGGGCAGTGGGAGGTGGGCAGTGTGAGGTGGGCAGTGGGAGGTGGGCAGTGGGAGGTGGGCAGTGGGAGGTGGGCAGTGGGAGGTGGGCAGTGGGAGGTGGGCAGTGGGAGGTGGGCAGTGGGAGGTGGGCAGTGGGCAGTGGGAG